>VZSZ01004594.1:1040539-1088250 GCA_013398815.1 Ibidorhyncha struthersii
CCGCCCAAGTTGGTGTCATCTGCAAACTTACTGAGGGTGCACTCGATACTGAAGAGAACAAGCCCCAGTACTCAGCCCTGGGGAACACCCCTTGTGACCAGCCACCACCTGGATTTAACTCCATTCACCACCACTCTTTGGGCACAGCCATCCAGCCAGTTTTTCACCCAGCAAAGAGTACACCTGTCCAAGCCATGAGCAGCCAGTTTCTCCAGAAGAATGATGTGAGAAAAGGTGTGAAAGGCTTTACTGAAGTCCAGGTAAACAACATCTACAGCCTGTCCCCTCATCCACTAAGCAGGTCACCTTGTCATAGAAGATCAGGTTTGTCAGGCATGACCTGCCCTTTGTAAACCTGTGCTGACTGGGCTTGATTGCCTGGTTGTCCTGTAAGTGTCGTGTGATGGCACTCAGAATGATCTGGTCCATAACCTTCTCCAGCACCAAGGTCAGACTGAAAGGCCTTGTAGTTCCTCCTTCCAGCCCTGCTTGCAGATGGGCACCACAGTTGCTAACCTCCAGTCAGCTGGGACCTCCCCAGTTAGCGGGGGCTGCTGATAAATGATGGAAAGTGACTTGGTGAGCACTCCCACCAGCTCCCTCAGTACCCTTGGGTGGATCCCATCCAGCCCCATAGACTTGTGTGTGTATAAGTGCTGCAGCAAGTCGCTAACCATTTCCCCGTGGATAATGGGGGCTTCATTCTGCTCCCCATCCCTGTCGTCCAACTCAAGAGGCTGGCTACTCAGGAAACAACTGCTCTTGCTATTAAAGACTGAGGCAAAGAAGGCATTAAGTAGCTCAGCCTTTTCCTCATCCCTTGTCACTATGTTTCCTCCCGTATCCAATAGAGGATGGAAATTCTCCTTAGCCCTCCTTTTATTGCTAATGTATTTATAGAAATATTTTTTTATTGTCTTTTATGGTTTCTGTGCAATTTGTGAACTCTTGTGGCTCTTCAGCACACGGTACTTCTAGTATTATAAAACAAAACTGGTTGAGTTTGGGAAGTGTAGTTACACTCACTGGCTGTGAAGGATAAGGCACAGACAGAAGCAAGTCTTTGAATCTGGCTTAACCTCTCTATTACTGATCCTCCACTGTAATTACTGTGCTGCCATATTATGTTAGTGCTTCACTGATCCCAGTGGGAAGCTGGAACTCATCTAGAACTTTTAGCATGTGTCAGACTGCTTCTCTAATCAATACGCTCATTTTTCTTACTAAAACTTTCAGAAACCACTCTAACTTCTTTCTACAGCCAACTGTAACAACTATGAGAAATTTTATGTAGTGCAGAGCATTTCACTCACTAGAAACACACATGATAAAATCCTAACATGATATTGATAGAAACACTAGTACTGTATGTCAGAAATATTTTAGTAATACATTGTGGAACAAGAAAATTTTGGTTACACATTCAAATTTTTTTGAGAGCCAGAGGATTCTTAAAGAAACTTAAAAATATGAATCTTACTTGGAGCATTTGGATCGTGGCGAGGTCTGTAGCTTTGAGAATCTTTGAGCGCGTTCTTTTTAGTATTGGATTGAGTGATGCTTTTGAATGGTTTACAGAATGCTTTCATATTAGTTTGAGATAAAGCACTTGTGGCTGTATCATGAGTCCCTATTCCAGCCTGAAAACACCTGCCACTACTGAAGTCATCTGCTGAAATTACACCCATCACTTCAATTTCTTTCCCTCCAACCATCAGTGTTTGGCCTTCATCAAGACTGTCTAGCTCTTTAGATTTATATCCAGTACCTAAAAGAATATAAAAATTTAGCAATTAGGACAACACAGTAAATACTACTTCTTTAACATCAGTACTCATCTGCAGGAAGGAAAAACAAAACTGTCAATGGCTATCTGATTTTTAAATATTTGAATTGTTACACATATGAACTCATAAAACCTTTCTCTCCTTAACAGAGATTGACATTTCAGTGCTAATAATCAGAATTAGATACCAGAATATGTAAGCAAGTATTCTATCATCGTCATCCACAATCAGTTCTACTGAATGTCAAATATCCGTTTAATGGAATTTACAAAAACCAGCCCCATATCATAAAATCTAGTAGCTTGCTTTAGTTTTAAATTTCCTCAAAACTGATTGTCTTTCTAGGTCCTTTTTCCTCCCTTTCATGCCCTGACAGGAACACCATTAGCCCCTCCTGCTGTTGATCTAGACAGAATATTCTACTTGTAAAACCATTTTAAATTAGCTTTTAACAATTAAGGACTCACACGCATCTGAAATCTTTACTTCCACATATGCTCTGAAACATATATGCCTGATTTTTGCCAGGATTTATCGGTCAACTCAATAGTTTGCTCATTCAAAAACCTATCAGGGAGCTGACGCATTTTTCTATGCACCCTCAGGGACTTTATTGGTGGGCATTCTCAGAGTAGCTACCATATACTTACTATTAGTCTCATTACAAAATACAGCTGCAGCTGCAGCTTTCTTTTAAGATAAAGATGTAGGAAAGAGTGGTGGTTCCTTCTTTTAAATAGCATTCTATTGATTGAAGCTCTCAAATAAGAAATGAGAGACCTATATAGTTTCTTTTCATAACTCGGGGAGCCACATCTGTACCTCAAAATTAGAATCAGGAATGTTGTTTACCACAGTTGTTGAATTTGTGCCACTTTGAATAAACAGGCTTGGATCCTCAGTTGGGCCAAAAAAAAAAAAAAGCATGACCATGTAGACCAGCGGTTAAAGCACTCACCTGTGAAAGAGGCAAAACTCCCCCCAGTTTTACACATTTTATCCAACAAACACTACATATAAAGACTGCTGGGAGTTGTTTGCAAAGCTCAGGTCTCCCACTTCTAGGAACGTGCCTTTCCCAAAGCGGTGGAAGGTGAAGATCTGGATTTGAATTCCTTTAAGAGAATAAATTTACTGAGGTGTTTCACAGCCTAAGCAAGTGCTGAAAAAGAGTCTGGCCAAAAAGGAAAGGGAGATATTTTTCTTCCCCTCCTCTAAATGCATGCAAAAAGCACACAGCAAACCTTCTTTGGTTGTTGAAAGAAGAACACTTGCTTTCAGGAAAGAGCTGAAGATGACCACAAGAGAATGCACGTGCATCTACGCCAGGCACCCGGAGAGGGCATTTATGACCTCTCCTTTGCTCTGCATATTTGTTGTCTCTCATTACCTCTACAGAGCTTCAAGCTGAACACACTGAATACAGGTGTATTCAGGAGGATCTTTTGGATTCCGGTCTGAAGAGCCTCATTCTAAGACAAGATGGGCTTTAAGGGCAGATGAGAAGTTAAGAAAGGCAAAAAGCCAGCCTACGAAGCTCAAACATTTATGCAGTTGCCAGAAATAACTGTTTCTATAACATACAGCAAATTACAAGGGAGCACTTCCTAAATTCTTTGCAATATGTTATTAAAGAATTAGGACATTTGCAGCGGAGAAAAGCAAGATGTTCTGCTGCCTCAAAAACAACCTACAGCCTGTACTGGTTTTAGGTTCCCATGCTCCTTCTTAAATCCAGCCCCGATATGTCTAATTAAAAAAAAAAAAAAAACCTTTTGCCCTTTTCGTCCCATTTAAAAATAATAATCCTAGATGCTTATTCACTTCCACCGTAAAGTTCCTAGTATTAAATGCAGTTTTGGAGGACTGGACCTTTCCTTCTCACTCAGTGGGCTTGGAGAGTAGTTGCAGAAATTTAAAACTTACACTGCTTAAATTGGTCAATTTATTATTTTCTTCAAAACAACAAGCATTGAAAGCAACTTTGAATGGGCAAGCTAACACCAGTGACACTGGTATCATTGTGCTCCCTGACACCATCAAACACAGCAAAAAGACTTTTACCAGTGAAAACCAGAATATTCATTTTTCTATTGTGTTTTCGGCTAATTCAAGAAGACACGACTTGAAAAAAAACCAACACAAGAACACAGGGTGGTGGCTGAAGCATTCCAGGCATTACTTTCTTTCTCTCTGCCTTTTTCAAAAACAAGCAAGTCTGTACATATATTGCTTTGCTATAAATAAATGCTAATTAACTTCTAAGTCACAGACTGATTTGCAACTCAAAACTGCCTGGTCCTAACAAGGCTCACAATGTCATGATTGTAACAAAAGAGCAGAGAAGTCATCTCAGCCCCCAAATTAATCAAATTATGTTTTGTAGCAAGACTGTCCAATCCTACTCCCTTACAAAATATCTTTGGCTCAGTTAGCAGAGTTAATTCTGACTTTGCTTTCAGTAAAAAATGACTGCTTCAAGTTGACTGCAGCCTATAGTTTGCAAGTCTTATTTTTAACTCTGATATCAACCCAAACTGTGTCTTACAGTAGCAGCTGCTGCTAAAACTACAAGACTAAAAATTGCTACACAGTTGACTTTGGCTGGGCTGGAAAACGATTCTGTTTGCTTGTCTTTCCGACAAAGATAATATTTTTAGCTGTTTGACTGGCTGAAAAGTACAAATCCAACCTCTGACATTCCCTGTTGCCATACTACTGACTGGAATATCTACAAGAAACTTAACTGTATATCTTCCCCTAATTCTAACACCTTCCCTAATGCAATATGTGAGCAACCAAAATCAACTACTCATCCCTCATTTGGCATCTCTGCTGAATTACTGCAGCCATTCGCTTCCAGATCCTCTCCTTTGACTAGCATTTGGTGTTTCTGTGAATAATGTTATTCAGCCTGCCACAGCCTCCCCCATGCATCTGCCTTATAAGCAAGAAATATAAAGTTTTCTTTCCGTCTTCTTCTCACCCCCCAAACCTACTGTTTCTTCACCCTGTGGTCGACACTGGTACGGAGAACTCCAAATCACCTGAAGAGCTGTATCTGTTATTCAAAGCACAATAATTTTAAGCCAGTTGTTCACTTACACAAGTATGCAAATCTACAGTACCTCTTCCAATGTCTTTGCCTTCCATATCTTTTAATATGACTGACTTTCCTTTTGTAATAAGAACAGCATCGCCTTCCCACTTCTTGTGCTTTTTCTTTGATGCCTTACACCACACAACACTGAAATATTTTGCAAGGCAGTCAGGTTCTTCCTGAGCTGCTGCTTCCTTTGCTGTCCTTGATGTTGGCAAATACATTGCATCTAAAAGGGAAATAAAATAACAAAGAATATCTCAGTTTCGCTTGATGAATAGTACAGTCATTTGCATTTCAAACAAATCAAGGACAATCTATGCATTCATCTTACATAAACAAAGTGGTGTATTTCCTGTCCTGGGCCGCTTATGGTAAGTTTGGACCAAGACAGAACGGCACATAAGGACTCATCCTGAAATAGGAACCATTAAATTGTTTTTGGAAAGTATGCACTTTCAGGAAAAACACATTACTTGGTACGTTAGTAAGCAAGCTCCTGATTTGACATACAAGACTATGAGAGTGGAAAACGGATAAAAGGAAAGGCTGGAAAAAAAACAAAAGGGAAACAAACATAGGAGAAAACGAAAACAGGGTCCTGATGAGACAGTGCTGGGCAATGTGCTGGAAGCAAGGACAGGAACACAAAACTCAGGAAAGGGAGCAAAGGAGGCCAGTTACCAGATCTGAGGCTGAAGTCATTAGTACTAAATGGCAGAATAACCATAATTGTAATAATGCAAAAGATTTCTCCAACAACTTTCCTTACACCCTTTAAAAATAAGTAATTGTGCAAATCTTGAAACAGACCATGTCTTGACTTTGCAGCAACTCAGATGTTGTTAGTAGGCTTTGATTGATTTAGATTTGTCAGCATTTACCTAATTATAAGTGTCATGGATGTAAATATCAATAAGAAATATTTAGGTCAATAAGGTTAAGAAATCATAATAGAACAGACAGCAGCTGATTATAATATCGATTAAGAATAAACACATGCTTTCAAGACTTAGCAATCTGACATGAGTAATGGTAGATAAGTCCCCAGCATTACCTCAAGGAATATCTGTAGCATTCCTTTTCAGCACATGCACAGCTTCAAAGGGAGAATCCGACTAATTTTCATTAAAATACCCTTGCATGCTGGTTAAAGGCTTAAATCGGTTTGCTCCTTTGATTCCATCTGGGATTCAACACTATACAAATGTTTTACAAAAAAGTGCTTATGCCACAGACTAACCTTTCCAAAACTTCCAAGTGTGCTGGCATTTAAAGGAGAAGCGGCAAGAGTAAACTGTTGCTCTCGATAATGGTCCAATAAAGAGGCAACTTTATCACTTCTACATCAAGTCCACATATTCCTAAAACTGCGAAACACTCGAAAGTTACATGCCTAAAAGAAGTGCAATTTTTCAGACTAGCATTTACTAAAAAGGTATTATCTAAATGAAAAATGCTGTATTTATGGAACAGAATTTTCTTCCCAAAGCCCTCTAAAAGTTTTATTGTCTGTATAAAACTATATGGTAACACAGTGCCTAAGGTAGATAGGATTTTCCGTAGGTGGATGCTTCTTCAGGGCATTAGCCAACATCTGTAGAGTTTCATGTGACAGATGCCCCTCCCTCCCCCCCACCAAGGGACAACTGAGCAGCTACTGAATGCTGGCACATCACAGAAGGGGGAGAAAACGGAACAGAGCATCTCTTTTTGAGAAGCAGGGGATTCTTTGGACATGAAACCTGGGAAATGAGCCAGAGAGCCAGAATAAATCCTTGCAGTTTTGCAAAAAGGTGCAAGAGCTCTATTGGATCTTCAGTAATCACAAGTGATAAGATTTCGAGGAGCCTTGGGGGGGGGCGGGGGGGGGGAAGAGAGAAAACCCGTACATTGCTAAAAATACAAAAGACTAATTTAATTCTATATTAAGTTTCTAACTGTCAGCTGATTCAACAAGATAAATACAAGATTGTTTTCCCTTTGCTTTTCAAACTGATTCTCTTAGTTTAATCAGCAACTTCTTTCCTCCTATTAAGATTTTAAGTAACTGTTACTGCGAGAGCTGGAGATTTCATTGCAGAACCACCTTCTTCTGTCTTGAAGAATGGCCATCATAAACAAATGATCACCTCCTTGTCTCCTCCACTGACCTCCCACGTGAGTTTGGTGACCCCTGAGATCTGTTTTATGGTCATTGCTCTTTTACTCAGGGAGTCCTGCATGGTGTTATCTGAATCGGCAGTAGATTAACTTTTAGGTCAATAACAATTCTTCAAACTCTTCTTATCCCTACTTCATTTAAAATAATAAAACCAATAATTTAGGCACAGGGCTGGAAAATGCTAGCATTTTGTAATAGTGACTTTTGCCAAAAAGGATTTCTAAATCAACCTGCCCCAGTGAGCAAACTGGGCACCAATATTCCATATAATACTACAAGTTCCTATGGGAAAACTGAAAAATAACAGCCTCTGCAATGTTCAGATTTCTTCCCTCAATTTGTCTTCTGAATTATCATGATTTCTGTTTATAAAAATATCCAATAAAGATTTGTTTCTACACTACATAAAATATTCTCCTTTTACCTCTAACTACAGTAGAGTTTCAGATAAAGGTGTTAAGGTACCTTTCTTTTTAAAAAAATTAAACATTTTTATGTAAAAATAATTACATCCTTTCAAAATTATCTTCCAGATAATTTCCTTGAATAGATAACCTGAACCTGTGCACCAACAGTGCTGATCAGGTACTTGCATTCAAGCTTCTTCGTATGTCGTCATTTTTGTTTCTATTCAGCATCACGCCTATTTAACTTCAAAGATTTATCCCACTGCAACAGCAGAATATCCAAATTCAGTAAATACAGTGTCAGAAACTTTTCAGGAACTGAAATGAGACTGGCATGGTATGCACAGGGACTAAGTTCAGTGTTTGATACGGGGGTACAGAGAGCAATGGTTTCAACAGTAAAACCCTTTCTGCTCACCGACTGTAGACAGTATCTTAAATAGAGCTGGGTTTGCTGAGACCCTGGAAGATAAACTGCAACTGGAAATTCTGAGCTCTGCTGTTAATCAGTTTAGACTAAAAATAATAAGTAACAGGAACTACGTGTACACCATAGTTAAAGATCAGGAAATCATGTCCACTCATTTCTCTCCCAAATAGCAAACTGCCCAGCCTGGTTTCTTTAACCATGAAGAAACTCTAGCAAGTGACACGTCTTTCCTCCCAGAATGAAGGGCTTGGGAACTTTAAAGATGTGGCTAATAAGGCTTTGAAAAGCTTCCACAAAATAAAAGCTTTCTCTCTCTAGTTGAGAAAGCAAGGGCTTAAGTTTCAAGATATAAACCATAGCCTAAGTTGATATGAGGAAAAGTTTCAGCAGCCTCAGGAAGGTGATGATTTACAGAAAGCGGGACAGGCTCCAGGAGAGGGGACGGGAGCATTCCAATGGCAAACTAGTTTAACCAGTTTCTGATGAGCAGGATTTAGAGAAAATCCATTGATTAAGCGCGTTAGGTTACTCCCAATGCACCGAGAAAGCAGCTGCATTACGAAAGACTACAAAAGGTAACTCAAACGTGCATTTCCAGTAGACTATACACTGTAGCTTGCAGCACTGTAAATAGGTGTTACCGTAAGGAGCGGAGCGCAGCATGCTCCAGCGAGCAGCGCACTAGACACCTCAGCCTGAGGTGTGGCTTAATGGATGGCTTAACCCCATGGGCGGCAGGCTGCTGCCAAAGCCCACCAGCTCGCCTTTCCTTCCCTCTGCTTCTCATCCACCAGCTGCAGGCAAGCCAGCTCAAGGAATCCCATCGGCAGCTACAGTCAATACGGGGAAGGAATACGTGCGGTTCAGAACAAGGAGACTGGGAGGCTGCCCCTTTTTTTGTGGCAGCCACTGTTAGGTTGGGATGATTTTGAAACCACAGGACCTGTCAAGTTACCCAACACCTCCACACGTGAGCTTCCACGATGTAAGCGTGTATGGAACGACGGGGAGTTTTCCCTCAACCGCTCTGAATCTGCTAAATAAAAAGCATTGCTGAAATGCAAAAATTGCAGTTTAAGGAAGACAACTTTGATTCAAGTTGTGCTCTATGGTGCTAAGGAATTAAAAAGAGGTAGGCAGAGCCAAAAATCTGGACTGAGGTCAAAGGAGATTTGGGCTCTGAATGAATCGCAGCCAAAACTGGATGGCAGTGCTCTGCTGCAGCCTCTGCAGCCACTCTGCACGCGTGCCATCCATCCGCTCCGCAGCGCCAGCGTCATCTCCATCTTCTGAGTAAAGAAAACAATCAAAAAGTTCCTTAATCAAATTAATTCATAGCATTTAGAGAACACATGTGTACATAGTAGTTAAATGTCTTGTTCCATATGAAAGTTCTGTATGTTAAACACTCCTAAGATATCCCAGGAGTATTTAAAGAAATATGAGACAGAGATAGCATCGTCCTTCATTTGCAAAGCAATTTCAGTCTGATGATAAACAATACCAAACCAACATGTAAATGTATATTAGTGTGCCTCAAAGACGGAAAAACATGTAATAACTCTTCTCTATGGCACTTCTATGAAACTTTTATGAGGAGTGCAACCAGCAAGTCCAGCTGACTTGCCCTGAAACCATAGGAATCAATCACAGCTGGGATTACATTTCAGAGTCACTTGATTACAATCAAGTGCTTTGTACACTTCTTTTAAACACAAAATGCATAATATGTGATTTGTCTTGCACACATCAGCATTGTTAGCAAACTCACCTAAAGACTGATATTTCAAGCAGGAATATTTTCTTTGAAAAACACATCATTGTTTTACATCCAAAATTATTTTTAAACAAAAATGCAAATGATCAAATATATTTTAATATTTGTAAACATCTGTGTCAAAGTCACTTTACGTGCTTTCATCTGAAACTCCAAGTGAACTAGCCTCTAGACTGCTGAATGTGCATTACTGTGGGGATCTCCATTAGTAGATCTTGCTTTACATAGCTGATAACTTTCCCAGGCCTTCATCAGTCCGTACGACATCCTCCATGCTAGCTGTCTCAGTTTAAGCACACGTATTGACACACGTGCACAATGTCCATAAAAACTTCCAGTGAAAGAAAAGTCACTGTTTACAAAAACAAACCCCACAGATTAATACAGGTTTAGTCACAATAAACTATTACTCCTTGTAGAAGCTCTAATAACTCGACACTCTGGAGAAAAATCTAAAAAGCCGGGGAGAATATAACGCTTCTTTTTTCTTTTGGCTGGGGTAAAACTTTTTCCATTCCTGAAAACTAAAAGCTCTTGGAAATAAATGCAGTTTGCACGTTCTCTGCAGCTTAATTTCCTGAGGATTATGCACTGGACATGCTCTAACTGAGGCCGAGAATAGCTTTCTCTGTAGTCACGGCTCTCACTGCTCAGACCAAAGCTGGGTCTCTTCCAAGCACGCCAGCAGGGAATTTCTCCTGGTCTCCCTCCTTTGGAGACATCATCTCCCCTCTTGACACCAACCAGCGAAAGATGGCAGAGGGGACAAGGACCAGCTAAAAGGAATTCGGCAATTTGGCAATTTGGGAAAAGAAGCCTGAAAGAAAGACTACCATGGGAAAGGAAGGCTGATGTTAAACCGGTGGAAAACTGACAACTGGGTAAAAGACTGTAAGTCAGAGCTGTAATCAGAGCACACCTGGGAAAGGCTAGAAACTAAGCAGGGAGTAAAAACAATAGGAAGACAACAGATTATTTTAGGAGAAGGGATGGAGAAAATACCTAGTGCAGACTGGGACTGGAGTCCAGTGTGAGTCAAGCAGCAGAGAATTGGGATTTTCTGAGCAGGAACTGGGGCAAGAAAAACTTACTGCCCCTCATCTCTGTCCCTCAAAATTCAAAGTTCACTAAAAAACACATGGCTGGAAGCCACCAAGGGAAGTCAAGAGAAGCCTTGAGAGGAAGAAATGAGAACAGGAGCTGATTAGACAGTGACAGAGAAAGTAAAGTGAAAAGTGAGAGTGGAAGTAACCAGCTAAGGACAACATGGCATTGCAACATAAAAGATGTCAAGCAGGTGAGCCCAGAAGGCACTCAGAGCAACCTAACCTCCTGGTAAACAGGGCCCACTCCTCTTCCCCCATCCTTCTCGTTTAACTTTTTCCCTGCTTCAAATTTTAAGACTACCAAGGTAGTCTAAAAGGTAGACAACATAAAACTACTATAATTGTTACATTGTTCCATATAATTTTACAGAACGGGATTCAGCAGCTGCTCTCCATGTGGGCAGGGCAGGGGGAAGAGAACAAGGGGAGATTTACGTGCAACATAAGAGATGGAGGCAATTCTGAGTTTAGGACAGGTGGAGGACCCAGAATTGGGCGAATTATTTCTAGTGGACAAGTCGGTGAAGGCAAAGCGGGACCTAAAGCTTGGATCATCTTATTGTTTTCCCCCAAGTCTCTTTGGTACTTTCTGCTCTTCAACTTGAAAAATCTTCAGTCTTTCAGTTTTTTTCTGTTAGCAAATACATGCAAAACTCACTGAGCAAAACACTGCATGACACTGTATTAATGCTGTACACTGAATTCAGTGACCTCCTAATGCAGTCATTCACTTTATTATCCCAAAGGGTAAAGATAGAGTTTCAACCTTGCCTGTCTTACATAGATGAAAACATCAAATTATATGGAATAATCTGTTTAAAAATGTTAATTTGCTCTAAAAGCCAAAAGATTAACATCTACAACCCCATAATAAAGAACTAGGTCACGCCCCCACCCCACGGCCCAAACCCCACCTTCCACTACGCGAATGGTTTTAAGGTTGTGAAGTCGAGCAAAGTTTGGAGATGTGAAAAATAAGACCGTTCCGGTGACCTGATCTGCCCCATTGTGCCTATGCATTAATGATAAAGTCTTTACAGAAAACATGCTGTACTACATTGCCACAGGATCTCTTGCGCATTCAGCGCAGAGAACTGAGCGGCTCAGCAGCAGCAGGAGAAAAGGGGCTGCTGCCGCCTCCGCCATCCCTCAGCTGCTTTGTTGCAAACTGCAGAAGGTATGTGTGATGGAGGAGGCTGAGACTGCAAGGACAGAACACCCACTCTCGTGGTTAGATCAGGTGAATGGTGCCTTAGAGAACTGGATTTTACCTGCACATCTTCCCGAGTTCCTCTGTGGTGTAAGGAAAGTCGTTTAACCCCAACTTTTCATCTTTAAACCTTCGTCCGAGTGCCTGACTTGTGGTTCAGTCTCATTTGTAGTAATAGTGAACACTCACAGGTGCAAATGGAAGTTGTGGTTTGGAAAGATTAACTGTACGGTATACTAAAGCGCTGAGATCATGCAGTCCTAGCTGATTCCCTCTGCACCTTCGGTAATGACGGGGCTTTTTGGGTTTAGTCTCTCTGTGCCTCAACTCCTGCATTATCTCCTAGAAAGCGGAGACTATACCAACCTCTTATCACACAAGGATGTTATGAAACATAATTACACCTGTGAAGCACTCAGATACTATCATGATGGGCACCAGAGGAAAAAAAAACATTAGCTAATTAATTCAAAGTAGTTTGAATAGCATGCTGAAAACAAGGGATAAGTCTATAACTGAACAAAGAGGTGGAAAGAAAATACCAAACAGTAGCTCACTAAGTGGACACAGTCCATTCTGTGAACTGAAATTGGCAAGGAAGCCTACAAAAATATAATCCATAATCATGTAATTAATTACTATACCCAACAGCATGAGCAGGCTGAATTCAGGTTGTATGTATTTGCAAGTTTTGAGGTACTTGAGTTTGTAACCTTAATTTTCCTTTCAAATAGGAACCTTGTATACATAATAATAGAGATGGTAGATGTAGTTAATCTGAACAAGTAGGAACAGTCCTCTCAGCACCATTTAATGAAACATCTACGTTTCAGGGGTATCAACTGCAGAGAAGGGAGGATGGAGAGCATGTACTTTCAAAATTATAGCTACATGGTAGAAAGCTGTTCTTCCTAAACCTCTCAACTGTCTAAAAATCCAAATGACTCCAGCTTCTGCTGTAAAAATTTAATGAACTAAGCTGAAAGCTTCTGTCAAGTCCACAGAAATAGATGTGCAAGTCCTATTATCAAAGGAAAAAGCAGCATCATTGAGGATTCTGAAAGGCTGCAGGCATTGTTCGGTGCAGCGAGCCAGATCAGCTCAGTAAAACATTGGAACCAGTAAAACACCATCCAAGTTGACTGTTTACTACACTTCTTAATGTTGCCATCCACACCGAAAGTTGTTTTGATTAATGTGTCAAGTAAAGGCTCTTTTACTTCAAAAAATAAATGCAAAAGTCATGACAGAAAGCAACATCTATACTTGAGTTCTGTAAATATTGAATGTTATTGCAATAAATGATAGTCTAAATGGGATATAAGTGGAAAAAATCCAAATATTTAAATTACAAAAATATCCAAATTACTAAGAAATAGTTATTAGACTATTACACAGTCGCGGGCTAATTGTAGTCATCTGAAAGAGCAGTCAATTTTTGAATCAGCTTGCACAGATGTAAGTATGTGTCCTTTTGTGTTTAAATGCTAATGGAATGTACATAGCTAAATCCATATGTGGTACTTTGAAAATATATAGTTTGGCATTCTCTTAAGCATTTGCTATTACTTCTACTAATAAAACTATATTTCTGTGCTGTACAAAATCTCTGTTCCTAAAATGCAAAGACTTTTAGATCTGTAACAAACAGCAAGCAGCCAGAGAGGGATTTATTAAGATTACATATCCTTCGTATTAACATCTGGTTTAGCACATACTGGGAGGAAAAACATTTTAATGTACTGTTTGTGTTTGTTAATGGCCATCTTTGATTTTCCTGGATTATAATAAAGAGTCCTTAAAATAAAAATAATCAATAAAACTTATGCCAACTGTCATAAGCATGAAACACAGTATATTCCTATCCTAAATTATTTAAACAGGACTGTTTAAAATTTATGACATTACCCTGGAAAGAGGCACACAAAGGATGAGTCATATTTTTGAGAATTTTCATGTGTTATGCAGCAACGATTACTTGCAGAGTGGCTGACGAAATATTTGGAAAAGGAAAGACTAATCTTTCCAAATCAAGTTACATAACTTTGATGTACATAAATGTAATCCATTCAGTAGTCCAAGCAGAAAAGTAATATTTATGGCCCAGGCACAAAAAACGAGAGCTCTAGTTGTAGTTCTTACTAGGAAAGCAAAACTGGAACAGGGAAGATGAGGAAGGAGGGAAGAGGAGAAATTCATCCTTGTGGAGGTAAGCGATGCTTACTGTGCTGCCTTTGCTGATTCTGAATGTAAGAAAATGTAATACCACTTAAATTGCATAGAAATTCTAATGCAAATTAAAAAGATGATTCCATGCAGGGGGCTGTAAATTCAGGATGCCTTTATCAGAGCATACTTTGTCAACCCTGCCTATTTTTGGTCCTGAGCTGACCACTTATATAACGAAATGCCAGAAGACATGGAGATGTGGCAGCTTTCCATCAGCAGATTGGGTCCACTTGCTATTCCCAAGGGACTGCTTTCACTCTTGATGTCACTTGAAAGCCTCCACAGCACGGGCAGCTCTTCTTGTCAACTTACTGTATGCATATCTCATTGGGTATGTATGTGTGTGTGTGTACATACATATGTACACGTACATACCCATCAGAGAAGGATGAGATTTAAAAAAAGATCAAACTTATTTCTACTGTATTTCATCTGAAAACAATCTTTATAGATGGCCACTATACCTTCAGAGCTAAAGTACCTGAAACTCTCAAAATATGTTTAACTTCTGGACTGTTGGAAAACCTCTTTATTACCATCTTGGAAGTTGACTTAGGAATTGTATATTTTCAAAACTCAACTATAGCAAATTAGCACGTACAGCTCCATAACCAAGCCTCTTCAGAAAGAAGCAAATTTTATCTAGCAGAAATAATTACAACAAACAACAATGGCTAAATTCCTTAAACAAGAGCTTAATTCAGCCCTCACCTGCGCGCACATTATGCACTACTATGAATCACAGAGCTACAAGCCGTATTTTCCAGGCTATTGCCAGTCTTGAACTTTTTCCAGAAGAGCTGCGCCATTACCTATCCAGCTGTATAGTCCAAGAGCTTTTAAATCCTTACCACCCTGAAAGAAGGGTGATTGTGCTCAAGATCCTTGCTGTCATCTGTCACTGTCTCTGGATCTAAACAAAGGGTTTTTTTTCACTGAGGCTGCCTGGCCTGCCAACGGCAAAACTAGGAACACATTTTCTTGCTTTTCTTCAAGGTGCTCACAGCTGAGAAAGCACTGTTCTCCACTCAACAGCGCAATGTGCCCATGTTGCACAGGTTCTTCAAAGAATTCAGTTAGGGACTATATCTGAAGTGTAACAAACTTGTACTGAAAATGACCAAATTCTGTGTTTGCCAATGACTTATGAATTAGACAAACTTGAGTGAGGTTTTATAGGAATGGTGAAAGACCAGCTTGGTGCCAAATTTCAAGTACTTTTTCAAAAGCACAGAGAAACTAGAACACTACAAAGGGAAGATCATACGAATTCAACACATCCAAACCAGCGTATTCTCCCCTCAATCTGGTTCACAGAAAAAAAGCTGAGCTACTTCAAAAAGACATAAACAAACACAAATACATATCCAGAACACACACATTATAGCCTGGGAGGAGGTAACCCAGCATAAAGTGGTTTGGCCAAACTGATAGTTGATGCTACCAATGTCACCTGGAAGTCCATCATGATGTACAGCCTACTGCCAAAGCGTCCTTACAATTCGAAACAATGCAAACATCATCTGGGTGAAACTTCCAGAGTTTACAAGTCAAATGTAATAGGGCTTGGCTTACAGGTGCATCCCTAAGTGAATGCCATATTATGATAGAGAACATATCAACAGTAATAGTAATGTTATACATACCAAATTTTACTTCAGTATTTCTGGTACGTGCTGCATGAACATTTCTAGACTTCACAGAACGGTACTCTTAACAGTATCAAAAAACGGGCTAAGTAAAATTTACCTGCAAAGTGCTGCAGAGTTATGATAAATTACTTTCTTTCACATGACATCTTCCGTGATTAATAATACACATGACTCAAGACTACTGCAACAGATTTTATCTGACACAATAGAGGAAACAAATAACATTGTAGTAACTAACCACAGGCAGTCCAAAATCCCTCCTCCCCATCTCCAAACTAGATAAACATTTTGTCCTATTGTTTCACAGTTAAATTAAAGGAAAAAACCAGTAATTTATAAATTGATTTAGTTATTTCAAGCATGCAGAAAGTTCTGAACTTTAAAAACAGACATTTCTGAGAAAGCATTAGCAATATAGACATGCATCATACAAAGAACATACCAAGTAAGCAAACGGCAACACACAGAATACTGTAAAAAAAAGACTGAGCCTTAACCAAACTGGGTCCTGACATCAAATGAGTATGAAGGGCACCATAATCCAGAGGAATTATTTTTTAGCTGACATATATGTTAAGTTATGCTAATTATTGTGATTATGCTAACTATATATGAAAAATGAGAGCCAAGAGGAAATAGTCAGGAAACAATTACTTTTTGTTTTTTTAATTCTATTTGCATACATAAAATACAAAAAATTAAGTAGGATTTTTCAAGTCTGAGGTTTTGCTAAACAGCAAATAGAAGTCATAAATCATGTGGAGTAACTGCTGATTAAGTATTCAATGAAAATTATATGATATTCTTCTTGTGTGAATAATACGGAGTAAAACAAGGTGTTACGTTCAATCAGAGATGTTTGGATACATCAGCAAATCGTTCTGTGCAGTCACCAGGATAAAATAATATGAAAACCCACAGCACAGAAGAAAGGCAGGGGCAGTGGGGAATACCAGTGCCTGCAGACAGCTGAGCTTTCCTTGGGTTCTCCAGCCCTCATCCACCACCTCTTACACACAAATCACAAGTGAGGTTTTCAACTACTTTAGCATTGAACAACTGTAGGTTTTACAAGAAAGAATTCACAGAGACTAATTTTTTTAGCTAGTCTTCAGTAAAACTTCAGGGAATTGTATCTTTATTATGGAGGAAACTTTGCCCAGACTCATTGAATGCCATTTAAGAGCAATCATTACTATGCAGGCAACTTGGCTGACATCAAGGTGAACACTTTCATTTTTAGCAGAGGTAAAACACGGAAACATAGGTCACAGAATGACTGAAATTTTCTCATGTGTTACACACCCAGCGAACAGACTATTATTTTAACTACTGTAAACAGCACACTTTTTTTTTTCTAAATCTAAGAATTAGACAATGAGATTTTTCAAATTATTTAAGGCCTGGATATTTAAAAACAGGATAAAAACATGACTTGGTAGGAATATACACTGAAAAGCCAAATTTCATGTATTTTAAAACCTTGAAAAATGCTAAAAGGCATTCTTTTTAAAAGGCTTCTCTTTATTTTCATGTGCAAAATAGAAAAGTAATCAACATGCTAGGAAAACAACACTTCGTCATCTTCATCAATAACCTTTTTATGATTTTACTGAAGTTAAAATTCATATGGAACCATTCCAAAGCACTTTATAATAAGATACAAGAAATTTTAAAAGACAGCCTAGCCAGCCAGCCTGCATACCACAATCCCCCATTTGCTCCTCCAACATAGAACAACTCCGTCATAATTATAAGCAACTTAATGGCTTTGCCTATTGCGAATCCAGCGGACACAAAGTCTGCCCAAAGAAGATCACATGCAAGCCCTAGTCTATGCATTTTCATCCGGGGGCGGGTGGAATCCCAAGCCAGATAAATGTGTAGAAATATAAATTAAATAAAGGAATTGGCTAGTGAGGTGCAAGATGTTAGAAAACAGGTGTATGATAAGCAAGATTACTTATAGCTAATCCCTCCTGGTCTTGGAGTACATACCTCTACTACCATTTCTACCTGAGAAGAATTCTGATCTAAGGCAAGCACATCAACCAAGACAATTCCACAGGAGTCGAAAGCTTATGGGGGAACACAGGGACAAAAAAGAGAGATAATTAGGGAGCAGATTACAAAATTATTAGACAATTACTCAGATAGATGAAGTCACACAAGATGCTATCACAATTATCACAAAGTTACCACAGTTGCAGTTTTTTACTCTAATACTAATCATAAATCCATTAGATGCTGGGAATTAAATTACTCCTGAAGCCCATTTATTTCAGTTATTTTAGTAGAAGGACATGAACATATGGTGGAAATTTGTCCTTGCCTAAAATTACTCTGCTTGTACTACGTACATTACAAACATGCAGACACGGAATGGCACTGCCAGATGTAGCAAAGGGAATAAGAGTATAAGAATGGGGGTGAAAGACGGAAATGCTTCCTACCATCCCTTTCACACATCCTAATGAAATACCATTTGCTGGAACAGTAAAAATTCATAGCACTTCAAGGTCCAGAAGGACTAGCCACAGCTGTGGTGCATGTACCCACATTAGGAATACATGGAAAAAAAAACAGGAACAGGCACTGAGAAGTGAGAAGTCTGACTCAGACAGATAACCTGATACTGTAAAGCAGACGTGGGGTGAGAAAGACATGCAGATCCACCAGCATGGAGAGGTATAACATGCAGTCAGCACCATGTTGCACTGACGGAGTAATATAATGTCACCGAAGGAGGCAACATTTCTGTAGTGAAAGGAGATAAATGTCACGTCACTGGTATAGAAACAAGCGAGCTACATGGGGACTCATGAGATTTCTCCCCCCACCCCAAGCTTCCCCCAAAAACAAATGAAACACAACTGAGAACAAAGAAAACGAGAAGCATTAGAGATCTCTGGACTAGAGGTGTTGCCTGCAGATAAGACTGAAAGGCTTTCCACTAAGAAATGAGACGCAGACAGAACAACGAAACACAGGAGAACACTGATTGAAAGGAGACAGCCCTGACCAGGCTGGTATATTTTATCATTTCTTTACTCATTTGCATCCCTCCCCTTCCAACATCAAGAATACAAGGGAGACCTTGATCTACCCAAAGTCCTATTTTTGCAACTCCTTTGTCTTTCAGTTCAGAAAGGACTGCAAGCTTTCAAAGACTGGAAATTCCTCTGGTTCTAGTCCTCAAAATAAAAATACCATGACAGTAACAACCCTGGAGGTCACCTCTTCATCTAGCTCAAGGAGAATGGAGAATTCAACCAAAAATATTCTAAAGTCTCTAGAGCATTTTGGTGGCCAACATAAGAGTAACCGTAATTCAAAAACACTGCAAAACAATGAGCCGTATCAGAATTATTTTCTGAACTATCAAAAACTTGTTTGTTTGCATAATATGTAAGGACATAAACAAAGAGAAATTAATTCCTTACCACTGAAAAACAGAATTCTGATTTTCAACTGAAACAATAAGATCAGGCATTTCCAAATTAAGATGAGTGCAGAGAATTTAGTGCTGTTCCCCATTTCTAAGAAGCCACATTTCAGATGGCAAAGTAGAACAAATAAAATCCTTATTTATTTATTAAAGCCCATATTTAGACTCTTGTAAACTCAGGGCCATGAGTATCTCATTGAAGTGTTTCCAGCTATACAAAAACAGATCAATGTCCTTGAACTAAAAAATACAGCATAAAGCCAAGGACTGTACAGAAACAGAGGCCACTTATTCAGGCATCATCATTTTCAGCGCACACAAATATTCCCAACAGAACAAACACTTACAGTGCTCTGTTCTCTAGAAAACAACTGGAAGAGGAAAAGTATTGGGGAACTCCATATTGAAGACATCTGTTTTCACTGTCTGTATTTTTCCTCAGTTTATAAACAGAGGACTTGCTCTTTCCACCTGTAACCTGTTAAAGTTAGCCTACACACCGACAGTCAAGATTCTGACTACAATTCTTTAAGCTCCGCTAGCCTCTCAATTAAACTTACGTGCTCCTAGCATTCAGTTTTAATAAGCATTTATCCCTGTAACTACAGTGGTAACCTGATTCACTCAGAAGACCAACAAGGAGGTGTGAGGCTTACCTCATTCAGAGTCTGCTGATGCAGACCAGTGCCCCATGCTCGCAAGCTGAGGTTCTGTGGGAATGGAGAGAGAAGCAAATTTCGGAAAACAGCAGTGACAGGAAGAAATATCCTCCTTCCTATTGCTTTTGTTCTTTTTGTTGTTGAGACCCTCTGAGATGGGAGGCACAGGAGGAATCACATCTCCTTTGTTCTCTCTTCTTCCTTGATGCTGTACTTAATTTCCTTTTCTTGTGTTAAAGGTTAGAGGAAGGAGAAAGTATTGTTACAGTGAATAAGCCAGAGGTCTAAGGCAGTTGTGGATCCATTCACGACAGGCAGAAGACCAAGAATTATGAAGAAATGAATCATCTGGGACTTAAGCTTTCCAGATATTTTTCTTCCAGTTATGAACGTTGATCCTAACTGCAGAGGAAACAACTGCTACTACGACAGACAGAACAATCAATTTCTTTTTAATTTGGGGCTTTTTATTTGAAACTAATTGAAAGACCAGAACAACAGCATTTATAAAATGGTACCCAGAATAACAAAGAATCTTCTGTTGATTTCAAGTCACATGTTACTTACATACAGAAACCATTTGATTTCGGTAGCTTAGTCATAGGGATATTGATCAAAGGCACCTGCAACTGTCTTGGTTGCACATGCACTGTAGTAATTATGCATGCAAATGAGGAAATTAGACTTTTTTGTGGTTGATCACCAGTATAATTACTATAACTGAATATACGATCATGGTAACTGTACACACAAATTACACATGCATGCAGTTTTAAAAACCAAGCGTTGCATTCATTGTCTCTATTTTGATAATGTCCTATGGAAACACTCCTCCACTGGAAACAATTAAAAGTATTAACTTTTTAAAAGATGTACATTTATTCAACTGCCTACTGAACATTAAAAAAATATAACAATCCAGTAATTTTGTTTTCCAAGGTGATAACATCATCAAAATCTCACCACTGTCATAAGATTTGCCAACTTGAAAAGAATAAGACATTTAAACATAGCCTCTTATTCCTCCTTTTTATATGTATTTAACTTGCAACTTCAATAAGATATTAAAGGATAGGTAATTATTTGAAAAAATAATGCATACGGTCAAAATTTTTTAAAAGACCTGAGCTAAATTTCCATTAGCTCATCACAACTCTAACAGAGGTAAGTGGAAATATTTTAAAAGTTTGGATTTTTATCAGCCTAAACACTTGAATATACAGGATTTGGTTATACTTCAGACCAGAAGAGTTGGTACATTCAAACCCATACAAGGTATTGTTCTAAGGTACATAAAAAACAACATGGAAAATATGCTTTCATCTCTCAAGCCCAGATTTTGATCCATTCATATTAACAGAAGGAACAATTTTGCTAGGGCAAAAGCATTTATTATTAAGTATTTCAAATAATATGACAGAAGTAATAAAATATTTAGATATTGCTGTATTCTGGCAGATCATGGCGTAGTCGTATTGCCTTCAGCTTCTCTACTTTGATTTTTGTTCGCAACAGTTCTTCTTCCAGTTGCTGCTTTCTTTTCAAACCATCCCTTTTTTCTTGGACATAAAGACCAATTTTTCTTTGATTTTCTAATATTATTTGATGCTCTTCTTTCAGCATTTGTAACATCTGTGGGTCATACCCACACATTGGTCTAAAGCGTTCTCCAACCTCAAGCCTAAAAAACTCATCTCTTCTTGGTACAGGAGAGGGAGACATCATCACTCTCATATCAACTGAAGATACTGATGTTGAAGGAGACCTTTCCATAATATGCACCAGCTGGTGTTCTTCCTCTTGTTCTAAGTTCTCATTTTGCTGTGAGTCTATAATCAAAGAAGGAGGAGGTTTGACATCCTCTTCCGCTTGCAACTCCATCATGACTGTCGCGGGATGGTGATCCAACACTGCCTGTGGTGAACTGGTACCAGCAATTGTTTCTTTATCGATACTAGCACTAGAACACACAAAATCATATTTAAATAATCCATTAAAAACTATTTTTAAAAGGCATAGCTGTAAGTAACCAAAGTTTCATTTGAAATACTACTTTGCTATCTATGCTTGGGACTCTAGTTCATTACATGAACACCACCTGTACCCCTCCTCCTTTTCACCACATATATAGAGCCCTGTCTTACTCAGATTCTATCACTATAAAGGCAGTATAGCTGACAGAGAACTATCCTGGTAGGCCCTTCTTCTGACACCAGTGAAGCAAGAAGGGGTATTAGTGACAAATGAGAATAAAACCAAAGTAGCAGCAATGCAAGTGACAGAGGAAAAGGTTTGTATAGTATATAACATGATTTTAAAGGGGCATAAGTTTAGATCGAGTGGACTGTGGCAGAAACGTTTCCATCTTCCAAACTTATTCATCTTCTCCTGTTCTAATGTGTTGCCCATGTCTGATTTGTGCACCCAAGTATTTGTTTTTTTTTTTTTATGTAAAACAATCACTGAAAAAATTACACAGAGCCTTGGGAGAAGAAACCAGAGCCAAATGACGACCCTGCCAGTAGATTACGGAACCAAGCTAATCCTTGCTCCTTCTCTTTGAATCAGTGATCTCAATATTTTTCTGAAGCTTCAAGAGAAGACACAGAAATGTTTCCATTAAGAACAGCCTATATTTCTGTGCATTTCTTTTTGAAAGTACAACACCCACTTGACTCATCTGTCTTTGTGTAAACCCCTGAGTCAGCAGCACCTCAGATCATGATTTGACATTACATTGGCTTTGATGGTAATAATGGCTCAAGCTGTTCTTGCCACTTCTCTACCATCAGCTGTGTTTGAAACCCTACACTTCTGCACATCTCTCCTTTATTCAGGTAATGCTTTTTTAAGCCAGATCAGCTTCTTGATCTATTTTACAGCACAGATCTACAAAGAATACTTTCAGCATGACTGCAAAGGCAGTATAATGTAACATGGGAACAAGAATATATTAACTTGGTACGGATACCAAAGACAGTGCATCATCACGGCCATGACTGTCTAAAACAGAGGCTATAACTAACTGGTGGTTGCAAATATGAGACATTCCCCAGCTCCTGAAGAACTCAGCTGCCACTAGCAGCTAAAGGCAGCGAGTGGATCCATGATTAACGTAACATTCACTGATGCTCCCCAAGCCTGGAGGACCTGAGTTGCTGTCCATTAAATTAGGGGATGGGAGGTGTCTGTTTACACTTTTTAAACTCCTTTTGAGCCCTAAAATCCACAAATTGAGAAACACTATCTGATTATTAAAACACTGTCCAGGTTAGCAATAGATGTGGGTTCAAATTCCCAGAAGCAAAGGAGAAATTTAATTTGTACATCCTACTTCTCACATAAATGCAGTATCTCCTTAATCAAAAGGTGGCATGATCATCTCTTTTGCATCTCACATAGTCTTCAAAACTCTTGGTTTAAAAGAAGTAAGCAGTTATGATTGCAATTTCCAAAGGACCCTGATCTAGCCTGCCATCCATTAACAAGAAAGTGCATTTTCTAGAATAAAAGCATGAAAGCTTCTCAATACTCAACTGTAAAAACATTCAACAGGGTCAGAGCAATATATTTTCAAAAAATGAATCCTGTCAACCACCCAAACTATGTTAACTAAAGATTTTTTTTTTTTTAATAATAAAAAAAGGTCCACCTGAAGCATGTATTGAAAATAGACCTTTCATTTATTCCCCAAAGAAAATGCCAGGATAATCTTAATTCTACTGACTGTTACCTGAGCTGCCTATAGAGTAACAATTATATCACCTTACTCCCTCGTCCTCAGGCCAAAAAGCTTCACCGTTTCCTATATACCTCTTTCTCACATTCCTTTTACTCCTCTCATTGAGCATCAGAAGCATTATCCTGCACGCAAATTTTCACTTGTTTTCCCCAGTGCTGACTGTAATTCTGGGTTTCCCCCTCTTCACAACCGCAGCTTCTAATACAGCTTCCCTCCTTCTTATTTGCTGGCTCCTGGCCAGCTTCTAGCCTGAGAAAAGTGGAAACAACCAGCAGGAGAAGCAGGTCATTCTGACAAAAGGAAACAGAGAAAAAGCAGAAAGAGAAAGTGAGAGAGGTTAAAGAGAAGAAAGGTAGGTAAGATTTAGTCTAACATAGACTAGAGCCTCTAAACAGTGAGAGATCCATCTCTTAAAGCGTAATCCACACTGAACTAGAAAATTACCGAATCTTCAGGTAACTCTGATGAGGCGCTTTTTTTTTTTTTCTTAGAGTCAGTCTCTAAAAAGGAAAACAATTAGACAGCAAAGAGAGAAAGAAGGAATTGAGAAAAAAAAGAGCCGCCTGTATGGTGGTTACTAATGTTGTTTCTGACAACTTGACTGAAAGAAAGGCAAACAACAGTAACCACAATTGGGGGATGGTGTTTATAACCCTGCAGGCACCCATGATTCACCAGGTTTTGTTTAATCACAGCGAGCTAGAAATTGCTTAAAGGTGCGATTAAGAATTTGGATTCATTTTAAGTTGTATTTCCCCCCTACAAAACCCAAGCCATATCCTGGTGAGCTAAAACCCAATACAGGGTTTTGAAAATTAGGGTAAAATGCAACTCGGAGTTAAAATAAGAACTATCAAATTATGTATTTGGGCAGGGAAAAAAATAATCTTCTCAATGATATTCTTTTCCTTCAGCACACAGTGTATTGGCTGTTCCTAGGAACAACCATTTTGGGCAAGCAGTAATCAAGTCCCAGACCCATAAAGGACTGCAAAAAATGTTTAAATTTTAGGAGACAAACTATGGAGATCATTAGCTCTTAATCATTCACAAAAAAGCGTCAGTGCTTTTTATAAGCCGATCTACAAACCAAAGTTCTCACACTATTTTTTTTTTCTCCTTACAAAACTTGGTAGTCAAGACACTGCAACCTTTATTAGCGCAATTAAAAGCCTCGTTTTGTTCCAGAGAATTCTTTGGAACGGTTCCTCTGGGGGCATTCACCAGGAGCAGCAGCACAGCCCAGTTGCTTCAGACTTCTTTACGCAAAGGACCCACAACAGCATATTTTTAGAGCATCTGGCACGTTGGGATTTAGACAATTGTTACCATTCAGCTCAACCAGTGGCACCATGAATCCAATTCAGCATGTGTGCGCATGCCAGCTTTTCTTAGAGTGTTATGCTGCTGCACCGAATATCAGTATATCTGATTAAAATACGGAAAGTTCGCTTCCCATTAATCTGCTTGGGAAAATAAGAAAAATCAGAGCTTTCTCAAGGTTGCTGGGGAGTTATTTGACTTTTTTTCCCCTCCTCCCTAGCTTAGTTTTTGTATCTGGAGGAACCAAAACCTGACCCAGGAATTTTTTGATCCCTCAAGGACCAATACAGAACCAGCAGAGTGTTGCAAGTCAGATATGAGGGGCATTAGCCAGCTGTGGGAGAAAGCCTGCATGCTGCCTGCCTGTATTATGTCTGGCTCAAATCTAGACAGTGTGTCTCACTTTACTGAGCAGTAAAAAAAAAAAAAAAATCCTACAAAAAAGAAAACTTCTAGTGCTGTACCTCTCAGTTTCTCTCTGCATTTAAACTACCTAACACATGATACAGAACTGCTTGGAGTTTAGACTGCAATTAGCTTCGCTCCAGTTTCAGGGAACCACCGTCAATGCAAGAAAAGTATAATTTAAAAAAACATTTGCACTCACAAAGGCACTGTGGTGTGGGGAGTCAATTTTTTTTAAAGGATTGGGATCAGTTAAAGTATTGGGATCATAACACGCAAGCGTCAGAGTAAATGAGAGAAAAAAAAGGTGTAGGAGTAAGGTTTCTTAGCTCTGTGAACTAACTTTATTAAAAATCTTATATAAACTGGTAATAGTTCCATATGTTGCAAAATGACTGCAGTATTACCTTAAATGGAGGAGAATAGCCATCACTTTGCCAGTGTTTGAATAATCTGCCTATTAAAAGGTAGGGGAGGGGTAGAGGTTGGAGCTACTATTTCTCTTTGATTCTCTCTTAACCCTCACTTTCCAGAGTATGACAAAGACTCTGAAACAGGCTTTGAAACAGAGCTGAAAAAAATGAATGCAGTGCTAAGTCACCATAAAGCTTCCCATAAAACAAAAGCAATATTATTTTGTCATTGTTCCCCATTTGGGGATTTTTCTCTGATAAACATTTCCTTTAGGAGCCTCAACACAAGCAAAGCGTTACAGAGTAGATAGGAGGCGCCATAATTTTCATTCAGTAACAAAATAAAAAGAATCGTCTCACCTTTGAACACCGCTCCTGTCTCTTAAACACACATTGGAAATCTGTGGAATCATCTCCACAACTTTCTTGGTTGGCTCGGAAATGCTGCTTTTACAATCTGAGTGAGTCTCCTTTTGCTGCAATAGCTCCTGTTTGGCATATTCTTTGAGCCTCTTGTACAGCGTGCGCAGGCCCTGTGCAGTGCGAGGAGGGCGATCTACTCCGATGGCATTGTAGTTATCAGCTATGATATCCCAGCATTTGTTTTTTTCCACTATTACAGAATGCTTATTGGTATGTTCCTCGAGAATTTTAACATACGGCTTCACGAGTTTTAGCAAATCGAGCTTTTCAGATAAGGTAAAATTAGAAGATCTGGCCTTCCCAACCATTGTTATCTTTGAATTAAGGAAGCCGTTTCTGAAGCCACCATGCAGTCCCTAGCTCTGCTCAGCTCTTTTTCACAAACAGAAAAAGATCAGGCTTAACTAGGCTAGTCTCATTTAGGCCCACGCCTACAAGGGAGGGTTTATTAAAATTCCTTCAGCTTAAGCTGACGCAGGTTCAGGAAATCTGCTTAAGCCAAGCCTGACCTACATAAGGCTTCAGACTGAAGAAGACGAGAAGAAACAAGCAAAACGCACTTTTGTATGAAGAGACCAGACACACGCAGGATTTAAAAACATGAAGGTTTAAAGATTAGCACGTTACCAGCTAAAAATTACCTAATTTAGCTGGAGTAACAAGCTCTGACACATCTCCCTAGCTCTCTCACACGTATCTCACACTGAAACCGCGCTCGAGATGATTTTACACGTAACGACGGTCCCGTCCCCCCGTCCCCCTCTCCCCCCCCNTAGGTTACACTCAGGCGCGGGCTTCCCAGCAAAGCTGAGCTTCTCCGGCGCTTGGCAGCCCGCTCCGGCTACCTACACGGGGGCTTCTTAAAGAGGCCGCTTCTCACGGCGGCCGAGCCTCCCCCGNGGGGCGCGGGCGGGGAAGGGCGCGGGCGGCGTGTGCGGGGAGCTCCCTGCCAGAGCCCCCGGCCGCCGCCATTTGCATAATGCTGGTCCTGCTGTCAATCAGGGGCGGCGGCGCCTCCAGCCGGTTAGGTTACACTCAGGCGCGGGCTTCCCAGCAAAGCTGAGCTTCTCCGGCGCTTGGCAGCCCGCTCCGGCTACCTACACGGGGGCTTCTTAAAGAGGCCGCTTCTCACGGCGGCCGAGCCTCCCCCGGTNGCGCCTGCTGGGATTTTCATAATATCCACCGGGAAACAACCTACTTTTATAATAATACTTCCAGGCATCCCTTCGGGATTAAAATAATAATAATAAAAATGCGATTTTTATTAACAAGATGTGCGTGCTGAGCGTGTGCGTTTCTAATGTTTGCTCGAAAACGTATCACCTAAGCTGAGCCTCCACGTAGAAAATGCGCGCAGGGCTTTTGCATTTCTGTGGTCTAAACTAAATCAACGAACCGGAGAAAGAGAAAAACCAGCAGATGCGAGGAAAGGTGCTCTCGAATACAAAAAGCAAAAACTAAAGTTTGAAAAACGTCGTACAGGAGTGAAAGAGTGCGGGGGGGGAAACAGACACCATTGGAGAGAGCGGCAACAGCTTTCTCGAGCTTAACATGTTCAGCCTTGAAAACAAGGGAGCCTAGAAGGGGGGTGAAGGAAAGGGAAATCTAATTATAGTTTGGAATATCTTAAGGCTATAAACATCTAGGTATAAACTTGTTTGCTCTAAGGGGAAAAAAACCCAAAGCAGACGCAAACCGTATTCAAAACAAGAAATCCAAACTAAACAAAGGGAGACTTTTAACTGCTAAAAATCAATTAGCATTTAGAGTAACAAGCACGTTTGGAACCATTTCTGAGACTTGGCTTGCCCGTACCACCTAACAAAACCGTAACCAGTCCACTTTGCTGGCATTGCTTTCCAGCCAAGATTAAATAAAGCGTTTTATAGTCTGAAGCCCATTATACTAGAATTTGAGAAACAAAATACTTATGCGGTTAGGAGCACTGTATGAAAACCATCACTTTTAAACACCTAATCCTTCCCTATTTCCCCACACTTTGCACTTTACTAACATTATGAGCAGAAAGCTGCTGGTTATCCTGTTGGGTTTTTTTTGTTTTAATTTATGCACTTGGTTGTTCCTCAGTAACTGAAAAATAAAAAATTGAAAGTGCCTCAGGTAGTTTAAGCTCTGGCAGTGCCAGAATTGAGGAGTTACAGGCGAGCCTACACTGTACTCTCTGCTGTTGAAGCAGCTGTGCAGTGCCCGGTCTCCTGACTTTTTAGTGACAAAAAGAAAGAAGCCAGTGTTAGTTTGTGTGATTGAAGGCTCCTCCCCACAGACACAAAAGAGCACAGATGAAGAGGGTCGGGCAAAGGAACCCCAGTAACCCAAATGAAAGAAACTGAGCCCTCAGTCCGGCTGCTCGCAGGGCTGTCGGAAGCACCAGCAGCCCAGTGGGTTGGGGGCCAGCCGGAGAGGCTCTCTTTAGATCACCTCGCAGAGTCAAGGAGGGGGTTAGTGCCCACTGGGTATGGGACTCATTGTGAGATGCCAGGAAGAGTATTTTGGGATTGCAGAAGGCATAGTACAGGAAATTTAGAGAAAGAACTGAAAGGAAGAAAAGGGAGGTATGAAAACAGTTTGGGATAGAAAAGGATAGGAAAATACTAGGGGCAAAAAAGGGATAAAAGGGGCCAGGTGCATGTAAACAGGTGGCTGCTCAGTATGGTTATCCAGCCATGCCCTGCACCTGATCACTGCAGTTTGACCTATCTTCTTGTTAAACTACATTTCTAACTATTTTCTTGGGTGAGGGGAATCTCTGCTCTGCATGCATGACTCTGCATGGAACTGTACGTGCCAGCAACTGGAGTCGCACCACGGATCGCAGGGCTCCGGGTGCTTGGGGCACCAGCAAGCAGAGGCCAGAACCCATGTGTCCTGCCTGGGTACCAATGTCCGTGTGTGATCTCTGACAAACACCAAGCCAGACTAGCCAGCAAGTAGGCTTGGGAGCCAAGAATTGGAGCAACCGTGAGTCTGGGCCAGATACTGGAGAGACCAGAAGGTCTGAGATTTGGCTACTGGAGGGACCAGAACACCTGGGGTCTGGCCACTAGTAAGGTTATAAATCCAGACCAGCTGCCCCAGTGCAGGTCTGTGAGGCAACTGGGAGACCAGGGGAACCAGGGACCAGCTACCAAGAGTCTAAGGCCGCTTGCTGGAGGGATCCATATTGTATACATATGTATTTTCCACAAACAGGCTTTCATCCCAGTCAGCCAGTGAAGGGGAAGGATGACGCCACTGATGCAACTTGTGTTTGTGTGAGTGCTGTGTTTTCTGTGTGGCTGGCCATACATATACATACAGTGTATACACATGCATGTGCACCTCTTGGGAATACATCCTTGTGGACCTGGCCACAAGGAGCTGCAGCAGTCTCCTCTATACTGGGCTACCAGATGCAGCAACTCCTAATACAGACCTATCTAAACTTGTATTACTCTATCACCTTACTGCTTAATGTTGCTAGAGAGACCAAGTTTCCACACTAATGCAATTATAGCAAAATACCGCTACAAAGATTTCTTTTGAGCAAGTGCCTGAAGGAATCAGTCTGAATTACATATTGTTCTGCAGGAGTGTAAAATAACCCTTGTAAAAATGAAGCTGGCTGCCAACCAAGATTTTTTCCTTTTTTTTTTTTTTTTTTCTTTTTAAAATAGCTCTGCTCATCAGCCTAAGGTTATATCAGTACTTGGATGAGAAATCACAGAAGGTGAGAAGCCTGGATATTAACATTACATATAGACTTTTTTTTGAGCTAAAACAATAGGCGTAGTTCCAAGACAGTTATAAAAAAAGAAATGTTGCCGCAGTCCACCCTTCATCCTACATCTTCCACCAACACTAGCACTTATGCAACAGCATGCAGCCAGTTCAGAGAGATGATCCAGCTACAGACTGATCGATTATTTTTTTTTGGCAAGTACAGAGTTTAATAATTGGTTTAAGTCAACATAAATGTGGGACATTGCCAAAACAGGAATTTCTGCCTCCCCCCAACCCCATCATGTTCCTGCCCCTTCACTGTTCTTGATTTGAGCGCTCACAAATCTGCTGAGCAAGTCAGGTCAGGGAACTGATTTGTCTCCAAATTAATCAGTTTTTCTGAGCTGGGTTAGTTTTAACCACTAGCATTTCCCTTATTCAGTATGCCAAAGCACAAATAACTCACACAAAAGAAATACATTGAAAAAGCTTCTTCAGACTCTATTTGGATCATTTGAGGAATATGGTTTGCAATGCACCCTACAAAAACTTGTATTAGCATAACTGAGGGGACAGCAAACCACAGGTATCAGGGAGGAAATTCTGGTCGGTGCTGAAGAAAAGAGCCATATATGCACCCCTCACTTCACTGCCTTCCATACCTCCCGTTTTATTCCTAAGCACAAGGTACAGCTCATTTTTCCTTCATATTTTCAAGGTAGAATTCACTAATCTACTCAGAATTCTGAAAAGAAGAGTCTTGGATCCAGCTTTTTTTTTTTTAAATTTGCTTGATTCTTTCCTTAAAAAAAAAAGCAGATGCTTCCCAATTTTAATGTTTATATTTAAATACCCAGTTTTCAAGTGGATGAAATCTTTGTATTGGAAGTTCATGAAAAATGGGAGCTGTGAGAGTAGATCAGAGGTTTTTTTCTAGGAAAAGGAAAATCAGCATGATTATTCAAAAACCAAGCAACAGCTCAGGTTGCAGAACTTCAACAGCTGGGAAATAAGACTCAAAACTACAAGTAACAGGTAAGTTCAGGTGTTTGCTGTGGAAAAGTCTAGAATTAATACCAGAAAAATTCTACAAATAGTGCATCCCGGAGAGCTATCGAGAGATGAACGAATCACAGCTATAATACAGTCAGATTAAAGTAGCCAAATGACTATGCATTGCTGAAAAGTTCAATGGGTTCAAATTTTACAAGTGGCAGATTTGTATTGTGGCAAATAACCGCATCAAGTGGCCCATGTAAGTTTAGGCACATTATGAGACAGAACACCATCTAAAGGAGAATGTCTTAAATCAGGAAGGCATCCTGGATGGAGGCAGCGGAAGGATCCTTTGTCATACAGAACTGAGGAAAAATTTTTCATGACAGACTTAAAAAAAACCCTCACTATAAGATACACGATTCAAAGACAAAAAACATCTGAGAGAATTAAGGATGGCCTAAGAATGAACATATCTTGAAAGATGTAGTTTGGATCAGACAGCAAACTTGAATGTTGAAGGGAATGATACCGGCTTAAGTGAATCAGGCTGGGACCTTCTAGTGCAAAAAATAATCAAATCAACAGATAAAGGATTACTAAATTCTGTGAAGGTGCTCTGCCCACAAAGTGGTAGCCCCAGAATAAGTCTGAATGGCATCTGTTCTTATTTAATAATGTGCAAGAAAACTAGCTCTGCAGAGACTTGCGTTTAGCATTTGCAATCACCTAGGAGCCTGAAAATGTTAAGAACAAGAGGACAATTGCAAGATTTGAATCAAAGCTGAAGTGAAACCCTGATACCCCTGTGCTTATAAGAAACCGTAAGAAGATTCAGCAGCTAGGATGGGCTATGTTACACATCACTGAACATGCTAGGGTATACTGGCAGTGGAAACATTTGGCAAGTATTAAGGCAGTTGCTCACTCTTGCAAATGAATTTGGCAGCTGCATAAGATGACTTGAGAGTGTCTATAGGTAGCAAGGGCTGCAAAAGTTCCATTAGGTCATCATATAGTCCTCTTCACTGACACGACAGCAAGACAGTGCCAAGTCATTTGATCTGCCTGTTTTAAGAGCCTGCTGCAGCAAAGGGTGGGTGAGAAAGTTTTCAACTCCAAAGGTCTCTCATAGGGGCAGTTGTTTCATGGGTCATCTCCAAAACTAAGGGTTGCAGGCATTATTTATTAAGGAGAGGGTTGAGGAAGACAAAGTTTTGTGATCCAAAAGTTGCAAGATGACTTCACCTGGAAGTTAGAGTGCTTAAATACATACTCACTAGACTTTTTAGAAATACTTATAGATCGTTTAAGTTGTATTTCAAATAGCTTTCTCATTTCACTCGATTTTTTTCTCATCTTTATGAACAGTTTCACGATCAAAATTGCACTTTCTCATTCTTATCCTTGCTGTATCTCAACCTCTCAGATCATTCCTTTCTCCTGCACAATTATTTCTAATCCTCTGTTCTGCATTGGGGGTGGGGAGAACAAGGGGAAGCTTTACCTCTTTTTTTCTGCATCTACTTCTCTGCATCTATTTCTGTTATCACCATCTAACATGTATTAACTTCTAACAGTTCTTGCAACCACTGCAAGATACCAAGGTGCATGTATGTCATGACAAGCACAGAAAACACAGACGTTAACGTTAATGTATTTATTACCTTTACACAACTCTTGAAACTAGCCTGAACTGCACAGGGCCTACTCCAGAGCTCTTATCAGCTAAAATTCCAAGCATAAAAGCTAACTACACTTCTGTCCCCTCTGCTGGTGTAAGGCATTCTCTCAACATTTAGCCCATTGAAATGGGAAATATTCAAATTAGACAACTAAAATGCCCCCTCTGCCAAATTTTAAAGAATTTATCTTGATCTCTGCCTGACATTCCAGGGCCCACACATTTAGATCTGTAACCATCGTTCTGACTAAAGTTGGCTTAAAGCTACAAGACTCTAAAATATAATACTTAAGCGACTATATAGCACCATGAATTAGCTCTTCACTTTATAAGTCATGTCCTTTAAAAAAGAAAGCTAAGAGCTCCATTCTTTACGAATTCAGAATTGCATCCAGTTCCTAATACATGCTCGTATCCTCTCTGATCCTCTCTTCCAACAAGCTTTTTGATGACTGATCAGAAGCAGCTGAGAAATAGAGAAAGATTTGAAAGTATGATTTTCTCAGGATATTTTGCTTAAATTATTAGATCCCCATTAGCAAGATAGCCTCTAGGAAAAAAAAAAAAAAAAAAACAGTGTAAGAGAAGCCAAGTTTCTGCAATTCTCCCATCTTTTCATAGAGATGAACATTTTGGAGATTATGCTTTTAAGTACTAACCTCAAAATACTTCCCCATGCACTATTCCCTGCATTTGACATAGGAGCAGCTTCCTCCATTCTTCTAATTTTGCTCACTGGATGCTTTGAGGACAGTGAGATAACCATCTTATCACTATCGTGTTGATTTTACGAAAGTCATATTGTGACAAAGCTTCTGTTTCAGGGGAAAACTTAAGGCCCAAAGCCAAAAGCTGGGACTGAACTCTAGTTGTGCTGGCATGGCAACAAAGGGGATCCAAACAATGAGCATAGCCACAGAAAGACTTGGTGACTATCTTTGAAAGGGTCCAGGCCAAGTCTGTAATAATACTCACGATAGCTCAAAAGAACCTTCCAATTCCCTTCTATAGGGCATTTCTTGTCCTTCCACGTGGTAGCTACATTCTGTCCATCATCCCTTAAATCCACCTTCATATCTATTGGAGACAGGAGCACTGGGGGAGAAAAAAAAAACACAACAAAAAACCAAACAAGCCCCACACCCCAAACTAGGACTTTTCAATTGTGGGAGAATGGAAAAGAAAAACATCCAAGAAATTTAGACTAGCCATGTATTTCTCTTTTGCCCATCTTCACTCCTTAGACACTCCTTAGCCTAATAATAAATTTTGATAATCAAGAAGAAAATGAGATAAAAACTATGTTTACAACTTCCCTCAGAATGAATGAGGAAATTGAAAGAATTATTACTGCTAAACCTGAATCCTAGAAAATAGTCTCTATACAGAGTATTTCCTAGAGTTCCTAATTTTTAAAGTTATGGTATTAGATAATTTCATTTTCTATATATTGTAGATTTTATGCCATGTGTTTGCATGCAACTCCTGGGAGCTAAATTATAATAAATATTTTGGGATAGTAAATTCATTTCCCAACACACCCCCTACTGCCCCTTGGAAAGGAGAGTTTGCTTTATATCTGCAGTTTCAAAATCAGGTCTCTGTCTCTGCACCGGAAAGAGTATTTAAGTCTTTTTTTCTTGTTTACAAATTTTAATTTTCAGTAACTTAACAAGTTAAAGGCATAAAAGATTATTATCTTCACATGTAGCACAGCTCTCTTCAATAGCAGATATATCACTACTCAAAAGTAAAGAACCTAGCAATTCTTGTTTTTTTCATTGTAAAGAAGCAACGTCAGTTCCATTCAACAGGCAAGTTACTGCTGCAAAACTTTCACTTTAATCCCCCCAACTTTTTGGAAAATGTTGAGTATCTTAAATCTAATAAAACTCTGGTTTTCTTTATTTTCTGACCATGTAATACCCTTATGATTTCTGGTTTCCTTCCCCTCTCTGTTATCTCCATTAGTTCAAATACACAGATCAGGGCACACCTAACTAGGACAAATGAAAAGTATATTTCACTGTCAATTCACTGCTCTTTTCTCAAATGTGTGAATATCCTGGTTATATCATCTGTCATTACATAAAGCCTAGTTATTCACATGACAGCAAGATCTGATCATATCAAATTATAAATTATGTTGCACTAACTGTGGAAATATCACACTAGAATTATGCAAGTCTGGATTTGTTTTATACTGCATTGCAGATGGCTACCCTGTCCAGGAAAGCAGCTTGCAGTCACCGAACATTACACGGTATGTTGCCTTTGGTGGTGAAGTGATCTAAGTTCCTTCTTCCCATCTCACTCTTGGTTGCAAATTCTACTACCACAGCGTATCTTACCAGTCAGCTGGTGGGCAGCCCAAATTCAAGATGAGTAACACTGATTAGGGATCTGAACTTCTTCCACAGGCTAGTGTATCACATAAGCACACTATACTCTTTTGCTCGCTTTCAGTCTATGGCAACTGACTCCACATTATCTGACTACTGCTGCAATCCCATAATGGTTTCTCCACTGATAGACTAAAACTACAAGAAGTAGGGAATTCATGGCTGCTGCATTTGGTGCTTCTGAGCACAGAAACAGAAGCCCTGGAGGACAGTGTTGTGCTCAGTACGTAGTTCTGGTCACTACCACATAAAAGGTGATGAATCTATAGGAAGAGGAACGCAAAAAAACCCCAAACCAACCACGAAAAAATGTGAAGAGTCATGAGAACAAGCAGTGTCACACTAAAGAACCTCTTATCTTTTTTTTTTTTTTAGTCCTGAGAGCTTTGAACACTTTAAGATTACAGTAGTAAAGTTGCTTGCTAAAACGCTGTTCCCTGCTTTGCTATCAAACCATCTCCATGCATAACTGTAAACAGTGCATGACCACAGCCAAGGGGAACTCAATGTACTTAATCAGCTGGGGAAATGCTAGGGAAGGTCTTACACCAGCAGCAGAGTAGAAGACATCATCTCACATCCCAAGGAAGAGCACCAAGCAAAAGGTCCTCAGGAGATGCCAGAGAGTCCCAAAGCTGCAGACCAGAAAACTCAAGCCATCTAGGACTAAATAATCACAGAACTCTCAGTAAGAAGTCTACCTGCAACACGTTGACTGCTGGGCAGTGGCGTGCTGGGCCAATAGGTGAAAATCTGTCTGTATAACCACCATGACTGATGTATAAATGAATACTTCTGGAACCAGTGTCAGATCAGAGATACAGGCAATTTCTCTTATGATACATCAATATAGTTTCCTCAACCAGTCCCCATCTCCTGAGATAAACTGATCAAAGAGGTACAGATGACACCTAAACAGTAAAGAAACTATCCTGAACCGAGAAACAGCTTGTCTATAAGTTTGTCTATTCACTATTATAAACTATTCTGTCTATAACGTTGCAGGGAGAAGGAGGTTGTTTTAAATTGTAAAGAGCTAGCAAAGTAATTTGATACTGTTTCAAATAAGAAATTATAACAAAATTGACAAAATTGTAAAATCTAACTTGCAAACAATGCAATACTAAATTATTTGCACTCAGGCATCCAGTAACACCTAAGCTGTACTAAAGTGTACTTGCTAATTATTAAGAGCGACAGATGTTTATGCAATATCTTTAATCCAAAAACTTTACTGCTTTGCCAGCTGTTTATAAAAACATTTGAAGGGCCTACTGTACAACAGCTATACATGCAGCTCCACCACTAAAATAGACAGGAGGTAAAAATACTCCTGACTGGAATATGTTTTCCAATTCAATCTGTGAAGTACAATAACAGAATGAATGCAGTAACAGAAATTACAATTAATACTTCTACTTTTACAGATGTCCAAGTAATTCTAGCAATAATATGCTTCATTATGACATGTCAGGCCTGAATGTTTTGAGCTGTGTTATCTTTCAGCAAGGCTTTCTATACTGTCTCCCACACCATCCTCCCAGGCAAGCTTAGGAGGTGTACGTTAGATGAATGGACAGTGGGGTGGATTGAACAGTGGCTGACAGGTAGAGCTCGGAGGGTTGTGGTTAGTGGTGCAGAGTCAAGTTGGAGGTCAGTAACGAGTGGTGTTCCCCAGGGGTCTGTACTGGGTCCAGTCCTGTTCAATATATTCATCAGTGACCTGGATGAAGGGATAGAGAGTACCATCAGCAAGTTTGCTGATGACACAAAACTGGGAGGGGTGGCTGACACACCAGAAGGCTGTGCCGCCATACAGCTTGACCTGGACAGGCTGGAGAGTTGGGCAAAGAGGAACATAATGAAATTCAACAAGGGCAACTGTAGGGTCCTGCACCTGGGGAGGAATAACCCCATGCATCAGTACAGGTTGGGGGCCGACCTGCTGGAGAGCAGCTCTGTGGAAAGGGACCTGGGAGTCCTGGTGGACAACAGGATCACCATGAGCCAGCAATGTGCCCTGGNNNNAGGACAGGGAACTGCTGGAGGGGGTCCAGCAAAGGGCTACTAAGATGATTAGGGGATTGGAGCATCTTTCTTATGAGGAAAGGCTTAGGCCCTTGGGTCTTTTTAGTCTAGAGAAAAGAAGACTGAGGGGGATCTTATCAATACTTATAAATACTTAAAGGGAGGGTGCCAGGTGGATGGGAGCAGTCTTTCTTCAGTGGTGCCCAGTGATAGAACAAGAGGGAATTGGCACAAACTCAAACACAGGAAGTTCCATCTAAACATGAGGAGGGACTTCTTTACTTTGAGGGATGGCAGAGCACTGGAACAGGCTGCCCAGAGAGGTGGTGGAATCTCCCACTGTGGAGACATTCAGAACCCGCCTGGACGCCGTCCTGTGCAACCTGCTGTAGGTGACCCTGCTCTGGCAGGGGGTTGGACTAGATGATCTCCAGAGGTCCCTTCCAACCCTGACCATTCTGTGATTCTGTGATCTAGAAACCAAAACTAGGTAGTTAGACTGAAATCGGACAATATGACAACCCCTAGAAATAACATTTTTTAGTCCTGTGATTAAAAGTCATAGGCAACTGATTCGTACTGTCATAACTGAGTGAAAAGTTGATTTTCTCTTACAGTATTCAAATTAATTGGGTAAGAGGATTTTTATTCATATCAAGTGACAGGTGGTATCAGACAAACCTGTAACAACGTTCTAGAAAGCTGAAGGAGCCAACAAACATTCCTATTATGAAAATAAAACTGACTTAAATGATGGAGTTTAAACCTTATAGACCAATGTACTTAGTAAACATTAACATTCCAGGGAAGACAGAGAAATTATATTCAAAACTGTATACAAATAATAAATACAGTTAATATCAGGCATGAAAAAACATTCAAAAACATATGTCTAGAGACATAGGATGAACACATTAGCTCTGTTATGAAATACAATTACAATGTGTCTTCAAAGAGACTCAAAGACAGTATTTGAGTATGATTTCTGACAACGTTCCTCTTGGAAGACAGATTAATAGATGTTAGTGATGGATGAAAGATAAAGTACTCCTGACCCAAAAAACAAACAGGAAGTGAGCTGTAACAGAATAAAATGCTACAGCCAGCTTTTCTGTTCATCTACATCAGGTTCAAACAGTGAAATTTCAGTCCAACTAGAATGTTTGTCTAAGTATGCACGTGAAATAGCTATTTGTTTCCACACAGGATATAGTAAGCTCAAAGGAAAAAAGAGAACAACATTCTCCTAGGTTAAAAGTACCAACAGAAAGCAATATGTAAACTCAGATAATAAGCATAAATTAAATTCATTATGTATGTTTTAGATAAAAAAATATTAAAAACATTAAGTTGAAGGAGGCAATGTAGGTAAAAACCTCAGTTCTGGCCAATCCCCCTTACTAGCAACATTGAGAAGATACTAAGTATAGTTCAGCAATCTGCCTGTCCATTTTTTCTTAAAATTCAAATTATTTGTATTTTTTTGCTATTGCTTATAGGTCCTCAGAATATAATGAGGACAAGTAGAAACCAAGCACTTTTAAGAGCTGTAATAATATTTTTCCAAACATATTCATGATTTTGTTTTCAATTACTGTTAAATATTTTAGGAATGTTAAAGTAACTTTCATTTTTAAAGAGTTTGCAGACTTATCTAATAGAATTTTCTGGAGGCATGTGAGAAAAAGCACTAATGACATTGTTAAATAAATTACCCCCCCTCCACACATGCATTGTTAGTGTCAACAAGTACTGTATTCTGGATAAAAAACAAAGGTACGAAAGAGATTGCCGTGCTCTTTGCCTCGTAAAAACAAGCAAACACTGATTCATAAAGCAGTAAAGTTCATTTTCCAACAAAGACATGTATTTATGGAAAAACATCATTTTCCAGTATTCACAAATAATAATCACGATGAGTAAACTGCCCGTTGAACAGTGTGTTCAATATCTTACAGTTCCAACTGCCTTAAAATTACAACACATAGAGAGGTTTCACTCAACAACAGTTGCTACAATCTTATTAAAACTTCTTTAGAAATATCTCATCTCATAGAATTTCAGAGTCCTTTTTACTTTCATTAGTGACATTTTAAGAAAAAAATATTTTGAATAGAAGCCTAGAAAAGCAAGTATTTTTTTAAGGCAGATATGCTATTTTTTTAAGGCATATGCTATAGCATTATGATGCTATCTAATCATATCCTTACTTTTCTACTCCAGGAAATGGACACCATGTGTCAGATAACAATTTTTTTTGAAAGAATGTGCAGCATTTTCAGGGCTGGGTTTCAGAAAGATTAGCTTTATGAACAGTGCAGTTGTCCAATGGTCCACAGGTGTTTCACAAGAATTTCAGTGGAAACTGGGGTATTTATTTACACATTCCACTGCTGCACTGGAAACCCAAACACAGCAGCTTTGAGCATGATATAAAGCTAACAAACAGTTTATCATCTGCATTAAATGACATGGAGACAAAAAAAAACCCCAAAATAATGCATACACACAGACTTTTCCAATTTTTAAATTATTTTAATGCCCCTTTAACAGAGACATCTTCTTTGGCTGCAGAGGCTGGCAGTCAGATACAATTCCATTACAATATTAGTAATGAAAACCCCAAACTGACTCTGGCTTTCACAACTGGTTTCCATTACTTCTGAATTTCATACCAAAAACAGTTTTGACAAAACAACTTCATTTCACACTACAAAGGAGGTTATGGTTTACATAATCTACGTAATTGCTACATTAGCTGTAATGAACAGCAGACAAAGGTGATGTAAAGGACAGAAGCTGTCTTGGAAAATCTAAGTTATTAAGAAATTACTTAAGATTTAACGGAGCCTCAGCGCAAGATTGTTTTCACAGTGCAGTGCTTGCATCACCAGTTAACCTGATGGCCATAACTAACACTGACATCAGATGTCCTTATTTTATACCACATTTCATCGTAACTTTACAAACACTTGCAGGGTTAGCCCCATTCTACAGACACAGAAAAACATTGGCACAAAATGGCCTGTTCAGTCATTCAGAAAGGTAGCAACACAACATCAACAGAAAGAGCTCACCCGGTCTCACTCCACAACTTTTTGGTTATTTTTCTAAAGTCATCACAGGGAACCCATATCAACTGCATGCAGAATTCATGATACTGAAAAAGTATTTAGTATCTTTCCACTTCACAACATCTTTTGTTGGGAACACTGCTGAATTCCCAGATTATTTTGGAAATAAATCCTCTAGTTATCTTTCCAGTGCACTGCTAGACAGAACCAGCAGACACAAATTTTTGCAGATGTTCCTATAGGGAAGTGGGACCACTCAAACAACCTGTCACACACACACTGAAAGTTTTCTGCAAGTATGAGCTTCATCAGAAGAACTGGAAGTGACAGCATGCAAGTAGATAAGCACAAAAGCCATAAGACCAGAAGGATTTAAGACATACAAGGAGGCTGAATTTTCCCACATTAGCTCTGCCAAATAGAGTGCATATACTCTGGGTCACATAACGGGATAATGGTAGCATCCTCTCAGGGCTATCACAGGGGACCTATCAACCCCCATTTTCTGAGGGTGAAACCCAACAAGAAGAGTCAATGGGAAGGGCTCTTCAGAGCACCTTACAGAATGAAGTAAGATGCCAACTTAGGCCTGGAACTCATAAATTACTACAGAGGGTGTCTGGAGACTGCACAAAGCTTATAATAAGATCTTTGAAGGAAAAAAAACAAGGACAAGCAAAAACAACAGATGAAGATTGTTCAAGGAGGAACAACCACAGGAAAATAAAAGGAAAAAAGTGTCCACCTTTTCACAGGTGACTGGTCAGTATGCTTGTCCAGCACCCTATTGCCACAGTCTGTCCCATCTTCTTATTAAACTACTTTTCTAAATGTTTTCCTGGGTGAAGGGACTCAATTCTGTGTGCATAAGTGTGTATGGAAGTGTACACGCCAGCAGCTGGAGCTGGACCACACACAGGTCATAGGGTCCAGGTACCTGTTGTGGCAGCAAGCAGGGGCCAGAGCCCGTGCATACTGCTGGGTACATGTATCAGGGTGTGATTGCTAGACACTAAGCCAGACAAGCAAGTAGGATAAGAGGATTGGGAGCCAAGTACTGGAGCAGCCATGAGCCTGGGCCAGATATTGGAGAGACCAGAGAATCTGAGAGTTGGCTACTGGAGGGACCCCGAAGTCCAAGCGAGTTACTGGAGAGACCAGGATATCTCGGGGTTGGCTACTGGTAAGTCCAGCTACCAGAGAGACGTGTTTGTATGTATGCATCTCTTGTGCACAAGGCAACTGGGAGACCAGTGGATCCAGGAGCCCACCACTAAGTAGACCAAGCGTCTAAGGCCAGTTACTGGAGGGACCTATACTGTGTTTTTACCTGTGGGAGTGCAGGTCTAAATACTAGCAGCTGGACTGGGAGCTGTGGGCCTTCCTAGTTCATATGCCCATGTGCCCGCACCTGGGGTGTCCAACAAATCAAGGAGCCAGCTACTGAATAGACTGAATGCATAAGATCAGTTACTGGAGGGATCTATATTCTCTGTGTGTGTATCTACATACAGATATATGTATACTCATTTATTTTCCACAAACAGGCTTCCACTCTGATCAGCCAGAGAGGGGAACAGGACATATCCATTGGCGCTGTTTGTGTTTACCCAAGTGCTGTGTTCTCTGTCTGTGTTGGCCTATGTTACCAGCTATGTGTATATGCCTATATGTATTGTACATATGCGTGCCTATTAGGAATACCTGCTCAGCCTCACTATTGGCTGAACCTTGGGACACGGAAATATGGCAGCTTTGCTTCTGTCAGGCTTCCAGATTTAGCAGCTCTTATCACAAACAAAATTAAATATAACTTTGTTAAAGCCTTCTGAATTATAATTCCAACCATTATGGAATCAAGGTGATAAGCACTCATGAAATGCACTTCTAAAACTCCACTCATTACACAAAGTATTATCAATTAAATGAACCCTCAAAGAGAAAGATCATTATCAATGTAATTAATTATGAGGAAACAACAGTGAATTAACAGTAAGACAGATGTTGAAAGGTCTGAGCTGGCTCTAAGAGAAGTGACTTTCATGCAGCAATGTTAGTAACCAGTAATGTTAGTGACCGTGAGATGGTGGAGTTCAGGATCCTGAGTGAAAGAAGCAGGGCAAAAAGAGTTACAACCCTGGACTTCAGGAGAGATGACTTTGGCCTTTTCAACGACCTACTTGGAGGAATCCCATGGGTTAAGGCTCTAACATGAAGGGGGGTGCAAGAGAGCTGGTTAATATGCAAGCACCACTTCCTCCACACTCAAGATCTCGATACATCCCTAAGAGTAGGAAATCAAGCAAAGGAAGCAGGGAGACCTGCATGGATGAGCAAGGAGCTTCTGGAAAAACTCAAATGGAAGAAGGAAGTTTACAGAATGTGGAAAAAGGGACTGGCCACTTGGGAGGAATATAGGAATGTTAGAGTATGCAGGGATGCAATGAGGAAGGCTAAGGCCCACTTGGAATTAAATCTGGCAAGGGATGTCAAGGACAATAAGAAGGGCTTCCTCAAATACATCAGTAGAAAGAGGAAGACTAGGGAAAATGTAGGCCAGCTGCTGAATGAGGTGGGTGCCCTGGTGACAGAGAATGCAGAGAAGGTGGAGTTCCTGAATGCCTTCTTTGCTACAGTCTTCACTGCTAAGGCCGGCCCTCAGGAACCCCAGACCCTGGAGGTAAAAGAGAGAGTCTGGAGAAAGGAAGACTTTCCCGTGGTCGATGAGGATCAGGTTAGAGATCATTTGGACAAACCCGACGAGGGCTGAGGGAGCTGGCAGATACTATTGCGAAGCCGCTCTCCATCATCTTTGAAAGGTCATGCAGAATGGGAGAGGTGCCTGAGGACTGGAGGAAAGCCAGTGTCATGCCAGTCTTCAAAAAGGGCAGCAAGGAGGACCCGTGAAACTACAGGCCAGTCAGCCTCACCTCCATGGTGGAGGCTCCTGCTTTGGCAGGAGGGTTGAACTAAATGAAGGCCCCTTCCAACCCCTACCATTGTCTGATTCTGTAACCCAGGTCAACTGCAGTGCTTTCAAGATGCACTCGGCTCCTGAGATCGTACACCTGCATTCCCATAATGCAGAACGTCCCTGTGCTATATCTGTGGTCAGGGCACATGAAGAGTGGGAAATGAAGACATTCAACCAACTCCAAAGAGTCATTCAGGTCCATCAAAGTACATTTGCTACAGTTCAGACACTTCAGTATCTTTGCAGTGCTTACCACCTAGCTTTTCAGAGTAGTATTTATTACTGCGGTAACAAATGAGTAAGCGCACACACATGAATGAACAAAGCCAGTTCTGTTCTGATGCTACAGCAGAGTTAGCAGCTCATGCTTGAGCCTTGAGTGCCCACTGGAGACACTGAAGAAAACAGCTGAGATCTTGCACTGAAGAAAAGAAACTCTCACGAATTCTGAAAAACCTGAATCTGCTCAGAACAGTTAGCATTATCTGCATGAAGCCAACAAGATCTCCAAATTACACCACTTTTCCACTATTTAGGGTATCCGAACTCTCGTCTTGATATTACTCTGGGTTAGAGTGAGTTGACTATAGTACTCCTCTGGAAGCATGCACCTGAATAGCAGCACTACCAACTGGCTTCTAAAACATCAACTTTTTTCCTTTGCCATTTTAAAAAATCATTTAACATCTGTTTCTTTCACTCTCTACCCAGGAGAACACAAAATAATGCCAACATTGCATGACCCATATACTAGTAATTCATAAAAGTTTAGTAAGTAGCATATCATTCATTAGCTTTAAAATTCTCTTTTGATACATGGCAGTAAATAAGAAAGAACATCTTACCAGCTTTGGGTGTGTTTAGTGTTTTCATTTCCATGTTGCTACACTTATTAACGCTGAAACATGCTTTTGCAGTCTTTACTTGCCCGGTTGACTCCACAGACTGTGTAAAATTTGCATTTTGATTTTGGCCATATATTTTAGAAAGCAATGAAGCACTTCCCTCTTTCTCATCTATCTGCAAAAGAGAAACAAGTTCACAATAGCATTTCCTTCATGCAGTTGAAGAGAAATAGAGAAAAGAGCAATGAGAAGGGGTCTTAAATAGATACTAATCCTCTTTATCAAACTATCTACCTAAATATATACATCCCTACACAAATATATGCATAACAGTGTTCCCAAAAAGCGGACGCACACACCATACCAAACATCACTTGTGCAAGTAGATTATGAATTGAATTTAATAGAAGTCTTCTGTAGATAAAATCAATAAAAATTGTGATGCTTTTTTTGGTTGATATTAAAGGTTTCAGAGGAAGTTGTACTTTACAACATGTACTGACCTTTTACTACCATCTTGTTTTTTTAACTGCTTTTGCCAAAGCATTTCAAATATTTGAATCCAAGAAAGCCCAGGCAATCCATACCTCAGCTACACTGAGAATTGTATTTGGGCTCAATATCGATAACTTTTATTTATTTGAAAAACATTTTTCTGCATCCACTTCACAGAGCGAGAGAAACCTACCTAAGAAGCAAGATCAAATATAGTAAGAGCAAAGGTATCAAAATCTATTCTGAACAGATTGATTATTTAAGCAGAGATTGTTCGTGGTGAGCTCAGATGCTATCTTTTAGTAACAATACTGTACAAACAAATATACTTTTTAGTACACCGTTCAGTTTACCTCCTTTAATTTCATTTCTTGGTCCATTTCCTTAGTTTCATTCTTGAGAGAAACTGTGATACTTTTTCCTGGTGGTATAAACCTTGGCTTTTTGGCTACATTTCCTAGCACTTGACTTGGAGCTGCTGATCGTCTCATATTTAGTTGTACTCCTCTGGAGGTTGGAGAGGAAGGAACGAAGCAGATAAAGACAACTGTAGTCAGAATAGGCTTTAAATATAAAAATATATCCATAGATAAAAATATAAGCACTATTTGAAAACAAAATAAAAGATAGCAAAAAAGATTTTCGAAGAATAATCTTAATTCACAAGCATAATTGTTGCAATGCATTGTTTCAGTACTAAGAAAGATCATCTACAACAAATTCTGCAGTTGAGCACTTCCTTTTTCGTTTGAAAAGCCAATAATGCAGTTCTCAATAGCAAGAAATGCTCTGGAGATGCACAATGTAGGGCTGCTTAACTAACTTTCACCAGTATAAAAAGACAATTTGAAACAGAACTAACTATTCTAAACACTCAAAACATAATTTTGAAAAGTCCATTATTACTGCACAACGAACAACGAATGTTGAAGGTATGTTTCATATCTGAGAGTAGTATTTTGCATTAAACAATCAATTATATTGGTCATTCAGATTCACTGTAGGAAGATTAGAATTCAGCAGAAAATTATCTCAAAATTACAGAGGAATTTATCACTCTGTGTTATGTCCACTTGAACAGTGGAAGGTTTTCCCTTAAAATATAAGACCATTATTCCCCTAAACAACCTCAGGACAAAACCAAACATACACCCACATTAATATGACAAAGCATACTTGCAACTACTAGAATAACAACTTAATACTTCAAAGTATTAGAAACAAAACAAGAAAAAAAAAATCCAATAGAATAACCCAGCAGCTGGAATGATGAAGACAAGCATGGTGCAGCAATTTATGGAACATACTTTAGTTTAATTCTTCATTCATACATGGACTCTTTACTTTAATTGACCCCCCCCCAACTATTAGGTAAAAATAAACCATCATACGGCTTGCAGACACAAACTTCTTTAGCTCTCTACCATCTTGCAAGCATGTTTGCATCCTGTTGCAACAACCAGTGTGTTTCTGCAATTTTTTGACACTACCCTGCACTCCAGTGGCTTAGTAGGGCACGACAACCTTTCTTTCCAAGATTTGCATAGAAGTAGTAACGGAGTACTGCCAAAACACTTCATAAACACGCTGTCTCCTTCACATCTGAACAATTATATATATGATATATATCTATGATGCTGTTACTAGATGCAAACCCTAATGGCAAAATGGCCTGAACTGTTGTCACTTCCATGATGGCTATTATTAAAAAAAAAAAAAAGAAAAGAAGCCTCTGGCTGTGTCTACAGCAGTTCACATGTTACACCTACTCGACAACAGTGTTACCATATGAACCCTATGCAATAAAAGGGTAGCATGGTTATTGTAACAGGAGTACCTGCAGTGTAAATAACTGGCAGCCACTGTGAAAGCTGCAAAGGTGTCAAGAACCTTCCAGAAGAGCAGACTGCAAGTGCCAGTGCTGACCACAGCCAGCTCCAGGTGCCATGTGAATTTGCACAAGTTCTCTACTGAATCCTGTAATGCATGGTGACACTTGGTAAGACAACCCAGGACACCCCATAACTCTACATGAGGACTATGCACTGCTGAACTGCTACACTAACCCTGCCCACTTCACTTCCAGAGCTTGTCACATCTCCCATGGAAGAGGGGAGTTGTGCAATTCATCAACTGCATGTATCTGTGATTAAAGTGTTTTGGTTTACAAATCCATTTGGACTTTGCACTGTCATTTGGTCTTAAACCACAAAAACAGACTCATTAAGAGATTTGCAAATAAGTAAGAAATTTAAAGATACAACCCTTCATAACTCAGTAACTTCACTCCCTTGAAATTTAAGAACAAGTACTACCAGTGTTACCTACTTGAAGCTACAAAAACCATTAGGGGTTTGTGTTTTTTAAAATGTAATATTACTTCCAGCAATACATCTCTCTCTGTGTCTTCAAAATATAAGCTTTTATAAAATATAATAAAAATATAAAATAAAAAAACTAAATAAAAAGTTTATATTTTGTGTCGGTACTGTACAGAAAAAAGGCCATTATGGATGTGCAACAGCTGCTAGATCTTTTACAGGAAAACAAAGTAGGTGTAGCAAGGGCAAGGAATAGCTCCACATTACAACTAAATCAATTGACAAGCAAATATGCCCTTTCCTCTGAGACAGCACCAATACACTGAATCACCCTTGCTTGTGATACCTCACTTGCAACCATACTGTTCGGCTGCAGGGAAACAGCTGGAGGTAATGACGAAAGCACTGCTCCTACCTTTTATTAGCTTGAACAAACTAAGTGTACCATGAAACCACATCCTAAAACGTCTCATGAATGCATCTGGTTTTGCACGCATTGAGTTTTTCTCCTTAAAGGTATCTTAACATCTGCATTAAAATGAAACAAATCTACAAATAATATTTCAAAATTTTACGCCTGCAACTCAACACAGTACGCATGGAGTTCTGTTAAAGGAAGTTACATTACCAATTTTAGCACAAATTTAACAGGCTGCTCTCCCGAACATTTGAAGACATTCCCAGCATAGATGACCGGGCTAAACGTTTTTTGTAGGTAGCTACAAAGACACGACACAGAACTAACTTTTACTCAGTCAAACTGCAAGCAGCGAGTGCATCGCCCTGGATATCAGTATTAGCGAAAAATCACCTCAGGTGTAAGGATTTGGAACAGGCCCAAAAAGCAACGCTATACGAACTGATACTAGCCCGGCCCCCGGCCCACCCCGCCTCAGC
>VZSZ01004594.1:1088420-1129334 GCA_013398815.1 Ibidorhyncha struthersii
TCCGCATTGGAAACATTGAGGTGCGCGTGCGTAGTGACGGCCTGTGAGCTGGTGTTCGGCGCATGCGCGTAGGCTTTCGTGCCACACACAGCATGGCGGCGAGGCCGCGTTCCCTGTGGTCTGCCGCGCGGCCGTCAAGCAAGAGCGGCCGCAAAAGCATCCTCGATTTCGCGACAGCGAGCGGTGGCGGGGGGCGGCGGCGGCGGCAGCGGGTGGGGTGAGTGGGGTGAGTGGGTGGCTGCGGCCGCCGGTGAAGGCCGCCCGCGGGCTGGGCCGGGGCCGGGGGTGGGCTGTGGTCAGCTGTGCTGAGGGGGCGCAGCGGGACCGAAGCGGATGGCTGTGTGGAGCTCGGCCGCGGGACGGGAAGCGTTGCGCGGGGACCTTAGCGTTTGTCAGAGGTCGTTCGCCGTCGGCAGGCCTGGGGCTGGCACCTTCAGCCCCTGTGCCAGGCTGGTGGTGGCAGTGTCCTAGTGGGCATCGAGATAAAGGTCAGTGTGTGTTAGTTGTTTAAGCCCGCTTAGGTATGGTTGCTTGGCGTTACGTTGCTGCTGCAGGGGTTTCCAGGCCGGTTTTGTTCTCTGTGACCAAGATCGTTGACCATTCCTGAAGAGCCCTCACAGGCATGACCCAGAGGCCTTCATCCTACCTGTGCAGAGCCTCCCCTTCTCCACCAGAGCCTCTGAGGAGAGCTCTTCTGGCCTTGGTGTTGCCTCTGTGCAGCCAGCCCTTCAAAGTCTAAAAGCTGGTCTGGGAGATCCATATCTTGTATCACTGTATTTTGAGTAGGTTTTGCAGCGGGACAGCAAGTGGAAGTGTTATGTAAAAATGCTCTAAGTAGTTCTAGTTTCTTAGGTAGTTCCTGGTAGAGGCATAGGCCTTAAATTACTTGTATATCTCATATTGGTTATTAGAGAATTTATAGAATATTATTGATTAAGACAGTTTTTTACATCAGTGTAGGCTGGTATTGCTATCCAGTCATTCTTATCCTCTTCTGTTCCCTTTCGCTTACATGAATGTTCATGAGACTCCACAAGGTACCAGTCTGGGGAGCTGAGCTGAGGGAGTAGCTCTGTAGCAGCTTTAACCACAGACACCGCTGCTGTCTTTCTTTCCTTTCTGCCTTGGCTGCAGTTGCTCATCCCCTGTCTTGCCCCACTTCCACAGTCACTGGAGCTTTTGCTGAGCCATCTACAAGAAAATCTAGCCTAGCAAATCAGTGAGTAGTTGTCTGTGTGGTTAGTTGTTTGAGCCAGTTTAGGAAAGAGCCAGATTAAATGTTCTAACTGATTCAAGGGAGGAAGTAGAGGGAAGCTAGGGGGACATTAATTAGTGGATTGATTGGCTTAGGCTACTTTAGGACAACTGTCAAAGTTAAAACCTTTTTTTTCCCCCCCAGTTCAGTCTTAAAACAGGTCAGTAACCCAGTATGATACATCAAGTGGCTATAGAAACAGCTTGTACTGTCACAGTTGAAGGGGTGAATCTGCCTCTTTGGGCATTGATGCTGGCTTGAAGTGGCTTACAGTGACTGTGGCAGAGTGGCATAAGATACGCTAAAATATCACTTCTGTATAGCAGGATTTAAAGCACAGTCTATCTTTGTGAAAACAGAAGCTGAAGCAATATCATGTTTTAATGTCACCTCATCTCTGGGCCCTGCATAGACTGTTTGTTCTTCCAGGCCCATGGCACTTCTGAAAATTCTTTATTAGTGATGCACATCTGTAATTCTGTTGTGATTCACTCCAGCCCTTCAAACAGTTATGCTTTGTTTCATCACATGGAAAGTAAACAGTTTTTAGAAATCAGAAACTACTGTAGACAAAAAAAAGCAAGTTACTAATCTGATCTCAATGTCCTGATTTTTACAATGGAATGGCTTTGATTAGTGCCAGACATTTAGCAAGCTACGCGATTAAGTTGTTGGGAACTACATCCCATCTGTATTCTCCCTGCCATTACACCCACACAAAATTTCTGTTTGAAGGCAGTGCAGGCCTCAAGGCTGGTTTTAGGTGTGTAGCTGTCTGGCAAACAACGTGGGGATGGCAGCTACTAAAAAAATGACTTAATATCTATGAAATCCAGAGGAGACTTTTGCTTGTCAAAAACTATGGGGAAAAATAAAATATATGTGAAACAATGGAAAGCAAATAGCATGTAATAGTTTGTGGGGTTTCTGCCTTCCAGATTTGGCACCCGCAAATTCTAGATATCCTTGTGGACAGTGTCACTGGTAATGGCCAGGTGATGGGCAAAATTCTAGACCAGAGAAACCAAAGACAGGGCAGGGTTTGGAAATGCTAGTGGAATGTGGGAAGGCAGTGATAAATAATGTAGTTTCTAGGTGCAAACAAAAATGAGCGTGACAATCAGTGAATTGTAATAGAAATAGAAGAAGGAGTTTTGAGGCCAAGTCGAGACGAAAGAAGTTTCTGGGGAAGAGCAGAAGTTGAAAATTATGTTGTTTTGTGATGGAAGTACTGAATAAAGTGATCTGAACTGCAAGAGTGCATGGCATTAATCTGATGCTCTCCCTCTGCTTATCTGTTGACTAAAGTGCCTCTCTTGAAGTTGGCAGAAGATAAAACATCTTTGGTTCTTCAGGTCAGGAAATTTCTACTGGAAGAAGTCTGGGACTTCAGTAACAGTTATTGTTGTAGGTCTCAAACTCAAAGCCACAAGGATTCTGGCACTGTGTGGGATGATGCTTCTCTGACATCAGTCTTGAAAACATACTGAAGTTCTCATTAGAAACCCCCTTAATTGTGTTTTTTGCCTCAAAGTTCCCATCCACACTCCATTTGAACTCTGGTTTTGGTTGGGGCTTTATATATATATACACACACATATATATATGTTTGTTGCACTTCATTTTTCTGTCAAGCACAAATAAAGTTTTTGTTTCCCACTTGACAAAAATACTCTTTCCTGCATTCTGATAGACTTCAAACTTGCTAAAATATGCCAAAGAATGTCTTAAAGACTTAGTGCTCAGGGGTGAGAAAGGTGTGTGCAAAATGTAGCTTACAGCATCTGCAGTTCCAGTAGAGCAGAAACCCTAGGACAACAAAAATACAGTTTTGTTGGTGTATCTTATATCTCTACGAAAGTTTTCTCAAGGCTAAATCCTCTGGGATCCACCAAGCCAAATCAAAATTTTAGGCTCACAGTTGAAATCATAGAATATATATATACTCTTTGACAGTCCTCCAGCATAAACATACTATATGTTTCAATGATTTCTTCAGTATTGGGAACTAGTACTTGACTTCACATTCTGCTACTGATAATTAGCATTGTTCTCCACTTTTTAAACTTTCCATTGTGGTCCTTGCTGTCCTTGCAGTCACAGCTTTGTGCAAACACCATGCTCGTTTTGTTCACGCTGAACTAGCAAAGTCCTGAATTTCCTGTCTTTGCAGAAGACCCATCAAAACATACAAGGAAACAGTAGTATAAAACGAATTGTTCATCATCTTCATAATATGGTATTTTCTTGAGTAGACTCTTTTTAAGACATAGACTTCCCATGCTGTGGCCAAAGCAATAGCATATCCCAGATACGTGTAAATTTAGTTTCCCTGTGTTGTTAATGACAATGTAGCCACAGAAGCACAGAGCTAAATGCAGTCTGTGAAATCTGCCTGGGACCTTCTCAGGAGTCTATGTGGATTGCACTCCCTGCTGCTGTGGCAACTCTGTCACTAGGTCACCAGGCTAGTAGGTGTCCCAGCTAATCTAAAGCTAGCCCAAGCGTCTCTGCAGGCCACGGTGTTGGCTGTGCGATAAACATGTCAGTAGAAACAAAACACAATGGAAACCAGGTAGATGGTGTGGTTTGTATTTGGGTAATATGCATACTTGCTTGTGTTGTTTATGCTTTCATTACAGGTTTTATTAACTTTAATCTTAGCAATACCCTTTTAACACAATCACCTTTCATAATTAGTGAAGATATGCTTTGATACTCAGATACATAAGATCTTCTAAATTCCAGATTTATATTGTATTCATGAAGAGGAATTGCAAAGTTCTTTTTTCCCCTTTAAAGCAAAATTTGACATTAGTCCTTAGAGGACCTTGTTGTTCTTACACAGTTCTAGTTCAGATTGAGATTCTCTTTGAATGTCGTATTACAATTGCTAGGTATCAATTTAAGGGATTTAAGTGATGACATCTTTTTTAATTTTTTGTTTTAAGTGAGCAACCTTAGTTATGTTACACATCAGAGCAATGTTATTTGTTGATACAATGAACTTGACTGTGATGGTTTTGTTTTAAAAATGAACTGCATATCATGCCAGGATAAAACCAGATTAGATAAGAAACTCATCTTTTTAAGAAATATAATTTTACCAGATTTCAGTTGCTACTTTTCAATAATATTGAATTCTGTTGTCTTCAGTCTTACAAACAAAACTGTAAGGCTTCAAAATTAAATGGCAGCAGGGTGTTTAGTTTTGTGATAAGTATCTGCATCAGTAATAATTGAAAGAGAGACTGATGATTCCCCTCCCCCCTTAATCTAGTCAGACCTCTTGTGTCGAATTGTAGGTTTTACAGTGGCTCGCTTTGGAAGGCTTTGTTTTAATGGGCTGTTAGGACAGCATCTATTCAGCAGCTGGGTGGTTAGACATAGAGCTCGGTAACTTAGGAAACACTACTGAGCCTTTTTCTTTCTAATTTTTCTCATAGGCATAATAAAGCAGTGAAGATAAACTGAAGCAAGGAAGGATTACATGCCTTACTGATCAGAAAACTTTCTGAAGTATTTGGACAAACTACATATATATGTAGTAAAATCTAAAAAGGTAGGATGTCTTCATTTTCTATTTCATTTAGAAAACCTCATAACTAAAGAAAACCTCTCACAAGTCTCAGTGGGGTTACAAAAGTGATTTTTTATGTTAAGGAGGAATGCAAAGCCTAAAACATATTCTTTTAAGTGAGTTCTGTGGAGTCTTATCAAATTCTACTCGGCTTTTCATGATAGGATTTTGGTGAAGGCAGATTGCCTCTTAGTTGTTCTTCACAAAGCTTCCAAACCCATTTAAAGGATACTCAGTGTTATAAAAATAGACCATGTAGGAGAAGACAGTAGCTGCTCATGATTTCAGGATTAGCTGCAGTTTTGGCTTCTTTATCTTCCTAAATATGAAGTATTTCTCTAGGCATGTGGAGATTTCATGCTGTACCGTCTGGAATGGAAGTCTACAATGAGTAGAGAATCTTAGCCTTTTTTTTTTTCAGTATGAAAGCAACACACTAAGTGATGTGCAGTTCATAAATACAAAATCTGTTGGCTGAAAGTAGCGCAGCTATTGTCTGTATGGAGACTCGTTTGTAAGTTTGTTAGACATTATATAGAAGGCATCAAAATGGGAAGCAGACATTCACATTTGAACTTCTATGATGTTGCTGCTTCAGGTGGAATTCAAGTAAATTGAAAGTATATGTTTCACAGTGGCTGCTGGAACTATGTTCAATAACAGAGTTCAGAACAAGGGCTGCTCAACTCTCTGCTAAAGTCTTTGCTTTCAGAATTCAGAGAATCTTGATAGAAAATTGGGATTCTGACATCCAGCAGTACAATCTGCAAATTCTCACTTAAACCTTAAGGTCTCCAAAGTGTGTAAGTGTTTGCATTCTCACCTGTGAAGGTCTTCGTTCACATTAAGTTCTCTGTATTTCTGGAATTGTTTCCAGGCCTTTTTGTGGATCTAGCCACACAGATTCAGGACAAAGCTGCTTTATTTCTCTATGTTGTTTTAATAGGTTGAAAGTGTGTGGAGAGCATGGGTTATGATATTGAGCGTTTTGTTGGCTACGTTAACGAAGGGCTATTATGCTCCATCTGCCGTGATGTGTTAGAAGATCCGTTACAGGCTCCTTGTGAACACGCATTCTGTACTGCTTGTATACATGGATGGCTTGTTCATCACAGCAACTGCCCTGAAGACAGACAAATGATTGATGTATCTCTGCTACGACCTCTCTACAGGTATACAGTAATCTTGCTGTACATTGCAATTACATGAATTTCTCAACTTTGCTTGCACAGCTTCGTCTCTTGTCATTTACCGTTACTCAAATTGTCTTTATCCAATATGCCTATGGCAGAAACCAATCACTTACATGAAAGCATTAGCATTTTCTATTTATTATAACTAACTTTCAGTTTATTAAGATTTCAAAATGGAAAGAACACTTAGTTTGTCCTCCACCTTTTTATGTCTTGAATGCTGATTCTAGATATCTGTCTGGATATTATTCTGAATGTCTTCTACAGCACCGAAACTTTCCCATACTTTTTTGTAGAGAAAGCAGGCAAAGCAACTCTTGATAACAACAATCACTGAACACAGTATATCTTTGTTCTAATTTTCAGTCTTACCTCGATACTGTAGTAGGATTTGTTATGAATAATTCCTGTAGATATGGACCAAACTTCTCACCTTCAAATCCTTTTTTAAAAAGATCTTTAGCCATCAGAGTATGTCTTGAGCCTCCTTGTCATGTACAGCAGGCTGTTTTCACAAGTGTCTGCCATAATTCCTTGCCAGCACAGAGTTTCATCAGTAGACACTGCTTGCTATTTAACCGCTGCGTTGTCTAACCTTGCTCAGATTAGTGTTGGTTACGTGGTGTTTAAAACCTTCAGCCACAGGTGTTAAATTAACTCCATTAGTACTCCCAGTATTTTTGTCACTAATGAGATTTTACTGTGTGGAAAATTGAAGTATAGTGTAGACAGAACCCTTGAGTTTAATTTATGGATTGTTTTGTCTGTACTCACTGTAGTCAGTTTGGTTTGGCATGTTTACAAATACAAAACTTAAATGATGAATGAGTAGTCCTTGTGTTTGTTATTGGTAATATCTGCTGAGCTAGTGAAAGATCAGGGTTAAAAATGTATTCAAAAATAAAGATTTCATTTGCTCATTTAATTGCGGAGACTGAGTTTTCCATTAACGTTGTTTCTTTTGAGCATGTTCCTTTCCAATACGGCCACTTGAATTCTGAAAAAAACAAAACAAAAACCAAAAAAACCCCAGTGATTATTCACAGTTTTTCCTAATGGAGATTAGAATTGTACTTTCTTTTCCCAAAAGCTGAAAATACAAATTATTTTTGAATAATGTTCCCAGATTAAAGAACAAATTATTTTTTGTTGCATGTAGATATATGAAAAATGATTTAAACCGTCTTCAGCTACATTGCAAAAACAGAGAGTATGGCTGTGAAATGGTTTGTTCTCTGGAGTCTATAGACAGGCATGAAAGGGAGTGTGAATACAGTCAGATACCTTGCTCCAATGCTGGTGAGTAACATTCAAAGAAGGTGAATCCTTTATATTCAGAAAATATGTGTTTGTCATCTTTCTCTCAACGGAATGGCAATAATGGCTGTTATTTCCAAAGAGGAATTCAAAGCTTTAGCATGATCTACTTTTTATAGCAGTCTTTTTGGACAACATTCTTACTGATTTATGGCAATCATGATCATTAGCAACAATTTCTTACCCAAGGCCTAATGAAAATGAATGAGAATGATGGACTTCAAATTTATGAAAATATAGTAGTATGTTTGTTTAACTTTCTGTCACGTTATGAGTGTCTTTCAATTTTGACTGTTTATTTTGATATTTGAATCAATGTACTAGCACCTACAGAATGCTTATGGCTCACAATTTATTTATAAAACATCCTGTTCGCTGGTGCACATGCTCACTCTGTCTTGTGGTTTTAACAAAAACATATCTTGAAAATTAGAATTGTTTTAAGCTAAATTCTGGTTGGAACTGGTGTGTTCGTGTTAAGGTCTTTATTTAAAAGAAACTTACACCTCCTGCGGAAGAAACATACTGCTAAAAATTTCTCAGTTGCTTTTATTCAAAATGTCGTGTGCTCCTAGACAAAGTTAATTTCTAATTAATGATGCCAATGGCATAATCAACTTTGATATTGTAATTAATTATAACAAGGTAAAGGTGCTAGAATTGCTCCACTGGAAGTTATAATTTCTTTCAGCAGTAACTCCTGCAGATGCTTCAGATTCACCTATTTTACTTTCTACAGAAACAGTAGCATTTATAGAGTTATCACACCTTATCTCTGATGTCTGGTGTTCAGGGTATGAGGGCTCTTATGCCTCTTGAACTCTTCCTCAAGAATACATCAGAATGTATTCTGAGTACCTCCAATTACAAATCGTTATATTGATTAGTAAAGCCCTTCTGTAGGGCTGTCTTTTGTAACTTTCTGGTACGGTTTGTTGGCAAGTTTCGTTGCTCCATTGTTTCAGTTTTCCTACATCTATTTTATCTTCAAATGAAACAGAAAGAGCTATAGTATATCTTACATCAAACAGTGACTCAAAGATTAAAAATAAAGACTACAAACTTCCAAGTTTCGAGTGTTCAATGTAGCAATAATTTATATAGTGTTCATTTTTTGTTTTGCACGTTTTACACTACAGACTTGCAAAGTTTTTATCCTAGAACTTCTGTGGAAATGTTTCTATTTTTGCATCGGATGTTAAATGTTCATAAATAAGCGTCTTTTCTGTGGTGTAGCATGTTATACACAGCACCAGCCAATGTTCAGGAAAACAAGGTTACATTCCATCTCACTGACCGTTTCACTGTGTGTCCTTGGACCTTTTTTCTAAATTTGGTACATAATGGGTTTTTTACTCATGTGCATTCTTTTTCAATTCCAGTCATTGCAATCTGTGGTGGCAATGCCCGCAAGCCACTAGAGACAGCCACTTGGCATCAGTGTTGTCACTACTGAAGGTGCTTTAATGCCAGACCAGTGGCAGAAGACTTCACAGAAAATATCTACTTTTTAATACATATTTCCAGTTAATAGATAAATATATTAATAAGACTTCTTAAGAGTGTTTTATTACTAGTATGTGTCTTATAACTATCACATTTTGTATTTATAAATTTTTTCATTGCTTTAACAGATTGACAGTTGGTTAGCTCAAGATATTGCAGCTTGTTGAGTGTTTTTGTTTGGAATTAATTAAAATGCTTTTGTTAGTTGTAAATGACTGGCTTACCTGACTGTTCCCTGCTCAGGTTGTACAGTTCAGATTGAACGACGCAACTTAGACAGTCACCTGGCCGTGTGTGAATATCGGAGCCGTGAATGCCCCAACGGTTGTGGTTACACCATCCTCAGTGCAGAAGACACCCAGCATAATTGTGTAGCAGAGCTAAGAACCGAGCTGGAACTACTTCGGTACAAATTTTCTGTTTCTTTGATTTTTGTGTTAGTCTGGGCCTAAAATCACTGCATAAAGCACTTCAAATACTAGCACTGGATCCCGGTATGTGTTAGATAGTCTGTTAATTACTTGATACTAATGGGCCAGAGTATTATTATGTGTCAACATAGTTTTAAAATTCTTACTGTTTTGATTTTTTTGCTGTTATTTTTTTGTCCAAGTTACCATAAATCCTTAAATACCATTGCTTGCTGTTGAACTGCAAGATGACTATATAAAGTGACAAAATACCTGACAAGAACTGGAATGAAGTTGGCAATTTCATTTTTCCATTGACCTGACACAGACCCAAAGTCACATTATATGTTTAGTTTGTATTTTTTTTACAAATCCTGAAGATAAAAATGTCTTATTATTTTGTCAGGTACAGCCTGTAGATGAAACCTCTGAGGATCTAATTTTCAATTTTAATTAAAGTCCTGGCAGATTAATAACAGTTGATGAATAAGACTCTTTTTACTGGCATCGTCTTTTTACTCTTGTATATGTTTCTGTAGCTTTTCCTTTCCATGATGTTTCAGTTGGGCTGGTTTTTTCCATGCTCTTTCCCATTTCTATCTTTCAACTCGCTGTCTAAGTCTTGTGGTGTTGAACATTGCTGTGGTCAGGCTCAAATCTGTTTTAAATGCATTGAGACATAAGGGATTCTGCTACCTAGTTTCTGAACTCAAAAGGCTAATGTAGTAACAGCTACGGTTTGGCTGTGAATCTGTGCGAGTGATTAGGTTATACTAATTTACTGCACATTTAGTGTCCACCATAAAAGTGACAAGATTACATGTTTAGCAATACTATAGCATTCACACTTTTTATCTTGACTACCTGTGCTTAGTAATACTAAGCAAGCACACACTATAAGTAAAAGGCAGTAAATCATTTGACGTCATAAAAACATATGATCTTGAACTTACGGAATTATTTCAGGAATATGGTACAGTTGTCCCCTATATAGGCTGTCCGTGGTCACTCTAGTGCCCCCTGGGCACAATGCACTTTTTTATACTAGTTTTATTTAAATTAATAAATTGTACTATCATGCCTATAGAGAGGCATCCTGTAGAGTATGATGGGAATCGTATCAGGCTATTTGGCTGCAAGAAGGTTTTCTGGAATTTGAAAATTATTTTTTTCCTTGCTTACAAGACCTAACAAGGAGAAATAAACTTTTTAGGTCAGAAATGATCTGCAGAGTGGAGGAAGCAAAACATGAGATGGAGTCAAGGTTAGATTCACAGAGAAGGCATATGGTCCAAAAAGAGAGTATTCTGCAAAATGAAATTGAAGAACTAAAGGTAAGTATGATCATTTTATTTTCTTTTTTTTCCCTCTCCTAACAGTCTAGCTTTTCACTTTTCCCAATAGTAGTCTCTTATTTTGTAAATGCTGTCTCATACAGATGAGAATTACATTAAGTATGGGAAGCAAAACAGGTGTTAGCACAATGCTTTGCCTGGGCTAACCAGCTCTGTTGAGAAGCAGGCTAAGTGCTGTATTCGTGTGGTTTATCTACATCAAATTCGTTTGGAGCTAACCTGGAAACCCCTGTACCAGGGCTGCGTTGTTCTGTGCGTACACAACATGTCAGCAGATCAGTCTGAAACTCATTTTCAGTGTCTAAACATGAGGCATACATCACAAATTGGATGTAATTAAATATTCAGCTAATTTTTTAGTGCTGTCCGAAGCGGCTTAATCCCGTGCTGACACAGAGCCCTTCTGCAGACAGTGGTATTTACACTATGGTTCAGCTGTGGTCAAAAGGTTGGAAAGTTGCACTGTAAACTTAATCAAGTAACGAGGAAGGCTGTCTTACCTTTTCATTCATCCAGTTCTGATTATATCACAGAATAATGATTTTTAAAGCCCAAAGCAGTGGATGTGCTTTATAGTTTACATTTTTATTTTTACTGAATTTGATGTTAAATCCTTGAAGAATGTATCTGAACATAACCAAAACCTTATTTTGTCTGGGGTCTTGAGACACAAAATTTAAGCAGCAACTGGATAAATCCACTACTTCTCATTATACTTTATAAGAAACTTTTTTCACTTCTAGGAAAACTGTATTGGAATCTTTGTAGGAAAAAGCTCAGTAGGTGAATGCTGGATTGTGTCTCAAATTGTTTGCATTTGTTTTGCTATCAAAAAATTGTCATCAGCGTTGCTTATTCTTTATAATCCATCACCCTACATGCATGGCCAATTCAACTTCATAGCACCATCATTAGAAAAGAGTTTGTTTCTTGCAGTAAATTTGTATTTGCATTTCAGAGTCAGATGTCACGAATGATGTCAGATGTACGCTCTCTGATGGCTGCAGAGAGACAACACCGTCAAGAGCTGGAGCAGGCAGAGCTGGAAAAACGGGAATTAATGGAGCTGCTGAGGGGGCTGCAGAAGGACTGTCGATTAACTACTACAGAAGGAAGCAGGAAGTCAACCAGTTTCCGCCCTCTAGCACGACTAGAGAGTGTAAAACGAAAACCTAGGGAAGTTACAGTTATCTAAACAGAAGTAAGCTCAAAAAGCATTTTCTTCTAATTTCTGTGACCATTTGGCAAAATTTTCTATTTTCTATTCATGAGTGGGAAACTCTGTATCATTTCTGATTTACTTGTTTTCTTTTAAAATCTAGATTGCTACTTTTATGCTTTTGGGGCATAAAAACAAATGGGGGAATTTTCTCCTAGGGAACACTGGGCATTAAAACCGGTAATTGGCAAATACATTTTTAGCTAATGTTTTTATAAAAAGGGGGAAGGAGACTTGTTTTGCTGTCTTTTCAATGCATCATTTACAGGAGTCTTTCAAGCCTGAAAGCTACAGCCTTTTAAAGTCAAAGATACTTAAAGGTTGTTTCCTTCCAGGTCCACTATAGTCTGTTTAAGTCCAGTTTATGCTCATACTTGAAACAAAGAAAATGTGATCATCAGTAATGACATTTGGGACGTACTTAATTTTGGGAAAAGTCAGTAATAGAATTAGTAAGTTAGTAATAGAAATTAATAGATTTTGTTTGTTTATGATCTGTAGAAGGTCTGTTTCAAAGGTGAAAAGCAAGCACTTTAAATTGTAATTCTACAGCTACGTAACAGCTTCAGGTGAGGTTGACTTTTACTTCAGAGCTTCTGTAATTTCCCAGGCTGATACATGCGTAAGAGACTAATACCAAAGCCCAAGGTAATAGAGTCATCTAAAACCTTTTAAATAGATGTGTGACTAACTTGGAGTTTGTGGGAGGGGATCTGCACTTTATATAAAAAATCGAAGCTTTTATATGTGAAAATATCAGCTATTTTTACAGGGTCCTTTAAGCTTAAGACCAGCCTATTTGGTACTCAGTGTCTTTAAAGCATATATCAATATCTTGAGTATCCTTAATTTTCTTTTGGCAGGTTTAAGGCTACTTGAACATTAATATCCACACCAGATGAATATTTGCACAGTCACTCAGACTTCCAACATCTTTTATTACTACTCAAGTTTGCAGCTGTGTAAAAGCTAGGATTTTTTAACAGACCCACAAGTACTGAAACAAGAGGGCATTTATTTGTAAGGACTGCATGAGAAACCTGTACGGTTCAAAGACTTCGCTCTAAACTTCTCGCACTGCCTGTTCATGTTGTTTTCAGTGCTATAATTAAGCCATATTCTGTCCTCTGTTGCAGCTCTTCAGTGGAGCGTCTAGGGGAGAACCTGGCCTCTCGTTTACTGAATGTGCTAAATCAGTTTTGAACTTTCAGGAAAATGTGTGCAGGTGCAACAATCTGAATAAGCTAATTTTATAGTTTAGAAAGCAAATACATTACTGTGCATGCCTTGCTGTCACTCAGAGCAATGCTTTTACGGCTAAGAGCATAACCAAAGAGAGAGGCAGCAACCTTCTTTAGCACATGTGCTACATTATGAAGACTTGCAGGCAGAGCTGCCTTAATTTTAGGCATTAATAAATCCTTCTAACTTGCTGTTTCTTTAGTACCACTGAAGCAGATGTGCACATGTTCAGGTCTTGAGCATTTAAAAACTGACAGAAATAACTCTTCTGTAAAAGTTGTTTTATTTTGTTTTTCTGAAAGAAAACATTCATAAGAAGAGTTATGTCCAAATATTTGCTTGTTTTCAGTCCTTGTATTGTAGATTAAATTGCAATCATTGACAGTATTTAGGTCACTGTAGCAGTCTCACCAACTCGTGACGTAGCACATCTCTGAAGCAGCCACATTTAACAGTCTGAAACAGTAAAACAGTAGCTATAATTCAAAAAGACCTTCATTCATACTAAACATTCAGTGGTCAGTCCACATACATCAGTGTGTGTGTTAAAGCTATAGGTAGAAAGTAAGAATGCTTTTATTATCTTATGTTCTAAATAAGCAAGCTGTTGGTGTCTGTGGTCCGTGTGACTTATTTCAGCGTTCACTCTAATTTTGAAGCTTCTCGGCAACACCAGATTTCATGCTATTAGAATCAATCAGTGCTTTTCTGTGTACTGTAGCAGTGCGGTTCTGTGATGTGACTTTACTTTGCTTAATGTGAAAGAAGAAAATTACTTCAAAATCATATAGAACTCAGATATCTGAGCTGGATCGTCTTTCCCCAGCTGGAGGGCAGTAATGATCACCCAGTCTTTTCCATTGTCCACAGAAAAAAAAAGCAAGTTATTAGCTCTGCGCTTTCTCTATAAAGGGATCTCTGCATTTGTTCGTTTTAGGAATTTCACCCTCTTATTTATGACTAAATTCCTTCTAGTATAGGAAATAGGATTTATTTAATATTTACTTAGCATTTGCTGTGCTGTCTGTCACCTAAGTGACAGACATGAAACTGAGAAAACACGTCCTAGGTGGTAAGGAAGGACTCAGGTGGTAAGGAAGGACTCTCTGCTGTGCGATCTGTGTAGTTTCTAGTTGCCAGCACTGGAGAGTCTGAAATTCCAGTGTTGAAATGTGGCAACATTTTGGGCTTACGTGATGCTGGAATGACCTGTGGGCTTGGGTTTCCTTTAGCAGTGAAGAAGTGCTTGCAGAGGTTTTTTAAATGGGCACATAGTAGCTAATAGCATCAGATCCCTCCAGTTACTTTAAGCTTAATTCCATTCCTCTGTGTTGGTAACTGTTCTGCACTTAAGATTTTCCTCTGCTAATGAACTACTCACAGGGTGGCATATGCTGAAGTACGGTCATCATTTTACCTGTCTTACAATTAATGGTCCATTATGTTAATATTTTATCTACTTTTAGCTTTTCCAGTCTCATGCATTACACAGGTCTTAACAGCAGCTGGCAGAAGCAAGGGATTTTTGCTTCCTTTCAGTGGTCTCTAAATCCTTTTTATAAAACTGAAGGTCCAAACATTGTAGTCGACTTGGTGTAAGTGAAGACATTCACTTGGAAATGCTGCTTCCCTAGTCATGATCGTATCTTAGGATTATATGACAGACACTGCTAAACCTTCTTTCCAGGAGGGCTCCAGCTCTGGCTTACTGGTATTAGTATTCTCATACTAGATCGCATTTTCATCTGTTCCATTTCCTCACAAGTGGAACTGTGCTGAGAGCAAGTGAAACTGTTACTCAAGTGGACCGGTAACTGTGCAAACGGTGGTTGTGTTTTTAGCTGCTTCTGATAGCACTTTGCGGCTGGAAGAGGGAGAGCAAAGGCTGTGAAGCCAGGAGAACGGAGAGAAGTGCAGTCTGACTGGTGTCCCTCAGTCCGAGAGCCACGATGCAGCTGCACCAGCCTGTGCACCAGAGAGCTTACCAGTGGGAACTGCTGGCTTGTGGCATTACAATTAACATAGCATTAGAATTAGAAGGAGCTTAAATGTTTATCCGCAATTAAGTGGGTACAAAATGTAATAGTACCAAACTTGGGAGATTTGCAAACAGAACTCGGAGAGAGCAAGCTGTTAAGTAGTGAGACTACAGGGTATTACGAGGAGTTGAGCAAATGCTTATCCTACATTAAATTGGGTGAAAAAGAATAACGCTAAGGATGTATTTAAAGAAATTAATATTTTAAAGCAAGTGGTAAGTTTGTCTTTGAAAGAAAATCAACATTTCCCTGTTTATTCTGAAGACCCAAAAGGCCAGTTACAAATACGTGTACAACAGTTCCCTTAAACTGACTTTTCCACTTGAGAGGTCAAATTCAAGACAAAATATTGTTTCCTCTGTTTCCGTCAGCATTGAAGATGGGTTCCCTGCTCTCCTGCACTCCTCCCAAAGCAAAAAAATTCTCGGTGGTCTTGTCCAGTATGGACCACTGCTGCTAGGGTTACTTTATTTGGAGCGGGAAGAGTAATTCTGGGGAGAGCTTCTGGTAGGTTCGGCTGAGTTTCAACAAAGGGTGTGGAACTGAGAACCACGCATCTGAGTCCAGGGCAGGAGGGCCAAGGAAGAATTTTGCTGGACTTCCTAATTAAGGTGGCAGTCTTTAGTTGGTATGATTTTAGTACTAGATTAAGCATCTCATATGAGCTAAATTAATTTAGTAGCACACGTATACAGGAGTTTCGTGTCAGCACAGAAGGGAATGGAATTACACAGCCAAGCAAAATACCTAATACAGTGAAGTATTTTGACTGGCCAAAAGTGTTTTTATCTCAAATGTTCTTAGGTGTTTTTAAGAAGTTTAATGTATTAATAGATCCCAGGTGGCAAAGAGTTTCTAAGGTTTCTAGAAATGGGTAGCCTTGGCAAATTAAATTTTCCATGTGCTGTCCTCTCGGATGTTTCTGGCATGGTGCTTTTCTACAGCCGTTTTACTTGGAAGTGCTGGGGCGTACTTAAAAGGAGCAGTACTGGCCTTGCCTCCCGCCCGTACTGCTTGTCAGATGAAGTATGGTAGGTCAGGGAGATTTTACCACACAGATAGATGCCTTTATAAAGACCTACAATTCTATGCAACTTTCTATTAACAAATAAACATTGAACTGTCTTCCAGCATTATGGTTCACTGCCAATCTATTTACATTTTCTACCTTTATATACACAAGAAGGATAAACCAGTGCTTAACCAGGTCTTAATCTCTAGTGTGTAAAAGAAACAGTAACACTATTTGTATCGCTTTGAAGTACACTTTGTATAAAAGTTGAACTAATAAAGGGTCTATACCATAATAAATGCAATTTGGTTCATTTCTTTGTGTTACAGAAGTTTCAGTACCTTCTTTATCAGCTAGAATAGCAAAATTTAGGTACGTTGGCTGCACAGCACCGGAAGTCATGAATAAACTACAATATCGTGTCAGTGCACTGCAGTAGGTAAGGCTGTATTTTGCCCAATAGAGGAAGTATATAGCAATAACCAAGGCGGGCATTCCATCAAACCGTATCCCTTCTCAAGGATTTTCCTCCTGCCTTACAGATGGGAGTTTCTGCGTGGGATGAGCAGCCGTTTTGAAGGCAAAGAGCTAGCAAAAGTCAAAAACTTGTAGACTATGAGAGTATGGCACTCCCATCCTGCACAGACAGGGGGAGAATAAACTGGCAAGGAGGGAAAAACTAATTCACTGTCCATCAACTGAAGGGATCTTTTCATAGCCACAGCAAGAGCCCATGTGGGATATGAACAGGTAAGAACAGGAAAATGAGAGTTGTCCAGAAGTTGTAATCTGAGGATACATTTGCTTAAACATGAGCCATCTGGACACAGGGCACTCCAGAGCGTGAGTTTGCCACATGCAGTACTCTGCATTAACTGTCTCGAGTGTATTCTCTTATCTGACGGAGTTACTCAGCTGGGGGAAAAAAAGGCTGAAAGGTTGCATGTCACAACTAGAGAGAGCAGCAAAATAGCTTACAGATGAACAGGTTATCTGCTTATACCTAGCCATCTGCATCTGTCCTTCAGCCAGTACAGAGTAACAGACTGTGCAGCTGGTAAAGATTTTGGAAGTTAAAAAAAGCCACGCAACTTCTCTCACCCTTATCCCAGACACAAACTATCTGTTTGTCTGTTGACTATGACACGCGCTGAACCAAGGCAATTCTTCCACGTTTCAGCCAGAGGCACAGCCTTTGTTAAGACCGTCTCCTTTTCTACGCAGACACTGGGTGTGCACGTGCGGTCTGCATGCTCAGCCACAGGACGCGAGGAGGGAGAAGGGTATTGCGCTGTGGACCTGTTCTGCCCTCCTCGCCCCTGCCACGTGTTTGCGCAGGATTCACTGAGCAGTATTTTGAGATTAGCAATAGCCACTTCCAGTGTTCTGGTGCTCCAGGCAGGAAACAAAACTTGAAAGTTTCTTTTTGGGCAGAGTATAAAAAGCAAAATTTAATGCTTAAAGTGTTATTTACTGTGGTAGGAATCCAGTTTAAAAGAGCAAACCAAGTAAGTCCCAAGTTTTAAACAGCATTATTTCAAGTTGAATATATCCAAGAAAGGAAGGACTTTGCATTGAAGGGTCACAGAACTAAATTCATTTTTAAAGAAACCAAACATAATAGACATATACTTCTTTTTCAAGTTTAACTGAATTTACAGTGCTTCCATACATCAAACAATTTAACCAACCCTTTATTTCCTCCTACTTTGAAAATGACTAGTGTGACATGCCATATATTTTAAATTTTCAAGAACCAGTACTGAATATTTACATATTTATTCCATGCTTGACACTTTACTTTTCATTTCAAATTCCCTGACAGAAAGCAAATTATTCATATCCCTGCTAGTTTCCAACAAAGTTTCTAAAAAAATAAAACAACCTTAAACACATGGTCTAAAGGAGCTAGTCAGCTTTAAAAATATTTATGCAGTGCTCCTTAAAAAAATAGCATTAATACCTGTAACGCCTGTGACGTCTCCACCCATTTTAGTCATTACAATTGCATTATTAATAAAATTACATCTGCCTTTTATTTTACCATTCAGAAAACTGTTTGGCTTCCAATCCAAATCTTCGTTCATGTTATTTTAAACAACGTTAAAACGCATACCTTTGCAAACCCAAACTATTCCCTTTAACCGCACCCCATCAATTAATAGAATTTTACCACTTTCACAGGTTACATCAATTGACTTTGTGCAAACTAATCACCTCTCAAACAGTGGGACGCTGTCCCGGTCTCCAGACAAGAGAAAGTACACATAATAGGGGCCTTCTGTGGTTAAAATAAAAAACCTGCTTAATTTAGCCAGGCAGTATAAAGCTAAAAAAAAAAAAACAAAATCAATTTAAAGTTTCATCATACTTTAGGAAGTTAAAATAGGGTGTTAAAGGCAGACGAGCTGTCCAAATTTAGATAAGATTACATAAAACGGGAACATTACAACTGGGCCTTATTTAAGTAGACGAAGACCCCTTTATAGCACTTTTGTAATGTCAAGAGACCAAAGCGTAAGTGAAAATTGAGCTCAGCTAAGTCTGATGGTGGAGCTCATTTGTAAAAATTGTATATGGCCTTTAGAAAAAGCTACCACTCCTCACCCCATCCAAGAATGCAATAAAAGGCTATTGAGAATCAGTTCATTCCATGAAATTCCATGGAGCCCAAAGGAATGCAAACATGTAAAAAGCTTACTTCAATCATATCGAACTCAGTATGAAAATAAATTTAGAGTTGAATCTAGTGGTAACATTTCTTGATGAATTCCGACATCTCAAAGGTTTTCTTTTTGCACTATACCTCAGTCTTAATTACAGAAACAAAAATCCAAACCATCTATTCAGAGGGAAGGTTTACCGTTACTGCTTCACTATGTGGTTGTTCAGTTTATACATCTGTCTGCATGCTGTCTCCTCAAGTATGTAAGTCAGCAGAGAGGCAGGCAACTAATCAGCTCCAGGCTCTCTAAGGGTACAGGTATCTCTGCCTTTTAACTTCAAAGCACATTCGGTTTTCCAATGAAATAACTCTTGTGCTCCTAATACATGTAAAGGAAATGCTAGAATGTTCTCTTACCCTCCCTGAAGCCAACGACAGATTTTCTACTAATTTTAACAGGTGGGGGATAATTTAAGTATCTAATCACGCTACCAAAGATGTACAAGAAAACCTACATAAATTACATTTACCTTTGTATTCTTTCACAGATTAATTCATTTTGTCAATCTTCTATCACCTGCTACTGCAACTGCTGTCAGATGGACCTCACTCAATAATTCAGGCTGGTTAAAAAACAAATAAAAGGGCTAATGGCTCTAAACCTGAGAGAAAAAAAAATGCCTTACATGTATATATATTTTTAATTTTCTTGCAGTAATAAGTCACGCACAAAACACCTGTACCTTTCTTTTGGCACAATGAATATTTTAGAAGTCCTTCAAGTCTTAACTCAAAGAGGTTCTTTACTGAGTATTGTCTACTGAAGTCCACAAAAAAAACATTCTTTCAAAAGGAACAAAAAATTTACAATTGTACACAAAAAGTCTTGAATTTTATTGAAATTTCAAGTCTTGTATCAAACAAAAACTTTTCTTCAGACAAAAATATTCTCTTGGTGTCCTCCAGATACCAGTAACTCTGAATTGGTCCTTTAATGCTGCTGCTTTTCTTTGTCATCTTCACAGAAGTCCACACGGTTGGGCTGTTCCATTAGGTGTCATTTTATCGTGTGAAGGAACGTACATGACGACCTCTTCCACTGCCTCCACTAACAAACTTTCCTCTTGAGCCACCACTGCTACTACTATTAGCACTTGTCCAAGACGGTCCAATTCCTCCCCGGCCTCTGGAAGCACGATCGCGAGGACTCGGTCGGTAGCCTTAAAGCAAAGAAAAGTATACTCAGTTGGAAAAAAAAAAAAAAAAAAAAAAAACNCTAGGCGTAGTAGCTGCTGTGAAAGCATAAGAAACAAAAACAAGATGAGACACAAACGGGGTCTGTTTTCTCCTTTTAATTTTCACTTTTCTTTTAGGCAAGCATTTCTGCTTTGATTGGCTCTATAATTACCATGTAGGTTCGAAGACAACTGAATTGCAAAAAACTGAATGCAAAATTAAGATTCTGCGATCAAGTGTTCAATTCAGCAAGTTTTATGGATTACGGGCAGTTCGTATGAAAGCATGTATTTGACACAGTCTCAGTGACAACTGTTCATATATGCTTAAAACATTTGCTGAATTTCAAGGTGTTTGCAGCATCCTTGCATGGTTTCATTTGTAAAGCAAAAATGAAATTCAAGGAATTCTCTATAGTTCGATGCCCATATGAATACCATGTACCTGCTGAACTTAATGGTCTCAGTGGTGGCAGTGGACCCCTGTTAAAATTGCTTTGACCACCTCTACTGTCATTGTAGGTTCCCCTGGGTGTACTCTGTGCGCTCCAACTTGAGCCTCGAGCGCCTTCACGACGACTGTAATTTCCTAGATAGGGAGAGAAACACACTTGAGCAAACATCACTCTTTTTTTTTTTTTTTTTTCATTTCAATCTTCACAATATTCAGGGTGGTAAACATAATATTTACATAATTCAAATAGGTAAAGCTACTCTGCATCAACATACCCTCAGTATTCTGACCTCTTCTCCCTAGTGACAAGTAATAGGACAAGAAGAAATGGGTTCAAGTTACGCCAGGCGAGGTTTAGATTGGATATTAGGAAAAAAATTTTCACTGAAAGGGTTATCCAACATTGGAATAGGCTGCCCAGAGAGGTGGTGGATTCACCATCCCTGGACGTGTTTAAAAAAGAGGCAGATGGTTTAGAAGTGGTTTTGTCAGGTTAGGTTAATGGTTGGACTCGATGATCTTAAAGGTCCCTTCCAACCTCAACAATTCTATGATTCTAACTCAAAGTCTACAAGTTATTGGATTATACACAGAATCAGGGTAAAATAGCTATTTTTCAGACATGAACTCAAGTTTAAAAGAATTCACATTATCTAGTGCATTAAGGTAGACTTCTATACTTTAAGGTTTGGTGGTAAAGTAAAACATAGTATTTCTGTTTCTCCTGTGCAAGCACTTGCCCTAATTATGGGATGAAAGGGAAAGGAATGCAACCTTGTCTATATATGAAAGAAACACTGTAGCTACAGATCTCCAGGTTCACTGTAAATTGCATCTTATTCTTGTCAGGATCTTCCATTCTTTTGTTCAAAAGCCTCATTTAAACCCAGAGGTGTACAGTGATGCTTGATTTCGGGAACTACCGTGTCGCAAATGGCAGAGAGGGCTTTTTATTTTTCTGACTGCATCTCTGAAGCACTCCAACAGTTGCTAAAAGAAAACAGCTAACTCCTTTTGTAAAAGAGAGGGAGAGGCAGGCAACACAGGAACTTGCAGCCTTGTTTCAACTCCACAGCACTCAAGAGAACCTTTTCTAGTGTTAAACAACTTATTTCAACAACACTGCTTCAGGGACATCTTACACCAGGATGATTAACTGGTAGTAAATTGGGTTAGTATTACGGAAGCATTTTTAGCACTCATTTACTCCAATTCTAGTACAGGAAATAACATACCTTTTGAAGCAGGTGGTGTAAAGAACCTATTCTGACTGTGAAAAGCTCCTCGTCCTCCACGGTTCCCTGAGAACCCACCACGTGAAGAAATCTTCTGTGACACTTTTGGTGGCCTTTTAGCTGGTGGTATCCCATCTGGAGCAACCACTTCTTTGCTCTCTGCAGCAACAAAATCATCCACGTGCATGGAGGGTGGCCTGCTCGTATTCTGTTTCCTCTGACGGAAGATATCATGTGGTCGAATTCCTTGTCCAAATCCTCCCCGGCCTCTTCCTCTTGGTGGCGGCACAACATGAGCTCTCTTTGCAGGTTCTATGTACTCAGATTTTCCACTGTCATGACAAACCATAATTTATTTAGTTAACATAAAAATGGTAGTCATACTGAAGGGTCAGGCATTCTCCATATTGAAGATGCAAATTGAAAGATATTTGACATTTTCAGAATATACAAATACATGCTGAACACACCGTTTACTCATTAAACTCATCTTACCTTGAAGTTATGAAGGTCTCATGCTTATGCTTGCCAAGTTTGAACCCTTTTGTGGTTTTTGTGCGGCCAGGAGACGATGGTTCTGACAAAAATGACCTCTCCAATTCAGCTTGCAAGTCAAAGTCACTGCAGCCCTTCTCTGACAGTTCAATTAAGTCAACTTTTACCTGCAATGACAGAGTTTAGTTTTATCACAACGATCATTACTAGCACTTCTGAAGAAGAGAACATGCTGCACCAGCACAGATGAGACTCAGCTAGGGTGCTTCTATTGGAGCAAAAAAGCCCCATCCTCTACCTTATAATGCAGTAGCGTGGCCCAAAACAAAAAGCAGCAGTAACAAAACAAAAAAGCAGCAGAGCTGCAGCAAAATTGTCTTGACGGTTCTGAATCTCAACAAAGTCAAGGACATAGCTTTCAAGTATGAACACCTGTCTTGTCACTAAATGACCTACAGTGAGGCACTCTTTTGCTTAAGCTTCAGTCCTATAAATTTATTAATGCTGCTTTTATACAGGAATCAACAGTTTTGGTTTTGCTTAAGAAATTAAAACACACATATCTTTGCATGTAAATTAAAAAAGAGTAAAACTAAAAAAGAGTGAAGGCAATGAAGTCAATGGAAACTGATTATTTTTCATATAATAAGTTAAGACACTGCCAATTGCTTAGTTTAAAAAAAAAGAATGTTATTGTATATTTTTCAAAATTACATTTAAAGTTTAGATTACAAAAATCAAATTTCAAATACTGTGAAAACTTTTTGTGCAAGGAGTTTCATTTACTACTGCCATTTTTCCACTTCAGTCACATCAGAGCAAAGATACTCTGTTTTTAATAAAAAAAAAAAAGTGTAGCTATCAGGCTCTTTGGATAGTACTGCAATGACAGAAGACAAGCAAGGAAAAGAAAATAAATCACATTCTTTGTCTACCTTTAACACAAACTGCTGAAAAGCCCCAGCAGCAATGCAAAAGCAGGTTAGGACTGACACAACAACTGTTCCTCTGAAGGAGAGGATTTCTGCATTAGAGCACTGCAGAAGGTGCCAATTTTATGGCTGCTTCTGAATGAACCTGAAGACATTTGAGAACAACCTGTAACAAATGCCAACCCCTAAATCCGGGTCAATTTATAAGGGTGAGCACAGGAAAACAAACTGTTTGGCCATAAGAATTTCTGATGCTACTAGCTCAGGTGAACCCTCATTTCTAAATCCACTTCAATTATGTTAATGAAGCCTTTTACCATATCCAGATCAGTGTCTATTTCTTCAGCCTGAAAGGGTGAGAACCACATGGACTTCAGCTGATCATCCATCACATCTGCCAACACGTATGTAGTCCTGCAACAAAACAATGCCAAATGCCTATTTACTTACAAACTACAACCAACTGCAAGCATATGCAGTATTACAGAACCTGGGGTGAATGTTGCTGCCTTACCCTTGATACTTGCATGAAATTAAGTACACAGGGACTAGTAGGTAGTAGTGACAACAGTGCTGTTCAGACCCTGTTTGTAATCCACTCATGCATAAATTATTGCTTTTTCTTAAGTAAATCACAAGTAGTATGCTCACACGCTTAACCATTTTACCTGTTGTTAAACAGATTCTGAAGAGAGTCTGGTGCAGAAAGAATAGGCTCTACATCCTGATCACTCAGTGGACAGGAATCACCCGCCGATTCCAACATCTGCCTCACTCCAACAATGTTGTCCAGTAACGATTCAAGGCCATCATCTTCCTTAGAACGATCCTAAGTCAACACAGCACAGGTCAGAACTTTTTTCCCCTCCTCAGAGAAGGAAATATGCTTTTGTTAATTAAAAAAAAAGAAAGGGTACTACACAAAACAGTCTAACCACCCACAAACAGTGAAATTTAAGACATCCAGGTACAGAAACAACAGCAGAGAGCTCGTCACTTTGCCATAAAACAAACCATGCCACCACACGCACATTCAAGTCTTCATTTCCAGTTGATGCAGTAACCTCCATAAGATAGTCCCGAAGACGGCATCACCCCAGGTTTTAGTTAACAAGCTCTATGCTAGAGCATTCCCATGTCCTAAGTGTCTGCTATTTCTCCTTCAGCACAGTTGTGGCTTTTAATCTTTTACCACAGATGTAGGTGGATGAGGAAGGGACAGGAGGGAGTAGAGCACTGGGAAGGAATTTGTGACCAACAGACTGTGGAGTGCCTGTTTTATGGACTCTTCTAAATTAGCCATCTACTGCACAGCTGCCATCAATTATGTAGGATTAGACTTGAATATTAGAGTTCAGTTTGCAATTAGAATCACAGAAATATTGGATGCATTGAATTCTGCATGTCTTCTAGTCCAATTCCCCCTGCTTGAAGCAGGACTATCATCAAAGTCAGATCAGGTCAGACGTAACTTTATCTAGCCGTGTCTAAAACAAAACTCCAGTGACAGACAGCCCACAGCCACGCTGAGCAACCCATTCCAGTGGTGCACTTCTCTCTCTGTGATTTTTTTTTTCCCTAATGTCAACCTGAACCTCTGAATTCACAATTTGGGGCCATTGTCCCTTGTTCTATCATCTGGAATTACCAAAATGAGTTTGATTCCACCACCTTTGGTACTATCCCCCCAAACAGCTGTAAGTAGCTCTGAGATAGCTCTCCTTAGCCCTCTTCACAAGGCTAACCAAGCCCAGCTTCCTCCTCCTCTCCCTAGTGTGCAGGTGCTCTAGGTCCCTGACTGCCTTGGTAGAACCCTCTTCAGTTTCCCTAGATGTCTCTAGAACTGGTAAGAGAGCAAAGCTGGCCAAAGATGACCACAACTCTCCACATGAGAGCTCACCAGCATCCCATGGAGGGAAACAGTAAGGTTCCTTGATTTGCTCACCGTGCTTCTTTGGCAATAGCTCAGAACATGGTCTGCCTTGTTTTTAGTGACCGTGCACTGTTGGCCCATGTTCAGCCTAACATTTACCATAAGCACCTAGCTCTTTTCAGCCCAGCCCGTATCAAGTCATGGGGTTAACCTGCTCTCGCTGCAGAACTTTGCATTTTTCCTAGCAAATCACATGAGCTTTCTGCTAAATCAACCCTAAAAGGCTTATTGAGGTCTGTCCTGGTTTGAGTGACACAGGACTAATTTCTCTTCTAATACTTAGGAGGGCTGCACTTTTAGAAGACTCTAGTGTCTGAATTTGTGAAAATATTTACTTTATAGCCAACTATGGTATGCAGGTTTCAAGGTCTCAGTGTTTTTGAGCTTGCCAGGTGCAGGGATGAGGACGAGTGAGACCTGAGCACTCAACCCAAGCTGGCCAACAGGATTATTTCATACCATGAACGTCACGCAATATAAATTAGAAAGTTTGCTGAGAAGTCTTTCTCTCCCTTGATGGCTGCCATCCTGAGAACTTCTTGCCCTGGGCTGGACCCCTGAAGCCTTCCCTTCCCCCCGAAGCCGTAGCACTTGCAGTGTCTGACATTTACTGTCCACTGCTGGGAGTGCAGAGCTTCCTGCTGATATGGGTGGCTGAATATGATCTTTGTATATTTTGTATTGGTATCGGGATCAATATTGGTTCCTTAGTGCTATTAATGCTAATTATCTAATTTTATTCTATTAAATCTGTTTATATTTCAACGCCCAGGGTTTTCTTGTTTTTTCCTAATTCCCCTTCTGGGGTGGGGAGGGGTCATCAGGTGATAGAATGATTGACTAAACTACAATAAATTGTTATGGCTTTCTCAAACCATAACAAGTCCCTCTGGATTGAGGCTTTGCTGTCTGTCACATTAGTCACTCCTGCACCTTACTGTCATCCACAGATTCACTGAAGATGTATCAATTGTTCAGGTCTCTGATGAAAACATTCAACAGCATGAGCCCCAGTATTGACTCCTGGGTATTCCACTTGTTACTGGTCACCAGTAACATCAAGCCACTGCTAAGCAGTGGTTCCGGTTGTTTGTTAGATTAACAATATGCTTCACCACTATCCAGTGCTGTCTGTGGTATGCATTCGCTGCCTTTCATCACACAGTTAACTGCCTATGCTCTTATGGTGTGCAAATGCTCTCAGCCCAAGGGGATCCCAACCCTACCTGAAACTTCTTAGTATCACCATAATACAACAATAAAGTCAGAATCCATCCTGCATCAGAACAGGTGATTTTGGACATCAGTATTAAAACAATGGCAACAGTTACTACTAATTCCACAAGGTATGCCACAGAATTGTGCACCTTTCTCATCAAGGAGGGACAGTCTATATTGTTTTAAAAACATGTGCAGATACAAGACCACAACATCAACTTGATTATTTAAATTCTTTTACCATAACATGTTTCTCCAGATCAAGCAGCAGGTTTTCTGGGGTTTCTTCTTTGTTTTGCAGTAGATGTTTTAACTCTGCAGTAGTTAGACCCAGCGTTCTACCTGGATGAGATCCATCTGCTTCCATAAGGCTTCCGTCATCTCCACAACACCCCTGAAATATTTGACAAGTGGGAAATAAGTACACATAAATATTCATTTTACTTCTGGACCTCAAGCCTGTTAGAATTCAAATCTACATTAGAGCAAATCTAGCAAAACAAGAGTAATCTCTTGATTTAAAAACATATTATGCAAAACATTTTAATAAAGTACACTTCAACAGGCAAGTTTGGATGCTGCATCAAGATGAATGCCATCTTTTCCTATATAAGCTGAGGTCTGTACCACAGAATTAACCAATATTTTAGATTCCTTTCTATACTACATATCAATACAGCAACTCTCTAACAGGATGCCATCAATCTAAAACCTGGACACCATAGCACACTATTCACTTCAGAAATGAGTATGAATCAACATGCCATTCTTCTTACTGAAAAACCCTCTTATTTACTAAACATATATTCTGCCCTGCTTTCACAGATTTCATTAAAAACTAAAGATGGCACTAACACTACTGATGGAAAAGCCTTACACAGCAATCTGCATAGTCAACTGCTTTCTGAAATAATTGTTACTGAACGTGTCTCACTGCAGATTTCACAGAAATGCAGCTGGGTTTGTCTGAGGATTCAATACATATTCACTTACCAGTGTATCAGAGTTTAGAATCTGTCGCATAAAATCCAAAAAAGAAGAGGCCAGTTCACCTGTGTCTTTGCTAAAACTAGTTATTACTCGCTTTAATACAGTGTACAAAGCATTGCTGTGTTTTCTTAGAGAGCTGTTTTCATAATGAAAAAAAGAGAAAATACTTTGTTAGTGCATACATTGTGACCCTTCCACTGTAACTTGTTGTAAGAAGACAACTTATTTGCAAAATAAATTTGGTAAATTTTACAATTATCAAGTTGAGTTTTGATTACCAAGCTAGAGCTTCATTATTTTCTCTGTACTACATTCTTGGTCTCACCAGTGCTGTCTGCAGATATTTCAGACTGCATTTATACAGCTATACGTACTATAGTAATACCTCCAAAACCTTCAAGAAATTACATTTTTATCTTTGGTGGAAAGGGATAGGAGTACAGAAATATTTGCTTGCACAAGGGCCTTATGTATAAAGCAGGATCACGCTTGCTGTTACAATTTCACTGCATCACATGATGCCTAACTGCAGAAACAAACCAGAAAGGTAACCATCAACACAGAAATAGCAAGCCCGTGCACTGAAGCTGACAGCTAGACATACAGGATCATAGAAACAACAGCATCTTTACCCTAATTATTTATTTGTGGGTTGTATAGCTTCTTGCACTCTGAGCATCTGAGCAACCCAGCTCCGTAGCACTGCTTAGAACAGTGTTTTGAACAACCTTTTATTGACAAGGCTCCAGGTACTACCTTTTTCTCTTTGGGAACCTCACAACTTCCTTGCCTCTCTGCACCTCACCTTCAGTGGACAGAAACAGGTCCAAATACAGGACAAGGAATTAAGTGTCAAAACACCACAATACTGTCCAATGAATGTATATATTCTGTTCCAAAGGGAGTAGAGTCAACAAAAGCAGTTAAAAAAAAAACTCCTAATTTCAAGAGCCTTTATTGCCTGGAAGTCAGAATACTCTGGGGAAGTGCAAACTGAATCCCCTCAAAACAGAGGGAATGACAGACAATTCTCCAATGTCCCAGATGAGATCTGTAACTACTGAGTGACTCAAAAGGGAAGGACGCGAGCACTATACGTCAATCTAATTCTCCAGCCTTGGAGTAAGGGAAAGGAGTGTAAAAACCTTTTCTCAAGGCTTTGTTTGTTTCTTAAAAGAAAGTGCTCCTGTGTGCATACTGCAGAAATGATTCAGAGGTAAAATCTCAAATGAAGGAAGACCAAAACACTGAAGCCCCAAAGGGAAATGAAAGCTCAGGTGCCTTATCCTCAACATTTCCTACTAGATGAGTAGGAAATTATTTCACATTGCAGAAGTCTTCAAATAATTTTAAGATGGCAGTGATATCTTAAAATACCATACCTCTTTAAGTGGTAGAAGCCATAGTCATGCTCTGTAAGGAACATCATTGTTCGGATACACGTCAGCAGACAAGTGTAACTGCTCTCAGAATTAGTTAATGTTTCCATCAGACAGTCACAAATTAAGGGCATCAGCTCTTTGCTTGGTAAGGAGTTAGAAAGCTGCTCTGATTCAGACACAGAGCCTTCTGATGAACTTGGCAAAATGAGTGCAATATCCTATAAAAATGATTATTATACACATAGTAAAAAATGCATTCTATATACCAGCAATAAGTATATACCATACATTAAGTCAGAAGCACTAGCTTCTTTCACTACCCCTTTATCATCTTATTCCAGTATTTCAGTTATTACTGACCAGTAAAATACTAATCCAGAGTACCCTTTTTAATTTGGTTCTGTTAAGGGTTACAAACCATTATTATTATGTTTAAAAACATTAAAGCTTCAAAGGGTGAAATGTGATAGCAGAGCCACAACTAAAAGCCAATCAGTCACTGGATAATACATATATAGTTCCTTGCCAAGGTAGTCAAACTGCCCCTTAACCTCAAAACATTCATCAAAACACGAGGAGCGGCTGAGGTCACTTGGCTTGTTCAGCCTGGAGAAGAGAAGGCTGAGGGATGCCCTCATGGCAGTCTACAACTTCCTCAAAGGAAGTGGATGGGGAGGTGCTGATCTCCGCTCTCTGGTGACCAGCCATAGGACACAAGAAAATGCAATGAAGCTGTGTCAGGGGAAGTTCAGGTTGGACACTAGGAAAAGGTTCTTCACTGAGAGGGTGGTTGGTCACTGGAACAGGCTCCCTAGGGAAGTGGTCACGGCACCAACCCTGACAGAGTTCAGGGAGCCTCTGGATGACTCTCTTAGTCATACAGTTTAGTTTTAGGTAGTCCTGCGAGGAACAGGGAGTTGGATTCAATGATCCCTATGGGTCGATTCCAACTTGAGATATTCTGTGGTTCTACAAAAGTTAAGAGGCTGGGCTGCAGACACCACCTAGGAAGTTTAAGATATACTGTTCCCTCCACATTTTATATAAAATAAAACAAGATTGACTTTCACAATGAATTTGCACGGGCAAAGAGCTTTTGTTTATATGCGAACGGCTGATTAATCTCTACTGACCAACAATGCCCAAATGTCCTTTGCATAAGTGTGTAAGCAATAAAGCAAATAAATACATGCAACTAGTAAGGCAAATAATGTTGTGCAAATCTATGCGTGCAACTAATGAGAAACTACCAGGGCTAGTCTACGGATCAGTTTTCAGATAACATTTCTTACCTTGCTCTGGTAACTTAAGCTTGCTTTTTTTTTTTTAATGGTGGAATTTTATGGTAGCAGTGTATCATATGTATCTTTGTATTTCAAATACATTTTTAAGAGGTTTTAGTTAGACAGCAAAGAGATACATATTTACTCAACTGGGTAAAAGGTGACTAGTGACAACTCAGGTTTTGCCAGCGGCCCACAGGGAGAAATGTCATCCCTCCCTCAGCTGAGGGGACAGTCGATCCTTGTGCCATTCAGGTTTTGTTCTCTAATGAGCTGCCACAATAGCGCACATAATGCAAAAGAGATATCATAAAATGGAAGGATTTACATTCAAGGGCAAAATGACAGCAAGTCTGCCAAAGCAGCCAAGCACACACATTTTCTTTTTGTGTTTTAACAACGCTGATGTTTGGGTTTTTCTCTTTTGGAAAAAAGCAGGCACCTAAGAAATAACCTCATTTAATTTGTCTCCTACAACTATCAATATACATTATGCATTAAATATAGAAAATACCTGATCACAGAGGGACTGCAAAAGGGAAGTTACATATTCAGCGCACTGTTGATGAGTGACGTTGTCCCCAGCTGATCGCATCAAAGCCAAGAGCTCCTGGAAAATCTCTGCATACTTTTCATCACCTTTAGTAGCTCCACTGATAAGATGCAAAATAGCCAATTTACAAGCTTTATGTGAAGCTAGGGCATCCAATAAAGCAAGCAGTCGAGTGGTTTGTCCAGTGTACTGTTTCTCTTTATCTTCTGTGTTGCTGAAAGGATATCAATGCACTTTGAAAAAGCTGTTTTAAAGTGACTTAAGCTATAAAAACAACCATTACAGGAGTCATGTAATTCTGCACTTTTTTAAAAAAACACCTAATTTATGTACTTAAACTTACACTTTCATTTACTTTTTGAAAACTGCTCAACTTTCACTAAATGACTTCTGGTTGCATTATAAATTAACTAATCTACTATGCATTTAATATACTACAGGGCATCTACTTGTATATGGATCAATATGCTTTAAAACAAACAATATCTAATTCTATCTGGATAATTATGCTTTTAAACAAACAGTACTCTGTTTCAAAACCCTCTGAATTTGTAGTATTCAACTTCCTCCAGCTTACAAACATCTACACATTTTCCTGTTAGTAGGCAAATCCCAGTATAGCAAATTTTACTGGCCTACTTTTCTTATTTATATCAGATAGGTCCTTCAGAAGCACTTCACAGGTGAGAAAGGCTTTGTAGGAATAGCCTGAAGAAAATCTTCCTAAAACACTTACCATAAACACACAACCTGAAACCGTCTACATCAAAATTTAAAAATATGAGATGGTTCCTTGGCAACATTACGCATTATCAGGACACAGTATATAGCACTGGACTTAGAATTCATTCAGTTCCTAATGGGTAAGTAGTATTTCTCAAAGTATTTTCCTCCTGCTAAATTCACTACACAGAACCAAGGTGAATTTAATAGCTCATTAAAGAAATCTTTGCAATAGAAAACAAAGATACCTTTGTAGGTCTTCTACAATCAGATCCAATACAGTCCTCATGATAAGAAGAGCAGTCGGTGAAGCCAAGTCACACAACTGAACACAAATACGTCTCAACATATGCTGAATAGGCTGGCAAGATGAACCAGAGAAAGATCGAACTATCTCTTGTATCAGTTTGGCTTGGACATGAAGATGCATACTCCACAGCTTCCTGGTGTTGAGTGCCACTGAAATATCATGTGGTTCAATTACCTACAGGAACAGAAGGACAGGAAGTTTTTCCTTTCCACTTTTATCATAAAACCTGAATTCTACCACAACGTATAAACAAAGACTAAGTACTAATACTGTCCTTATCAAAACCATGCAATGCCGTTTTCATTATTATCACTGAATGACAGGGCATGATTCCAGCAAATTAGGTATTCCTTCAGGAACATGGGTTATCACACGCCTTTTATGACTACTTATTAAAGATCACAAATTCAAGATCCATGCCAAAAGAAAGGACAGTCTTAATACACCGAGAGTTTGGCATTCAGGGTAAAATTCAAAGGCTTCATAGCCGATTGTTTCAGTAATAGAATGGGAGCCTAGATAATTTCACAAGGGACAAGAGAACAACATATAACCACTAATTTAAAAAGATGCTCCTAATAAGAACAAGCCTGATCCTGATGAAAAAGATGTATCTTCAAAGGACCTATGAATACAAACGCTGGTTTACAGAAACTTGAATTCATCCTTTCACATATCTGTTTTTTCCACCACTACGAAAATGGTTTAAGTGTTATACATAATTTAAATTCTTTAACTAAAAACTAAATAAATCTAAATTATACCTGAGTTGTCTGCATGGGCAGTGGAAGAGGCAACAATTCTGAAAGCAGTATAAGTCCAGAGAAAAAGCCTTCGGGAATTCTCAAAATTGAAGAGAGAACTTCCTTCAGCATTAAAGACCAAGTATTGTTTGCCAAAGTTTCTTCAGAAATCGTAAGTCTTTCATTAACACCTTGTGTAAAAGTCAGTAAGATATCAACAATGTCATTCTGTATTTTTTGTTCATCGCTATCTAAGCGGCCTGAGAGAGGAATAGAACACAGGAGCATGTGTAAAGAAACAAGTGCTGATGGCACACGCATGTCTTTGAATTCAAAAGATCCACCCCTCAGGAGTTCTGTTAGCATTGTTTTAAGGAGAGTAAGTGTACAGCGGGCCATAGAAATAGTAGTAACTCTGTGAAGTGTGGTGCCCATGTTGACATGGAGTCGCCAAGGCTGAATAAGTACGCTGTTCAGCTTCTGTAATACCCGGATAAAAGTGTCCATTCCCTCAGAAGAAAAGAGCTGAATAACTGCAAGATTCCATTTAAGGTCTTTCTGTTGACCTGTATGGAAAAGAAATAACATTTCTGTAGGTCTAATTTCTCCTGGGCAATCACAGTTACATCTTAGACATGCTTAAGTAGAAGATTCAGAAAACTAAGATTGCTATGTTAAGCAGTACAAATCTATCAACTATACCTTCTACCAGAGGCGGTGGACATGCGACGTGACAAAGAACGCGAAGTGCAGTAGGAAGACCAACTCCATCTGGGGTCATCAAACTGTCAATATTCTTTCGGGGGGGAAAAAAAAAAAAAGAAAAAGAAAAAGAAAAGAACCAATATTACAAGGAAGGACTTTATAACAAGTACTCAACAAGTACTTAGTATTCAAACTCTGGATTTAGTTACTGTAAGTATTTCACAAAATTTAAGTTCAATTATTCCACCTTTTGGAAAGCAGTCGCAAATACGGCAGAAGCAAAAAAAGAAGGCTCAATGTTGCATTGTGGTTTTATCGGGAGCTAAAAGATTTAAATAGTTGGATCTTTGCATCATGTAGTTACCTTTCAATAAATATAACTGAGTGCAATAACTGGCCTAGATCATAAGCTTTAATAGAAACATTTATCTTGGATAATAGTATATATTTTAAAATATAATATGTTAATACACACCTAAGACAAAATATCAAACTGCAAAAGGTCTAAGCTTATAGAGCACAACTAAAATATAGCATCTGCCTATATTTTACTAACCTGTTTGATATATTCAATGAGATTTGGAATACAATTTATTTCAAATCTAAGATTTTTCAAAGGTTCAAGCCACTTGCTCAGCTCTGGGGAGAAAAAAAAAAGAAGAGTCAATCAAGTAACTTGTCAGTGCATTTATGAAAATAAAACTTTTTTCAATATAAATTTACAAAACAGGTACTAAGGCCAAGTATGAAATTTGTGAGGCATACATTGCAGTTGTAGCCAGCTGAAAAGCATCAACAAAACCGCACTTCAGAACAGGCAATACACCTCACGTACACGGACAAAATTTGGCTCAAGTCAACCCGAACACTAGAGTAATTTTCACCTTATTATCTGTATTATTTGTAATTAAAGGTATTTTATAAAAGACACTAAGGGTTCCACTGTCAGCTAAAGAAAAAGCCATTAAGAGCAAGGACCAAAGCACATAACCTGTTATGTACATTAAGGGTAACTGCAAACTGAATACAAAACTCCTATTAAATGCCCAAATGGAGCTAATCTCTGCACCAGTAACACATACTCACTCTGGAAGTCCTTACACATTAACAGTCTCTCTCTTAGTCCAGAATAACCTAAAGTCCCAATTTTTTGGGACAAGAGATTTAAAGTTTTAAACCCCATTGTTCCTGAAAACATTTAAAAGAATGTGAAGGTTCAACAGTTGACTGGGTATGAATTGACACCTATTCTCAGACTGATGTCATGATTTTGTTTAATAAACTAGCCCCGCTTCTCATGAAACTGTCTGATGATCAGTTGAGGACAAAAGAAATATAAGCATGGCACAGGAGGGATTTAAACTAGAACTTTGAAGAACTCCAATTTCTTTCAGTGCATTTAAGTTTTGGAAGAAATTATTGGTAGGTCTACACGAGTCAGATAAGCAGTGCAGAGCACAACTCTGGACATCAGAGTTTCAACGTTCAGGTGTCAGAATCGTCCCCAGCAGGCTTTTTCCAAATGACCTGGGCCTGGTCTGTGAGTCAATACAAGCCAGGGAACACACCGAGACACAGTTAGGAGGTCAAAAGATTTAGTAACAGGGTAACATGGACTACTCCATGCCAGTCAGCCTAGGTGCCAGAAAACACTCCCAGGATTATTTAATAGTATATAAAGACCCTATAAGACTACATCACTAAAGGGAACAGCAAAAATAAGAGTCAGCTCACTGACTAGTTAGTCCATTTTTACTAAAATTTGCTCTCCTATTTTCAACACAGAAATAATTTCAAACTTCCTGTAATTATCCAAAATTCATGGTAGTTAATATTACTTGAAAAGTAATTTAACTATAAAGAATTTCCTATTTAACTCTCATTAACAGAAAAAAAAATTACACATTATCTCAGCGACTCAACTAATCAGATGCAGCTGGAGAAGGAATGTCATTATATACATTATCCAAACCAGATGATCATGAAGCACCAATTACCCACATATAAAAGGTTTCTTCTATGCATTCAAACAATTCAGTTGATAATGACCCATACTGTACCTTGCAATTTGGTGTTATTTTCGTCTGCTTTACAAAGCTTCAGCAAAGGCGCCGAGTGCTGTTCCAGCATTTGGACATCACTGGAAGACTGAACCACCAGCAAAACAAGGATGCAGGCATAATTATAAGCAACTGACTTCTTAGACTTTGAGTCTCTGAAACAACAATAAGAATTTCCTTTAGATTTCAGCTAATACGACTGGGTATCTGTTAGATTTGCATTCTTTGACCCCCTAAAAATCTAGCTACAGAACTTCTACCTTCACCAAGGATTGCCCCATATAATTATCAAACAAAAAAAAAAACCAAACAATTTTCTCCTATGCTTTTTGAAATGTGAAAGCTTTCTTTTCCATTGACTTCATATTAATTTCCGCATCCACAAAAGATGAGTGAAGCAGCACACAACTCTTTTTCCATAATTTTGTCTGTTTTACAAATCTTGTTTTAAAAGCACTGCTACCTAAAGTAGTAAAACTGCCTGTCCAGAGGAAACAATGACTGGTTTTAACACTTGTAAGAATTTAAAGAACTGAGAGATTCACACCCCAGAGAAGTGTGCAGTGTCCAGTTTCCCCAGTCAAATCTTTTGCTTATTTCGTGGTCAAATTTTATGCTTGAATGAAAACTGCCTACTTACTGATGATTTCATATAGCCAAAAGTCTGACCTATAATATAACACCTTTGTGGATGACCTATGCAGATTCTGGGTATTAAGTACTTGATTACAAATGACAGGCCTGATTTGCTATTACACTCTACTTAAAAGTTGTTTTGTTTTTAAACAAAAAAATAACCATCTAAAAGAAAAAAAGTATTTTAGATTTACTGAATTATTTATAAAAGATAGATACTTTTAAAATGTAAAAACCTAAAGGATGTAAATGAATGCATAAATTACCCTAAAGCTTCTTTGGAATAGTATTCCATTAAAGTAATAAGACTTTGGAGATTTTTCTCCAGACTGAATACATGAGCCACTGCAGATCTTCCTACAGGGTTAAAGGTAATCAAGTAAAGGTTGTGAAGTGTTCCCAGCAGATCCGAATGGTCAGTCTCCTCACTGGCTGTGCACCGCTGAAAGTGGCAGAATAATTCTGAAATGCACTGCAACGTCTGTGTTGAATGCAGGAGCCACAGGGCAAAAGTATCCTCATTGGCACCATCTGATTGGAGACCTTCCTCTTGATCCGGATCAGAAAACTGACAAAGTGCTCTTATCAACAAGTTCGTTGCTTCATACTCAGAAATAAAGAAAAGAAGACCCTTCTGTGACTGTGCCAGGAAACGCAATATATCTCGTATAGCTTGAAGCACACCTGGATGTGCACCTGTCACTGGAATAGACAGTAGCAAAGTAATGCACTCCAAGAAATGGTGACTATGAAGATACCTGAAGAAAAAAAAGAAACAAACAGGAAAATAATCAGTAATATTACAATCATCTGTCAACACTGCATAGTAACACCATATAAAATTACATGCCTCCTAGCTTCAGTACTTATTGCTTTGTGGACCATGAGAAATATTAACCAATTATGAAGTAGTACAAAATTTTAATCTTACAAAACATAATTGCTATAATATTTACAGGAAATAAATCCCTAAATATAAAGTTCTGACCTCCAAAAAAAACCTTACCTTATCTACAAGCAAAACAACACTTTCTATTTTATTAAATTTGCTCGATCTGAATCATCATCAATACTACACTAAATCTTTTAAATGTGCTACGAAATCAACCATTATAGCATACGTAAGAGGTGATTTGAAGACTCTTTGCATGTAGATACTTATATTCAGCCATGACCTACACCGCTACTAAAGAAACCTGTTAGCACTGAAATACTTTCTGGACAGAAACTGGCTAACAGAGAAATAACCCATCAGATCCTTTAAATGGCTGAAGGCAGGCAGGCCTCAACTCCTCTGCCTGTGCTGCGAAACAGTAAGCTACGCTGACACATCTGCACAACTTCTAACCGGGGCTGGCTTATATCTTGCCAGCAGAGCACAGCATACAGACAGAGGTATTCCAGACTTGTTTTATCCATATGCAAAGATGCGTTCCAAGACAACAAAGCAAAAACATTCTAGATCTATAACAATTTTCAAATATGCACTTACACAGCACCTAGCACAACTGGCCAGGATCTATAAACGCTACTGAAGTGCCAGCACAGTACCAGTAATAACAAGAAGTTAATTTCTTGTTATATGCATGATAGGTTGATTGAAAACCAACAACATAACACGTACTTTAACTATCAAACTTTCTCAGACTTTATAAGCACAATCCAGAATCCTCCAATAAAGTACAAAGTGAAACATCTAGAAAAGCATTAGTCAGCAAAGTCATCCTTAAAAAATATCTATGTCAAGCTGGACAAAATACACACGAGAAAGTGAACTTGCAATTGCCATACCTAAACAGGACAGGGTAAGGATCATCTCTTTCCGGAGGGCCTGTAATGCGTGCCATGGTTGGGAAAGATTTCACAGGTGGCTGAATCATTGTATGAGGGGCAGTTTCCATCAAATGGAAGATTTCTTCAAGAAGACTAACAAGTTTTTCCATCTCTCCTTCACTTATATTAGAAGATTCCAAAAGATGATCCATGTCCATAGGAGCCTCCACATCATTCTCATATTCTGGGTTGGTTCTTTCAAGTCCTGCCAAGTCCTGGTCCTGTTCTGGCTCCGTGTGATTAGGAAGAGAAGGAGTGTTCTCTGCTAACTGATCAACCACCTTTTTAATATCTGACAGAATCTCATAGAAGTGACATTTCTGGAGAATTGCAGAACCAGCAGTTACTACTCTCACAGTCTGATCTAACAGTATGAGTTCCAGGAGTTTCTGATAACCGCTTTTTTCATGTACATCTACACCACCCCTTAGAAACATTTCCATTCCCTCAGTCATACTAATAACACTATCCAAAGCTTTAAAAGCATTAAGTTTAAGGGAGGATGATACATGATCTGCAAACAGCAGTTCAAATAACACATTAATAACTCCTGCCTGCAAGAGTGCCGTTATTCCTTGGGTCCCACATTCTCCTAACGACGAGACCAATTTTGTCCCAGCTTTGAGCTGTCGGACATTCAAAGCAATGGGCTGTTTGAGAGCCACCTGAAGGTTTAAAGCTTGCAGGGTCCAGTCTACTAGCTGGGTAATATAGTCTTGCTTTGTGTCTTTCACCTGCAGGTAGCTCAATCCTTTTACTATTAAACTCGGAACTTCTTCTAATGCAGTGACCCACTTTGCACCCCTTTCCTCTTGATATAATTCCAACAGTTCAGTTAATTTAACTGAGGCTTCCACTGCCCCTGAATTTTCTTTTTCCGGGTCTTGGTCCTTTATTTTACTAACTTCATTTTCAAATACAGTCTTGTAAGGGCAGCTGAAGTGTAAGAGAGGTCCAAGCTCCCTTTCAAAAGGCTCATATGTCACAGGAGGCACAGATGCCAGATCCTCAGGAGTATATTCAATATCAAAGCTTGGATACTTAAATGTTTCACGTTCAAGATCAGCAATTCCATCTTCGTCACTCGAAATCTGCTCATATCCATCATCTCCTAAAAAGAAAAAGATTCAGTTATGAAATAAAATCAATTATGGACAAACCAGTTCATAACTGCCAAGAATCTGCTCAAAATAAAAAAGTAATAATTTATGTAATAAAAATATTACTGATAAGAGAACAATCATACACTAACATAGAGAAAGCTTCCTCTCTCCAGATACAAGTGAAACCCCAAGTTGACAGCTTTTTTATGTAATAATGGAGACACTTAAAAGAATGGATAAAGCAAAAAGTTTAGCTAGGGTACAACTAGGTACTACAAGAATATTGTCCAATTTTCTTCCTATGATTGCATCTATCATAAAACTTCTTGCCTGAAGTTTTGCACAGGCATGGGTGGGACCTTTAAGTAATACAAGAAGATGACTACTGATATTATTATATAAACAACTTTATTTGATTTTTAATTAAGAAATAATTTCTTTCAGCATTTTCCTACATTTTTAAACAAAAAAAGATAACAAGATCGAATGTTCATTCTCACCTATAAAAGCTGTATTTATTTTCCTCTATTTACAGAAAGCGACAGGAAGATTTACTATAAAGGAATAAATATTCCATAGCAAAATACTGTTCTCAACATGTCAGAACCATAAATAAGGCAGGTAATGGTGCAATGGCCAAGGGAAAAATATCCAGTTCTTTTCACACCTAGTCGTTATAATGGTACTGCCACCAAAATTTCATAAACCTGAGGTTTTTTCCTTAACTTTTTACAACTTCACTTACCTTCACCTTCTTCCTCCTCTTCACCCTCTTCTTCATCTTCATCTTCCTCCTCCTCTTCTTCTTCCTCATCAGCAATACTCTCTACTGTATGCCCATCATCATCATCATCATCCTCCTCCTCCTCCTCAACATCCACATCATCTTCATCTTCTCCTTCTTCTGGTTGATCTTCCTCCACTTCTCCATCATCAGAATACTGGCTTTCTTGATGAATGGATGTTCGATCAGGAGAAATGGGCTCAAAGTAATCCTCCCTGTGGTCCACATCATCTTCTTTTTCCCCACCCACTAAAAATACACACAGAGTTTAAGAAATAAAGAGTACTTCTCTGAAATCCAATGCTCAACAATATGTTTTAGAATTATGCATTATGCATGGTAGATACAAAAAAAGCATCTTGAAGAAAATCTTCAGGTGATTTGACTGAACACAAGCAACAATCACTTAGTTCAGTAAGACTATAAAGAAACGTGTAAAGAGTTCTTGGCACTTTTAACCCATACAGAGACCAGAGAACTCGGCAGATGCTGCAGAGGGATGGAGAAGGGCAACAAATACCAGAATCAACATAATATTCATATAAAATATGAGCAGCATGTTCAAGCAGTGCATTGGTCAACAGCTGATATTCTCAAATCTACTGATTTTTAAATTGATACAATTTAACATAGCCAACAGATTTTCTTTCAAATCACTTTCCTAAAACCGAATCTGTCAAGCAGGAGTAACAGCAGACTGGAAACTTCACACCAGCCAGGAACACAGAATTCTGCCTCCACTAAGCAGTGATGTGCAGCAGACAAAACACAGTCTGTTCTCATACTACCTGACACTGGCATAGGTTCATCTTCATCGTCATCAGGAGGAGGAGGGCCTGGAGGTGTCCTTGGTCCCCTAGGTTGTGGTCTTGGAGGGCTGCCGTTGAACTGGTCTTCTTTCTCTCCATCAGCTGTATTTATTGTGAAAATAGAAACTTGCATTTAATGGAATCACAGGAATAGAAGCAGGAAATTTTATTTTGACTAGGGAACACCTTCATTTCCCAGCTGTTATTTAATCTGCATTCCGCATGTGAGGCAGTTTCCTGAAGTCACTTTTGATGTAACCAAAAACTACATCAACAAGCAAACTTATTAATACCACTGATTTTTTTAATATAATACTGGGTTAAAATTAAAAAATTGCCATTTTTGGCTTTGACACTAGCAATACTGTAACTACCAATAGTATCTGAGTTACTTTAAAAGAAAAGTTTGCATTTTAATCAACTGTTTTTTACTACACAGAGCATTCAAATTTTGCAGCCCAATAGCTGTACCCTGAACAAGATAATTCTAATTTTAAATCTAAAACCAAAACTGAAGCAGAAGCTTGCTCATGGATTCTATTCATGGCTGTTCTAATACCAATGCAAGTAATCACTCTGAAAAAAACACTAGCCAAGAATCTACTTAAAACCATCCAATATAAATCTAAAAGAAAATTCAAAACTAAAGGACAAACACATACAGCTAGAAAAATACAGTCACTGAAATCTAAACTATGAAAGAAT
>VZSZ01004594.1:1140890-1199448 GCA_013398815.1 Ibidorhyncha struthersii
TTTTTCTTTTTTTCTCCTCCCCTTTTTTTAATCTTTTCTACTGTCCCGGTGGCACCATGACGGCGTCTCCCGACTACCTGGTGATCCTTTTCGTGACCACGGCGGGCACCAACGGGGCAAGGCTGGGCTCGGATGAGCGAGAGCTGCTCCAGCTCCTGTGGAAAGTGGTCGACCTGAGGAGTAAGGAGGTATTTTCCCCCGAGGGAGGAGCACCCTGACCTGCTGGTCCCCTTGGTTCCCGCCGTGCTGGGCGTAGGTGGGGTGGCCCCAGCGCTGGACTGGCAGCCCTTGGCTGGAGCAGGCTCTGGTGGAGGGCAGGGACCGGTGCTGTAGGTGGGGACCTCCAGCACAGGGAGCTGACTTGCCCCTCCTCTGCTTTCTCTGGAGCTGGGGCACCCGCACGATGTGCTGGTCCGGCCTGACCACCCGGAGCTGACGGCTGAATGCCAGGAGATCACCCAGGTGGATGCGGAGAGCCTGGCACTGGCTCCACCGCTGGAGCAAGCATTGAGACAGGTGACACCCTATAACTGGCTACTGGGTGCTGGTGTCCCTTGGGGGCTCCCCGGTGGGGTAGAGGCAGTGTTATCTTCCATTTATCCCCTCTACCACTGCCATTGGAGCAGTGGATGTGTGGGCAAAGCATCCTGGTTTGTGGTGAGATTTGTGGGGGTTTCTCCCTTGCCTTTTGCTCATTCACCTTGGGAGAGACCAAACCCCAAGAAAGGAGGGTCAGGGTCAGGCATCCCCCTATAGTGGTCTCCTGCCATGCTGGACCCTGGGCCTCAGCTGAAGGTGAGCCCAAATCAGTGTTAGAAGAGGCCAAGTTTAGGTGCCTCCTGAAAAGTCTGGGTGGTGGCAGGCCCTGTTAAGGCTTGTGGTGGCTCATCAGTCCTGGGAAGGAGACAGTACTGAGGCCTCTAGATAAACAGGGAGGTGTTTGTGATTCTCATTAAGGGTAGGGCTGAAAGCCTGTGTCCTTCCCAATACGCTTGAGTGCCCTGTCTGAGAGGCTCTTTTGCCCCAGCATTCCCTCAGCTCTCTGCTTTATGTCTCCTTGCAAATGCTTCTGGAAAAGGTTTGGGTTTTTTTTTTTTTTCCTGTGGTGTGAACAGTCTGTGTGGCCACATCTCATTAGAAGTGGGGGAAAAGGGGCAATTTCCTTGTGAAGATAATTATCGTGGAAGCGATCATGTGCTTAGCTAGTCATTCACTTTTGTAGATTTGTTTCTTACTAGGCTTATACAAAAAGGAATTCCAGCTCCATGTTCCTGCTGCCCAGGAACAGCGTGTTACCAACTGATGACACTGCCTAGCGCAGCCACTCTTGTATCTTTTACATGTGTGTCTTCTGTTGTTCCTGCTTTCAGTTTAATCAGTCTGTGAGCAATGAGCTGAACATTGGTGTAGGTACTTCCTTCTGTTTCTGTACTGATGGACAGCTGCACATCAGGCAGGTTCTGCACCCTGAAGCTTCCAAAAAGGTATGTAGTTGTAGCTTAAGTTTGACTCTTGGTGTGCTTTATATGATTTCTTGCAGAACTGATCAACTTCTCTGTAGTCTGAGGTTGCCTCCACACAACCAGAGTACAAATAATACTCCTATGTTAATATGCTTACCAGACTAAAGAACCTGCCCATGTGGAAGGCATAGACAATGCCCTGTGCTTATGTAGCCCTGAGATGCCTTTTTAAGTTAAATCAGAAGAAAGATTTTTCTAAGTGTTTGAGAAAGGAGCAATGTATTGACAGTGTACTTGTAGCTCCTACAGCGGTAGGAGCTGCAATGGGTTAACAAGTGGGAATATGGAAATGTTGCCAAATAGTTAACCACCTTAATCATAAACTGCCTTTTGAAATTATACATTCACCTTTAGCTTCAGCAGCTTTCAATCTCTGTGTATTCAGTTGACGCTCCAAGGGCGGTGTTCGTATTTGTAAGGAGCTGAACAGTAGTTTAAGGCAGGATATGAGTGATGACTAGTCCCATACTCTAGAGTCTTCTATAACTTCAGAGTTGCCAAATCACTAACAGTGTTATGAGGTCCTGCCTACTTTTCATTAGTGATAGGGTTGCAGCAATATGCTATCTCTACTGCTGAAATAACTGCTTCAATATTAATAAATCTTTTTTTTTTTTGTTGTGGTTTGCTGCAAACATGCATTGCCCTAACTGAGCTGTTCTGCTCCTTTCCTTGCAACTGATCTCTGTGCCCATCAATTTGCTGCTTCATCTTTGAAGGGGCACTGCTGCAAGTCTGTGCTGTTACAGAACTGATATTGGATGAATTTGGTTTTAATGCTTGTTGGTGCTCTAAGTATTTATACCTTTGAAGGTTTAGAAGAGAGAGTGAGTATGATTCATAGTGAAGGTACACTCCTTGCATATGTAACTTGTCTTAGGTTATAATGTGAGAAAAGGCAGGAATAAGTGAGAAGAAGGTCTGTTAAAAACCTATAATGTTTGTGTTTTATGTAGTTAATCTTTCCATGCACTTAAACTATGTGGCTAGAAGAATGGAGAACTCCTATGATTATGTAAGTTTGGTCTCTGAGATAGGCATTCTCTTCCTATCTTATCACAGGGTCAAATCTTCATAAAAATCTTCAGTTCCTGTTTTGTTAAGAATTATTCATTTGGAATGTGCTCTGTGCTGCCCACAGATTAAGTAAACCAGATGTTTGAGATCTGTAATAGTCCTTTGGTGAATACCCTAATCCTGAGGTTGGGGATCACTAAAATCCAGATAGGCAGAAATCACCAGGCTCTTGAGACTTTATTTCTTTTAAGATGCCCAGTCTGAACCAATCTAGCAGCTCATGGTGTTCAGAGAATGAATTGGCATCAACTATTTCAACTGAACGTCAGTGAAGTACAGAACTTGATCTCTCTTCCAGGAAGAATAGCCATGCTAAAACTAGAGCAGGAAATCTTGGCAAGCACACCTGCATTTTCATAAGCTTGTCTTTAAAGAGTATTGTTTGCCTAATGCACCTGTCCATATGCTAAGATAAGCTATAATGTGCTCAAAGCAGAACTTGTTTTAGAACCTAAACTTCTTTCTTTGGGCTCCCTGAATGTGCTTTCGCATATCCTGTCATTCTGTTACAATGCTGAGATATGAACTAGTCATTAAGTTACAGAAAACCCTTTTGGTCTAGAGAGGCACTGCAGGCAACCAGCAGCCAAGTGGAATATGAAGTATTGTGTCTGTGGGGAAGCGCTGGGTGAAGCTAACTGAAGGAGTATGTCTTGGTGTAAACAGCTTCCCCCAAGTCTTCTCCATGTCTTCTCCTTCCCACCCCCCCCAAAAAATTAAAAGCATGTGGTAGATGTGGGGCGAAAAGGGTTTTATTGACTTCCAGTGGGCTACATAACTTGCTCCTGGCTTTGTACGCTGCAATTAAAGCAGTTACCACACATAGACTGACAACCTCTGCCCCATATCAAGCCCTCATTTGCACACAGTTGGGTTTTTTGTTGTTGTTTATTTTTTATTAAGGGAATGAATATTTGAAGTGTGACTAGTGTCTGAAAACTCAGCCTCATCTATAAACCAAAATGTCTTCTGCTAGTCTTGCAAAATTTGCTTGGCTCTATAAAATGAACTGAGTGCCCTCTGGCTTTTTACAGTTAAAATTGGAATCAAGAATTGATGATAAATGTTGCAATAGCAGGCATTTGCTCTCCTACATATATATTGGATTTGAGGCACTAGTAATAATAGCAAATGTTTCTCTGGCAGTGAAAAGGCATGATTTCTTAAACCATATAGAGAGGTAGCTGCTTAAGCAAAAAAAGTTTATAACCGTACTTATGTGGCTAAGAAAGAGCTATGTGAGCTTTTTCTGTAGCAAAGGCTGTGTTTCCTACCCATTATAAGGAAATTGTTAGAAAGCTTGGTATCTAAAACCAAAGTATATTAAGCTCTCGTGCTAGCTGACAGTACTAACTTTGTCCTCTTACAGAATATCTTACTGCCTGAATGCTTCTACTCCTTTTTTGACTTGCGGAAAGAGTTCAAGAAGTGTTGCCCTGGCTCACCTGATGTTAGCAAACTGGATGTTGCGGTTATGACAGAATGTATCCTTTTAACAGCGATGGTGTCTACTGCTGTTACAGCTTTGGCTGAATTTTAGGGCAGAGATATGTGAGTAATGCTTGCAACACATGTTTACGGGTGGTATAACTTTAATGAGTGACTTGGAGCTGTACTGAGCTTTCTCACAAAGATAAAGATAAAAACATGAGGATGTGTACTCACATGGCAAAAATCCTGTATTTTGTTCTTGATTTCTGTACATTTTCTTTACTACCTTTATAGTTTTGTCTCTTTAAACTTCACAGTTTAGTGTAACTGACATGTTTGTTCAAATTGCTGATATGAATCATAGTATTAAACTTGAGAGGTTGCTTGTTGCATCAGTTAGATTTTTATTTTATTTTTAGGTAAGATGAAGTTGGGAGACCACCTTAATTTTTAGGAGGGGGAACAGTTATTCTTGATGTGAACTTGTAGTTAATCTTTGATTCAGGAGTGATCCTAAGGCAGGGATGCTGTTGGCACACGTGGTATTCAGTCTCATGGAAGTTGTATATGTTACACCTCGTGAGGTGAGGCTGGGCTGGCAGTAAGATGCAGTTGGTAACGTGTTTGCATTTTCAGTGACAGGGATGTCTAAAATTGCTTTCTGAGTAGTCTTAAGTGGTCTGTAACGTAGCCCTGTCTGGCTCTTTACTAGTCTTAGCTCGGTTTTTGCATGCCATGTACAATTACCAGAGCCAAAACCGGGGCTGTGTGTGATTTGGCTGTGCCTTCCCCCTTGCTTCCCTGGCAGTCTCCCCTCTTGCTGCAGGCTCCAGTCCTTGTCTTAAACGTACCGTCAGGCATGGAAAACACTTGACTTCCTTACTGACCTACTGAAGCAGTGACCACAAAAGCTAGCTAGCAAAAAGAGACAGAAGAATTTGAGAGCATTTTTTAATATATATTTTTAATTGTGGGGTTTTTGTTGTTTTTAATAACTTTTTTTTCCTCTGACTAGCTTATTGTGTCTGTAGAGTGGTTGCCATTAAGAGCTGGTATTTTCCAGACTCTGAAGTCTGTGGTTTCTGAATTATTTTGGCCTTTCACTGCAGGACTAGTATTGTCTGGGCTTTGTACCTGTGTCAAGGGGCATAAAATGTTTATGTATGTGTGGACTTTTTTTTTGTGTGCTTAACCATAAGCTTGAATACTGGAGGCTGTCTGCTTTGTTTTGCCATCTGCAAATTAAAATTAATCTCCCCTAGTGAAGGGGCAGAAGTCACTTCTCCCCCTACACTTAAGCGAAGTGGTACACTTAGTGTAGGAGTGTGAATTTTTATGTAGAAAAGCAAATAAATGCTTAAGTTGCATAGTCTAGAAGCTGGATGATGGAGACTTCTTAAAGGTATTGTCAAAAACTTAACACGTTTGTTAGGGATCCTTTGACACGAGCTGGAGAAGTTAAAGACAATGAGTTACTTTGGCTGTTTTGGAGAGGTGCCTTTGCTTTCTCCTTGTGTGGATGTCTGGTGTATGTCTTGCCACTGTGGAAATAATTGTACGACTGTAGCCACCTGGAGCATCACTGGTCAGCTAAGGCACAGTGATAGGTTGGGTACTCCCTGCCTGCTGGGAGAGGGGAGCAGACCACGCTACCTGACTGTCAGGGAGCCCAGAAAGGGTCAGTATCATCTGAGGTTGGTTTTGGCAGTTGCCAGTAGTATTTCGTCCAAGTTCCTAGAGCCTTGGTCAGTCTATCCAAATGCTCTCAGCTTGAGTCCAAATTCTGGATCGGATATGCTGCTGAAGATATATAAACCTAAATAACTTCATTCTGGGTTTATATTAACTCTTGTGGTTTGTCTTGTTTTGTAACTGCTGATGCTCTAATTTCTAAACTTGCTCCGCCCTATATTGCGTGATAGTGTTGGGGGCAGAGGATGCAGAGACCAAAAAGGTAAAATAACTTTTGTTTTTCTTTTGTTGGCAAATATGATATTTTTCTTTCTCCTCATCTTCCTGAAATGTCCCAACTTAATCTCCTTGGTGTCAGAAGCTGTGTAAGTTGGAGACACTTGGCAAGTTTGGATGTGCATTAATGCTTGGGATAAAAAAAAAAAGTTGAAGCAGGTGCTAAATCTAAAGACTAGTTCAGTTTTGTGCGGAGATTTTTTTTTCTTCATGTAAGCGGGACAGCTACTTTCCCCCTGAGACAGTTATGTAGCAAAAATGTCTAAGTGAAAAGTAACTTGGATTTGAAGTGGCTATGCTGCAGCAGGGGACACAAATGGAGTAGGTTGAAATGAAGTTGCAGATTAGTGCACAGGATCTGACCGAGGTCTTGTTATCCTTGTAGGAAGTGCAGATCTTCTACCACATAGCTAAAGGGGCTGCATGAGGGGTATCTTCCCTTATTTGTGCCATACAAACTATACTGGGCCAGGTTCATTAGCATTTGATGGGGATAGGTGGTTTTGGTTTTGTGGTAGGGTACTGACTACAGATGCAGAAGAACTGCATTTACAAACTGGTAGGAGCAGGAGTAGAATGATGGGGGGGGGCACATCCCTTCATGTACTTGCATCTCCATTTGCCTGCATGTAAAATGGTTGTGATTAGTGAGAGGAAACTTGTCATATGAGCGGGGAAAGCTGGGTATTATTGTACAGTCATTTAAATTATTAGGAGCCGTCTAAAAGCTTTTATTTTCCTGGCTGACATTTGGTTAAACAACAAATTGGGAGCAATAGAGTACGTTCTCCATTTGCCTACAATAGTCATGGGAGGTAACTTCCTACCGTGCAGTCATTCAAGATATATATTCCAGTGTATAACGCACACTGGATAGTTGGTGCTTGTCTATGTATTTCTTGCAGACAAGGCAAGCACAATCTTGAAAAAGAGCATAGAAATATTAAACAGAATAATTGGCTGGGTTATTCTTCCTTTAGAATGTACTTTTAGGACTTACTGTTTCAGCAAACTACTTGAAATTGTGTAGTGCAGCAATGAAACCATTCCAAATCCAAGAACTCGGGTAAAAGCTTCATATTTCGCCCCCTCATGGCTGCCCAAGAAATTGCTTCAGGTTCAAACAGCCACTGAGTTCTTTTAATTCAAGGTAAGAAAATGTTTAAAATGCCATGAAACTTGATGGACTGAGGAAGACCTGAGATTAGTTGTAACTGCTCCCTCTGAGTGCTACTGCTGCCTAACTTACAGTCTCAAAATCGTTTTTGGTGTAGGAGACAGTCTTCTGGCAGACTCTCTTTAGTCAGTATTGTGTAAGAGTAGTGACAGCAGGACAATTATGAGAAATTTCGAGTAACAAAGAACTTGAAGTGATCATGTTCTGGCAAAGAAAGGAACTCAGGTCTGTCGAAATATTATTTAAAAAAAAAAAAACATGTGTAAGTACACAAAAGGAGCAGGGTTGTTCTTGCACACTCTGTACCTCCCATACTTGCTGCACTTCTTGATTTGCAAAGCTTGCTGAGCCAGTTTTCACCGCTGTGAGTGCCTTCAGGGTGGAGTGAACAAAGCTTGCATGACTACTCGTATTGGGGCTGAAGAAGACTCATCCTTTGCCTCAAGATAGGGTGTGCAGAAGTCATTAAATGGCAAATAGCTCTTGCTTCCTCCAGTGCATGGTTTGCTCCACTCACTTCTGAACTGGGTTTGTGAGGATAACTCCTTACTAGGAGGATCTGTTGGATGTTGTCGGTAGAAACACAAGCATACTTCAGCCTGCTTAATGTGCTGGATAAGATCTGGAGACTGCAATACTGAAACCGAAACTTGGTTTGATTTTGTTTTGGGTTTTTTTTTTGACCTGGGTGTCTTGAAAACAATGATGTGGAGCACAGTTATAAACAACAGTAACTCTGGCAATAAAAAGCCCGTTATTGGGTATTACGCGAGAATCTTGCATATTGCTATTCGTATTTCCTGTGATAGTACCCAGGAACCGGGTAATACCAGATTACCTTTATGCAAAGTAGTATTTAAAAAGATATGATCTTCTGCCTGAAGAGGCTTAAGCAGAACAAAGGGGGAAGAGGATCAGTGCAGAACACAATTACAATACTAGTTCATGTCATGTCATCTCAGAGCTAAGTTAGTCATTCAGTGTTTCTTTTGCCATAGTTAAGAAAGGAGTTGAGAGACTGAGACATGGAAGAGACAGTGGGAGGGAAGAAGTCAGAAGCCACTGGCGGGAGGTGAAGCTGTGGTGATGAACCTGAGAAAATTATTTAGCAACTTCTTCTCTACTGTATAGGCAACCCTGATATAGAATATGCTCCCCCCCCCTTACTAACTTCCTGAGAGCTTCACTTTCTGGTGATACTGCAGCTGCGCAGCAAGATTAAGTTCCTTTTTTCCCATCCTGCCTTGATATTTGGGAGTGTCTTTTGCCTGTTGCTTCATTTAGCATATATGTATGCATGCTATTGCACATAGTAGACTTGGACAGACAGGTCTATTTTCGAACACTTTTTAAATGTGAACTTTGATTTATCCACTGCAATCAACTCTTTCCAATTGCCTGGGAGAGGCAACCTTTAAATATCACTGTACACAAATGTGTGTGGTCTCCTATCCCTTCACAGAACAAGGGGTGGATTTTATAAAGACAATTCTATCAACAGCTTTTTCCCAAGCATCCATAATTTCTAGTGCTTTTGTTCATAGGAGTCCCTCTGTATGTAGTCAGTCTTGTTCATTAGAATTCAGGTTTTCACTTAGTTAATGTTGTTATTAACATACTCCTTACATGTGCAGAAAACTAGCAATTTTCTCCTCTAATCTTACCAAAAAAGACTTGTGTCTAGCAAATTGGAGGGGAAGGTGTGAGCGATTTCTCACTCCTACTAATGTTGATGATTTTCTTCCACTCCCACTGTGTTTATATTAATCTACGAGTTTCTTGGCACAACTGCCTCCCTGTGTCTGAACACCTGGTACCAACTTCTGTCGGCATTAGGGCGGTTTTTAGGAACTATCTCCTGTTGATCAATATTTTCAATGGAAATGTTTTCTGAAGAAAACGAAGGTAGGGTGGGGGAGTTGTTTGTTTTTCCTTGTGCGATAGCCTTGCTCCAAGTTCCCAGCTCCTTCATGCTGCTGCATTCCCCTCTCCAGTGGCTCATCACTTGCAGGGATCTTTGGCTCTGTAAAAAGGAAATATTGAAATGTCTCTTCAGTTTTGACAGCACAGTCGAGTGCACGTGTGTGCACATGTGTATGCATGTCCCCTGCTGTAATAGCTATTGAAACTCCTGCCCAATTTCTCTTCACTTTGACAGAGGAAAGTTAACATTTTCAAAATCTTCATCAAAGAAAATGGTCAGGCAGGACCAGGGTTCCAACACCTGTGTCTTTAGCAGCTTCTGGTTCCCTGGATGGGCAGCAGAGACTCGGCACAAGCACGGTGGGGAGTTTACATCCTGCAGGTGGAAGGGTGTCAGGAAAAGGGGGAGAAACACTCGTCTGCTCTGATACATGGGGTGCCCAGAAACACCCATGCGGTCTCTGCAAGGGAGTCTGTTTGTGGATTATTTTTCTTCTCAATCGCCCTTCCCCAGAGGGCAGGGGAGGAGATGAGCTTGAGCGTACAGCTTGGGAAGAGATACAGCAACGAAAAAGCTTATTGTCATAAACACTGACAGTCTCCTAAACTGTGCTTTAGGGTTGTTGCATGTGGTTTGTTCAGTATTTTTTTAGCTTGTTTTTTGAGAAAACCATTTAATGCTCTCACTACTCTGCTCCAAAGAAGGTACCAGGAGGGAGGGTAATGGCAAAGTCTAGCAAACTACTTAGTCAAGCGGTTGGAGGGGAGGGATCGCTGGTTTAAGTTTTCTTTTTTAAACTATGATAATTCACTTAAATTTCAAATGTTCTTGTAAAATGAAGCGCCATCCTCTCAACTTCCGTACTACAATGCACACTTAAAAGCAACAAAGCCTCAAAATCAAATTAGCCTCAAAGTGTATTGTGTTGGCACAGCAGCTTTCCTTGCTATGGAAGAGAGTTCATTAATTCAGTTGAAATTATTTTCCATCTCTGTCCTGGTTTGAGGTAAAACAGAACCAATTTTCTGTTCAGTAGCTTTACTTTGCAGCTAAGCATCTTCTAACTGGACTGTCTGAAATTAGCAGCATATTGTTCAGACACTGTTCGCTCCCAGAGAGATAAGACCGATTGTTTCTAATTTATGCCAAGGAATGGTATGCAGAGAGGCTCTTGCTTATACTTATTGCTCTAACACCCAGGGCCAGTGAACTTTGTTACTTGCCCCATTGGAGGGTCGGAAGTGGAAAACCACAGAGGGGTCCCACCTGCGGGGAGGAGTGGACAGGACAGGTGACCCCAAACTGACCAACAGGATATTCCATCCCATCTGCATCATGCTCAGTATAAAAGCTGAGGGATCAAAGGGGTCAGTCTCTTTCTTCAATGGCTGGTGTCTGGGAAGGACTCTGTCAGTTTGCCTTTGATCCCAATCTGTGCATTCCTGAACCCAGATCCAGAATCCAGCTCCCTTCTGTCGCTGAGTCCAGTCTGGGACTTTCCCGGTGCCAGCTGGTGACGTAACCCTCATCCTGGGAGCTCTATACTGGTTTTGTATATATTGTATATATTTCATTATTTTCTTTTTATTATTTTATTAATATTCCATTGAAGTAGTTTAGTTTCTTTTCTAAATGCATAAGTCTTTTCTCTCTCTTCCTTTTGGGAGAGGTGGGGAGAACATCTGTTATTTTTTTTGGTGGCCAGTCTGGCTTAAACCATGGCAATATCACAACAAGATAATAGTTAAACTTCAAAAACAAGTTTAAAAAAGTGTTTTATAGATGTGTCTTTCAGTCACCCCACAAATAATAGGGAAGACTTTATTTCACAATGAAATTTGTGCTGCCTCCCCTGTTGGTGAGATGATATGACAAAGCTGGTGTGTGGTATCTGTAACAGAAGCTGTTCTTCTGTTCCCTGCCCTCTACGTAGGCATCTACCAACTCAAAATGTGCTCAGCTCTAGGTGGAGAAAGCTTTTTTTTTTTTTCTCTTTTAAGAGAAAAGACCAAGAAGCAACTTTTGAACAAAAATGCAGATTTTTGAGCATTTGAAATGCGTCTAATACAGTTTTTTGGGGGGGATGTGGGCAAATAATTGGTGCATTTGACTGTTTTGGATGTCTTGCATTACTATACTGCCATGCCAGGATAGGTCTTGTTTAAGAATGTCTTTCACTTTTGCTCTGAAGTCTTGGCGCAGAGTGATAAGAGAAGGCAAAAAAGCAAGTCCTGTTCCCACACTGCTTTATTTCACTACTTGTTGGGTTTTCTTGCCCTACACTCATCAAAGGGATGTGAATGGAAAAGACCTTTTCAAAATCTTGCTTTATAATTGATGGAGTAGAGTCGCAAGTAATTTTACAGTCCTTTAGCTTGGTGTTAGAGAGGGACAAATATGACAGGAAGTGGGAGAGATACCGTAGTAAGCTCTGTTTTAAGTTGCACACACCATCTTTTTTTCACACAACTTTAATCAGAGTCCCTTTATGAATGTGGGTTTTTTATGTGGTCCTTCCTACAGCCTGTCTTTACAGGACAGAACACTTTCTGCTCTGTATTGGCAGGAGAGCTTATCCTTGCTATCATCTTCCAAAATCCTTCAGATCAAAGATGATGTGGGTTGTGGGACTCTGTTTTGTCTCTTGGTTATCTACAGTGGTGCACTCTTACCAGATTCTCAAAATGTCTCTGTGTAACAGCAAAAAACCCTCAGGTTGTAACTTCTAGTAGGCAAGGTTTACACAAGGTGCCGTTTGTGAATTTTGTCGAAGCGGTAAGATATTTATTCTACTTTATGATTTACTTATTCAGAAAGCATGTGGTATATCCTCCTGTTTCTGGAGCTTCTAGTTAATGATTTCCTTCTCCTCCTTCCCCAAATCTTCCCCTAGAGATTAAAGAAGATCTTAATTAAAGAGGACAGGATTCTAGTCTCTACTGCATGCAAAAATGTATTTGTCAAGCATACATAATGCATGAGTATATTAAATATATTTATGTTCTTATTATGGGGTCTCATGTCCCCAGACACTTTCTGGAGTGACCTCACACTCCCGCAGGTGGCAGTAGTTAGAGGCCAAGGCAGAACAGCTAATGTATCCCAGCAGGAAAATGGATTAAATCTTCCCCTGAGAAGCGATTTACCATCAAGGATAACATGAAAGCTTGTTGCTCTAGCAGGAAGCCAATTAGAAATCTGTTTGGTGATGACTGACTTAACTCCAGCATAAAGATTTAAATCTTGACAAGACCAGTCCAGCATTTCCCTATGGAGCCTCTCAAGTTGAAGACATGGGGAATATTATTTTAACACTAATATCTGAACCATACAGTAAGTGATTGTGATGAATGAGGTTTTTATATTGCTTGCTTGCTTTTTCCTGCCTCTCTTGTATGCTGAGGAAAAAGAAAATAACTTGTACTGTATTTCATAGATCACAGATTTTCAGATCCAGAAAGAGTGAACTACAAATTTGAAAGTGGGCCTTGGTAAGTAACTTCTCCCTCTTCTTGTTGCACCCCCCCCTTTTTTTTCCCAAGATACTGCTCAGATAAGCTGTACTCGTCTGTATTCCTAATTTGCGAATGGCTGTTCCTATTACTTTTATTTATGTTGCAACTGCTGTGGGAATAAGTTAGATGCTTTAAGTGGGAAAGGAAACAGATATTCTATGATCAGATGCAAGCCAGTTTTCTTGCTAGGCTTCAGTGTTGCTTGTGAGCTGCTGGTAGTTCTGGGTTCTGCTAGTAAGTACTTATAATAGCTGTTAAGTGTGCTGTGCTATTAACAAAGAACACAAGCATTTTGCAGAAGTAACTCTATTGGTATTAACTCTTATACTTTTCCTGCAATTTGCTTCACAGTTACTGAATACACATAATTATTTTTTTTATAGGGAAGAAACATTTCCATAAAGATACTGTGCTACCAGTAAATTGCTTAAGCTATGATGATTGTCTTCTTTCCAAATATGTTTTAAACACAAAGCTTTATCTACTTTTGATGACTGTTTTGTTGTTGGGTTGTTTTTTTTTTGTTTGGTTTTTTTTGTTTTTTTTTTTTTTTTTTTTTTTTTTTTTTTTTTTTTTTTTTTTTTTTTTTTTTTTTTTTTTTTTTTTTTTTTTTTTTTTTTTTTTNTTTAATCATGTATTTATTTGTGCGAATACAGATTTTTCTCAGTGGTTTGCTGGGTACTCCCTCTGCAGTATCAGAAGAGACTGATGTTAAAGTGACCTTACTTAGATTCCCGTCTTGCATGAGTACTTAATTCCCTCTTCCAGATTAAGGAACTGTCATAGTGGTAGATGATGCTTGCGCTTCTGAGCCAAAAGAAGCAAGAAAAGAATGCAGCAATATTGGCAGAAAGTATCTAGTGAGATTAGTTCAAGAGCTATATTTTTGGCATTGTTCTAAGCCTTTCCCGTTCAAGAACAAAATCCTGGGATGAGGTGGAACATTCCCCTCTTATTTGTGATAGCGAGAAGTACAGAATTAGCAGCGGCAGGGAACAGTTTGGGACAGACACCGATGAAAGTCCACCTGAGAAATTAAAATGTAAGGGAGAAACATGACCTTGCTACAGTAGGACATACCACAGCCCTTTTGTACAAGGGAGTCCTCTGCTGCTGAACACTTCATCCGCTTATTCAATCCTATAGTCTCTTCTGTGCAAAAAAAACTGTCCTTGCAATAGCCAGAAAGGCAGCCTTGGGTGGCTGTAAGTGTGTTGTTCTACGTGGCCCTTCTAATGTGTAAGAGAACAAAAGAGACTGTGGTAAAGACCAATTAAACCTGGCTTTCTGTGGCTGAGCTATTCCCATGCTAAGCAGCCAATGTAGCCTGTAGCTATATTAGTCTGTGATGGCCTCAATGTTAGCAATGTTAAGGCTAAAATCTTTGGGCAGGAGTCCTCTGTGTGCTGAGTATAACCTTGAACAGATTTGGTCTTGGGTTGTGACTGGCTCTCTCACACTATCACAGTACAAATAATAAGCACTAACCTACGTTACATCTGACTGCTCTGCTTCAGCTTCCACTTAGCTGAGATTAGAATAGCAAGTTTAATTTTATACCAGTAACTCTGTTTGGACAATGGAGAAGCACAAAACATTCGTACATCAGGAGTGGGGAGTAAATTGGAAACATGCTCAAAGAGATGAGAGTTCATGGGACAAGTGTGGTGAAGCAAGAAAGGGCAGCTGGGAAAGGGGCAGCTTCTCAGAGCAGATGTTCTCTGAGGAGAGACATGTGCAGTGGCTTTGGATGGTGGTAGCACTTAGCCCTCACTGCCCTGGCAGTGCCATCCAGCAGACATGGAGCAGGGACAGAAGCCTGTCCCTGGAGCACAGGTGACACGTGGGGAGGGTGGTGTACGGTGGATACTACAGGCAGATGTCTCTGCATTACTCCCTCTTTCTGTGCCTGCAGCAGCAAGATGGAACTTGTGGATGACAATGCTGTTATCCGAGCAAGAGGATTGCCATGGCAGTCATCTGACCAGGACATAGCAAGATTCTTCAAAGGCCTAAACATTGCCAAGTTAGTAGCTCAGAATTTACCTCTACATTTGTAGTGCTTTGCCTGTGTCAGTCGGAGTTTTAGCTCTCTTTTTGACTTAAATCCTGCAGGGGAGGTGCTGCACTCTGTCTCAATGCCCAAGGTAGAAGGAATGGGGAGGCTCTTGTGAGGTTTGTAAGTGAAGAGCATAGAGATCTAGCACTACAAAGGCACAAGCATCACATGGGGAATCGATACATTGAGGTGTGTGATATTGGCTTTGAAATATTCCTCACAACAGGAGTCCAAATAACATGCCAATCATGTGTTCTCACTTCTTTCTTTAGGTATACAAGGCAACAGGTGAAGACTTCCTTAAAATTGCAGGAGGTAATTTTTAGGGAGTGAGAAGGGAGGGTTTGTTCCATCAGCATCTGCAACTTTTGACTGTAAATTGCTCCTGTTGGATGTGGCCTTTCACTTTATTTGAACAAGTAGTTGGCTGGTGTGTTGATTTATCTGTCCATCTTTTCCACATTCTTGCCATTTTCAAGCATTCTGTCAAATAAGGATTTGATCAGGCAAGGTAATCTTGCATATGAACTTAATTTGTTAGGTTGCCTTCTTAACTGAAGGGACCTAAATATTATTGATTGCTGAAAAGCAAAACCAGAGTTGTTTTTGTTTTTTTTTTTTTAAAAAAACAATGACTGCTGTTGCTGTGGCGACTTGCATGTAAAAGCAAACAGATATCACAGTGTAAATAATAGGGGATTTATGGAACTGATTTTCTTCAAATCAAATCTTTGCCTCAAACTAAAGGGGGAATTTAGGGGGAATGCTTATTTAAAGGGAATATTGAAATATTTGTGACCTTGCTCAAAAACTCTGTGGGGAGGAGAAGGCAGCTATGCCAGACTTGCTCATGATTTTATGTGGCTGCCTAGACTTAAGTGCTTCTGTACTTCTTTTTGTTCAAGGCACTTCCAACGAGGTTGCACAGTTCTTGTCAAAAGAAAACCAAGTGATTGTCAGGATGCGAGGTCTTCCTTTCAATGTAACAACAGAAGAAGTGCTGACATTCTTTGGCCAGCACTGCCCTGTCACAGGAGGAAAGGAGGGAGTCCTGTTTGTCACATACCCTGACAGCAGGCCAACAGGGGATGCCTTTGTGTTGTTTGCTTGTGAAGAATATGCACAAAATGCACTGAAAAAGCATAAGGAATTGCTGGGGAAAAGGTACATTGAACTCTTCAGGAGCACTGCAGCAGAAGTTCAGCAGGTGGGTGTAAAGCTTACAAACAGTGGCTTCTTGTAATCCAAACTCCTACACTGGAATACAGTAGCAGGAGCAAATACTGCTTGGCCATGACTTGAAAGCTTCTTTTCTATAACTCTTGACTGATGCTGGAAAGTACTATCTGAATTTCCATGAGGTTTTGCTCCCTCTAAATAAAGATCTTATGGTATATGGATGTTCTCAATCATATACAAATACTTGAGGTTTTGGCTTCCAGTAGCCTTGCAAACAACAGTTATAGCAGAAAGTTTATGTGGGTCTAGTGCTTTACGCTACAGATACGGAATTTGTTTAAGTCCAATGGTTGTCTATTCAGGGGGAGTCTTAGCAACAAATCTTGATCTTTAGTCACTGGCACAGAAAAACAGAGCCTTTTGATGCAGTTGTCATCTTCAGAGCAACATATCTGAAGAGTCTATGAATTCCGTCTAAGGGCGGGTCTTGGCCATCTTCTGCCAGCACTGGCTACCTAGCAGAGGGTGGTAGGACTCTGAAACTGGGCCTGAAGAGTGCCTCCTCTTGCATTCACATGGCTTGATGGACCATTAATTGCAGTTATGCTGACAGGGAAAGGAAGTGGGGCTGAGAGGATTGTGTATGTGTGTCTCCAAAGGTATGTAAAGCTTCAGCTGAGGTCACTAACTTACTTCTAAACATGAGTCTAAAAGGTCTCATGTATGTTGCAAACTGGCCAACCAAAACCATGTCATGGTAACCAAGCAATGGTGAAGCTCTGATCCCCCAAATACACTGAGATTTCAGTGCCTTGTTTGAGGGGTGACACTAATGACAAGAAGGCATAACTGCAACACTTGCTCTTGTTGTTGTATTTCTCTCAAGTGCTTTCTAAGTTTTGGTTTTTTTTTTTTTTGTTTAGCAAAACCTTCTGATACCTGTATAAATGTAAATGAATCTTAATCCTGCTCAGAGAAAGTTAAAGGCTAGTGATTGAGTATTTAGTGAACTCTTGACCAGGCAGGGGTTCTACTGTTAACATTAGTAACAAGAAATCTCAAAGCATGACTCTGTTACAGATACTATGACTCAGTAACACCACCTATGTTACTTGATAGACTATTGCATCTCAGGTCAGGGCTACGTGGTCGTGAAACATGCTTCTAGTTCCCAGACTCTCCTGAAGTTTTGCAGAGGAGGTATTTTTGGGTAGAAGTGTAACCATGAATCTATAGATGGCAGGATGTTTTGTGGTATTTTTCCCAATAAAAGTATTTTAGAAATACAGATTTTGTGTTCTAAGAGGTCTTCTGAGAGTTACATAACAGTTCAAGTAAAAGCTCTGAAACAAAATTATCTCTTTCAAGAAAATGTTCCAAAGATTTACTCTAAAACATCTGAATTCTAAGTACTGCTGCTGTGGCTTAAGCCTAGAATCTAGCTCACTTTTTTTTTTTTCTTAAAATACCGCCCAGAGTGAAAACAGATAGCATTGGTGTTAAATTCACTTCCTCTGAGTTGAAGAATGAGTAAGGAGGCTTTCTGTAACCTCTGTTTTTTGGTTTGTGCAGGTGCTGAACAGGTATTCTTCCACCCCTCTCATTCCCCTCCCGACACCTCCTATTCTTCCAGTATTACCTCAACAATTTGTGCCTCCCACTAACATCAGAGACTGCGTACGTTTGCGTGGTCTTCCCTATGCTGCTACTATAGAGGACATCCTGGAGTTCTTAGGGGAGTTCTCTACGGATATTCGAACCCATGGAGTTCACATGGTACTAAATCATCAGGTCGGTAGTCACCGTGTTTCTAGTCAGGCTGTGCCAACTGCCTGTGGATGTGAACATGATCCTTCTGATGATGACAATAGGGAAGCACCTTTGGGATTGACACTAATGGCATTAATTGGCCTCCATCTCTCCTCTGAAAGCCTGCTGGCAATAGATGGGTTGGCTTACTTGAACCCTGCTGCTGGATTTGCTTTAGAGTGGTTTCTGTTACTGAGACCCACGTGCTTAAAGCCGGGCCACAGTCTTGGAGGGGTTGGTGCTCCCAGAGCAGCAGCTGTGATCCTGCCCTGGAGGAGGCTTGAACTGAAGAGGCCTGCTGAACAGCATGCATAATTCCTTTTGTACCAGGCGAGGAGTATATTCAAAACAAAAGTGTGGGCAATGTTAGCTCTCAAAGGAGTGGTTTGCCCCTGACACGCTGAACAACGTGCCTCAGGTGTATTTGAGGACAAACGTGACTGCGGCCTTTTAGAGACAGCATTTCCTATGGCATTAGCAGCTGAAGCTTCAGGTTTCCTGAACTGTGTGGTTGCTGTCTTTAAACAGTGACAGCTAAGCACCACGGTTAACAGCTCATTGACATGTATAAGCAGTCACATCTCTGCCATTGTTTTCTGGAAGCAGTTTCTACCAAAACTTTTTAGACAAAGGATTGTGTACTGTTGTGATTGCCTTTATCTGCATAATCTTATGACTTTAGGGGGAGGGGACCGTAGCTCCTCTAACTCTATGGAGATGCCCTGAGCGGTTGCACTGATTACACTGATTATTGTGGCATAAAAATGGTTCATCTACAGTTGTTTTGGTTGACACCAAGCCTCAGCTGAAACTACAAAGTAGTTCCTTGTTCTGGAGCGGGGCTTCTGTGTTTCAGGGGCGTGGAGAGGGAGGAAGGGGCTACGATTATTCTAGTACCTCTACCTAAAGAGATTCCTGTGTCTGTGAGGACTTCACCTAGCCAAGGCTGAAAAACTATAAGGAATGTATAATGTATAAACTATAAGCAGAGCTGAGGCAGGCTAAGAAAAGATGCAGATGTTAAAGCACAAGTAATGGTTTACAGTAGTATCAGCCCTTGCCAGCAGTAACAAAAGAACCTGGAGGAAGAAATTGGGGGGTGGGGGTGGTGTATATATAGTCCTGAGGACTGTCTGCCACCCCTGCCCAAAGCTGTCAGGTTTTTTTTCCCCGATACTGCTTTTGCCTGACTACTAGATTTTTATCTATCTACATGCTCTCCCTACTCCCACCATTCCTGTTTTCAACCCTCTGTTCATGAACAACTGTGTAAAGGATGGTGATAAAGTTGTTCTTCCATCTGAAACTAGAAGAATGGCCCAGAACTTAAGTTAGAGCTGGCTTCAGATCTCTACCTCTAGTTTTGGCTACTTCAAGTCAGCAGCTGCAGGTAGCTAAAATAACTCCTCCCAGATGCATAGCCCACTCATTTATGGTTGTACATAAGGATGTAATTTTTCTTTCTCCACAAGCTCGTACCAAGCCTTAGGCTAGTACCCTTCTAAAACATCCCAGCCCATATTTGCCTTAACGAAATAAAATTTTTAAAATAATTTAATATTTGGCACTTGACTGTATTTATCCTTGAATTTTAAAAATTACAGGTAATAAATGTGGATTAGATCTTCCAATTCTGCATTCTTACTAAATAGGTGCTTTGAAACCTGCTGTTGCCAAAGTACCCCTGAACTGTAGTTTTTCCCTTAGGAGTCCTTATGTTTGTTTTTTTTTTAACATAGAAGTAACATGGCTCAAGTTACAATGTAGCTAGCTGAAACAGGTAAATAAACACAATCAAGTTAGCACAAGTTGGAAGAATGCCCATGTGATGCAGTGGGCAGACTAGGATTCCCCACCAAGAGGGGGGAAACTTTAGGGAGGAGAGCTTAAATATTCTGATGAGTGCTAGGGGTGACTGGACTGTACTTGACTTTGGAAATGAATATTTATGGCTGAAGAGACTGCTTCTAACAATACAAATTATTTCTCTGCTGCTCCTTCATAGGAGCTCCAGAAACATTTCTTTGTCTGCCTTGTTTGTAGGGGCGTCCATCAGGAGATGCTTTTATTCAGATGAAATCTGCAGACCGAGCTTTTCTGGCTGCACAGAAGTGTCATAAGAAGACTATGAAGGACAGATATGTTGAAGTCTTTCAATGTTCTGCTGAGGAGATGAACTTTGTATTAATGGGGGGCACTTTAAATCGAAATGGCTTGTCCCCGCCACCATGTAAGTTACCATGTAAGTTTTGCATAGGTCTTGCCAATACTCTACGCTATGTGCGGGTAGGTGTTGGAGCTGCTTTCTTGACGCTGATTCTGGCTCTTGGAAAGGAGTGCTAAAAGAGGGTATTAAAATAAGGTCTTTTCATCTTAAATCATCAGCAGCTTGCAATCATTATTTTTCCCTTTGGTTGTGAATTAATATGACTGAAGAACTTCTTTAAAATTACTCTTGCTTTTCCAGTGGCAAAATTCCCCTCCCCTCCCCGAAACTTAACTTGGCCAGGGTGAGCCACCACTCTGAAAAGTAATTTCTAAGCCCCGCCTAGAGCTTAAAGAACAGTTTCCCATTTAAACTGAGTTGTATTTACATCTTTTGTCGTGGTGAACATGTCAAGTAAAAGCTCTTCCCCTTTCACTTCCAAAACTTAATTTATGAAACAATTGGTAATGCTCTCCTTTGAGACTTAACCACAAGTGTTCTGCCTATGGAATCCCTACTGACTGAACTCTTCCTTGGCTTTTTGTTATTCCTACAGAATTGAAATTCCCTGTGTGGGAGTAAAATACACATAGCTTTGGCCTCAGAATTGCCGAAACTGTACTTCATGTAAAATTATGCTCATCAGAGCTACTAGGATGAATGTGAACTTCTAGACAAATGTTTGGGAGAAATGCTTTAAGATCTTAAGGGCTAACTTATAAAGCATATATGCCATATAAGTCTGAGCCTATGGGAAAAATAATACTTTGCTTCCAAGATCTTAAATGGCAAGATAGTCATGTAGGAACTTTCTTTCTATCTCTCTGTGCAAATGTATTACTGTTGTCAGTGGCTCTTTTAAGTGTCCTCTAAATCCTAGTCAGAGCTGCCAATATGGCAGGAAACTTCTTGGGTGTGGTTCATTTTGAGTGTGAGCAGACCTTCAGCTAATCCTTAGTAGGTAAGTCTTCCAGGTGACTAGCTTTTTTTAATGCAAGTATCCTTCTGAGCAGGGATCTGTAGCGTGTAGTATGTGTGTTACAGCAGTTACAGACAGGTGTTGGAAGCTTCTCCTGAGAACTCCTAGGACAGGTTCTTGAGCAGAGTCCCAGACTTTGGGAAGTCTTAGGTGGCAGTGTCCCTATTTCCAACTACAAATGCCAGTGATGTATTCCTCAGAGAAGCCCTTCCAGCTCTCGCTACCCGATCCCACAATGTAGATGTCGCTTTGAAGTAAGCCTCTAGTTTTGCTATTTGGAGTTATCTAAATCTTTTATATATTCACTTTTATGGCACTGGAGAGAGTAAGAGGAAAGAAAAGTGAAAGAGTGGCAAAGGAGGAGGATGAACTCTCATCAGTGAGAATCCATTTAGGGCCTCATATCTTGTTGAAACACCACAAAGTGCATTTTTGTTTTTTAAAACTCAGTGTTAACACTTGAAGCTGCAAAGCCATGACTCTTCTTGCTCCACTGTTGGTTAATTGAAGACAAGGCAGTTTGGGGGATAGGGAGTGTCAGGATGAAAAGGTGTCCTCTGCTCTGGGGAATGTTAGGCAGATCTTTAGCTCAGAAGTTTCCTTCTAACAGTGGAGAAGTCTCACGCTTCTTGATCAGAGACTTCATTTAAAATCTGAGCCTAGACAAGAAAAACTGGCTTCCTCTTCAAAAAGAGACCCTATTCCCAGAGCAAGAGGTGGCTTTTTGTGTATTACTGGCTTTGCTTTTGACTGGGGGGGTGGGAACACTTGTAGTCAAGCTCATGTTGGTGGTTCAGATTTATTTTCTGTGATGAGCAAGAGAATGAGAAGCTTGTGAAGGCTCTTTACTTACTGCAGAGTTCTTCAGCTAATGAAGACCATATATATGCTGGAATGCAAAAGGTCCTAATCTATTTTCCATTTGTTCGCTTTAGGCCTTTCACCCCCTTCTTACTCCTTTCCGGCTCCTGCTGCAGTTGTGCCAACAGAAGCTGCTCTGTATCAGCCATCAATGCTCCTGAACCCACGAACGCTCCAGCCCTCCACGGCGTACTACCCTGCTGGGGCTCAGCTCTTCATGAACTACACAGCATACTACCCCAGGTAAAGCAGAGGAGAAACCAAGCAGGAACAAAGAAGTCTTTTTGCAGCAAATGCACAAAGCTCACAAAAGAACATTTGTCTGCTGTGTTAAAGGCTTGTGCTACCAAGAACAGCTTGTTCGGTATCTTGTTCAGGGGAAACAATTTCAGGATATCTAGGGATTTCCCAAGTTTTAGAGTATTTCAGGTAGTGGTGATTTTTTTTTTTTAAACATAAGTCACACAGTTACAGTGAGGGGGTTTTGTTTGGTTGTGTTTTGGTTTTGGTTTTTTTCCACCTAAAATGTCTCTTAAACTTGTTAATTTGCATTGTATGTGCCCTCAGTGGGAATTGGTGTGTGCAGTACTCCTTCTCTTGCCCATAAAGAAGACCTTGGCCCCCCTTTAGAAAGGGTAGATTGGGGTCTGCCCTAACAACGTCTGAAATTCTGCCTCTTTGTTTTTGTAATAAAGTAACTTTTGACATTTACGGTAAAAACTCTGTTTACTTATTTATAAAAGTACTGCATTGAAGCATATCTGTATTGAGTGCAAATGTAAAGCATAAAGAGGCATGTATTCTTTCTGGCCTCATAAACACCTCTCATGAAGTGCTTTTGGCTCTTCTGAATATATTGGCTATCTTCTACAGAACAAAAACTCTTGCTACCATTGTCCTCTGCAGTCATGAGGACTTGGAAAGAGCCATGTTGCCTGTAAGCCATAAAAGGTTCCTCATCTGTCAGGAAACCTGCTAAAGAATTCAAGTCTTCTATTAGATTCTGACCAGTGACTTTATCTCTGGAGAATGGTCCAAATAGCTAATTACAAAGTTGTTGAGCAATATGGGCTCTCTAGTGCCTGTAAGATAACAAAGGTTTTCTTATTACTTTACACTAAACTAGTATGTCTGTGAGCTGCCTGTTGTGGGTTTTTTTTTTTATTAAAATGTTTTCTTCAGTCATGAGTTAATTTCTATAATGCCTTCAATGTCTGTCTTATGGTTATGAAAATGTTACTAAACTCAGCCTCTTTAATGTAAGATCAAGAAAAATAAAATTCTGAACTTGCACTGGCAATACAAAACAAGTTTCTCAATAGTAGTTGCACATGTCATGAGAATGCAGTAGCAGTAATAGTTTGTAGTGACTTTGACATGTTGTACTTAAAGTAATAATGGACTGGCTACTGCAGGCGAAGTGTCAGGTCCTACAGAGATGTCTCACTGAATGGGATCCCACGTGTCCCATCATTGGCTGCTTGGGCTGTAGGCACATATGTTGGTTACAGACTGATCAATCCCAAGTCCCAAAATACCCTTTTTATGGTCTTGTCTAACTGACAGTTATATACTATTCTTAGGAAACCATTCCTATGTAGCTTCTGTGCCAATTACAAGTACCTCCTTTTTTTAAAAAAAAAAAAGTAAAACTTCTGAAGTCAATTTGGCTGTTTCCCATTTTGTGAGATCTTGTGTTTGGATATTGCTTTTCTATTCAGAGTAAATGTTTGATGTACAGACAAATTCTATATACTCCAATAGAAGCAGTGATCCTTTGTAGTGATTCTTTTTTTTTTTTCTGAAAAATTCGGCTTTTCGGGGAAGTTTCTTTGCTTTGTAAAGGATGTCATAAGTAATTGGGTCCCTTTCATGTAGCAATTGGAACTATCTTAAATTGAGTTTTCTGGTTCTGAAATTTAATTCAAAAAATGTTAAGTATGTGCAGCAGGAAAGAATGGGGTATCCTCTTTACTAAGTTGTGCATTTAAATGCATGTACATGGAAAAGCAATACAGAATTGGTGGCTAATGATCAGACAATGGTTCATAAATCTAACTAGTGAATACTTATGGAAATAAGGAAAGTTCTTTGACCTGCTGCCAAAAGGTTCTACCGCTTGTGTTTTGCAAGGTCAAGTTCCTTTATAATAGCCAATTCCATTCTCTGCACAGTAATCGGCCTAGATGGTGGGGGGGAGGGAGGCACTGCTTTGGTCTTCAGTATCTATCAGAAATCCCTGAAACTCTCAGACTTGTCTTAATGCTCTTATAGCTTTGGTGATGAAACCTGATGGTGTAAAGAAATGGATGCCTTCTATGCTATTAAAATAGCTTTAGTGAACTCCTAATGAAAAGGAGGCAGAGCAAGTTATTCGGGATCTGTCAGTCTTTGATATCTGTTTAGCTTGTAATTACATCTGGCAACATGTTCTGACAGCAAATCAGTGGTCTCTGTCTAGTCCTGGGCTTTTGAGAGCAACAAACAATAAGATTCATGGGAGGGAGGAGTTTCTTTGCTTATCTAATCCTAGATAAATAGGTGTACTAGTTGCTGTATGTATATTGAAAGTAATTAATAACTGTGCTACTTAGCAACTTCTAACATTATTGAAACTTTTACCATACAAAAACTTGAAAGTTACTGATATGGGATATGTAGTCTTAAAACAAAGTTAAATCTTATTCTATTTATTCAGTTCTAATGTCATCTTGATCACTTTTAAGCAGTGCCTTTAAAACCTCAAATTTCTGCCAAAATCCATAATTGTAGGAACACAAGCTTGTTCTTTTTTCAACAATATTTTAAATAGTGAAGTGGAAAGAGGAGCTCCTTACTCAATGGGTAATATGCTGGTGTGACTTGTAGCCAAATAATGATGTGGAAGCTGAAAACTGGGTTCAAACAATCTAGATAAATTCAAGGGCAGGAAATTCATTGTGAGTTAGTGAATACACAAAGCCACATCTGGCTCAGGAAGTCCTTGAACTCAAAATAACTGGAAGAGTGTTCTTAGGTTCTGTGTCCTACGGTAAACTCTTGTGCTATTGAACTGAGGTGGGTCAGTGAACTTGCAGTTCACGTCTTTGAAGTAGTATTTGTTTTGAGAGATACTGGTGCTGCTTGTGCATGGGTCTCTTCTATTGTGTTTGTAGTTGTATTCAGCTGTGCTAGTCTAATGGTGGCTAAGTTTGAGTTATGTCCCTGTTGTGTCAGCATTCTCCTGGAGAAACTGGCTGCTTATGGCTTGGATGGGCGTATGCTTCGCTGAGTGAAAAACTGGCTGAATGGCCGGGCCCAAAGAGTTGGGGTGAATGGAGTTAAATCCAGTTGGTGGCCAGTCACAAGGGGTGTTCCCCAGGGCTCAGTATTGGAGCTAGTTCTCTTTAATATCTCTATCAATGACCTGGATGAGGGGATCGAGTGCACCCTCAGTAAGTTTGCAGATGACACAAGGTTGGGCGGGAGTACTGATCTGCTTGAGGGTAGGAAGGCTCTACAGAGGGATCTGGACAGGCTGGATCGATGCGCCAAGGCCAATGGTATGAGGTTCAACAAGGCCAAGTGCCGGGTCCTGCACTTGGGTCACAAAAACCCCATGCAGCACTACAGGCCTGGGGCAGAGTGGCTGGAAAGCTGACTGGCAGAAAAGGACCTGGGGGTGTTGGTGGACAGCTGGCTGAATATGAGCCAGCAGTGTGCCCAGGTGGCCAAGAAGGCCAATAGCATCCTGGTGTGTGGCCAGCACAACTAGGGAAGTGATCGTCCCCCTGTACTCGGCACTGGTGAGGCCCCACCTCGAGTACTGTGTTCAGTTTTGGGCCCCTCACTGCAAGAAAGATATCAAGGTGCTGGACCATGTCTGGAGAAGGGCAACGAAGCTGGTGAGGGGTCTGGAGCACAAGTCTTATGAGGAATGACTGAGGGAACTGGGGCTGTTTAGCCTGGAGAAAAGGAGGGTGAGGGGAGACCTTATGGCTCTCTACAACTACCTGAAAGGAGGATGTAGTGAAGTGGGTGTTGATCTCTTCTCCCAAGTAACAAGCAATAGGATATTAGGGAAAAAATCTTAATTGAAAGGGTTGTCAAGCACTGGAACAGGCTGCCTGGGGAAGTGATGGAGTCACCATCCCTGGAGGTATTTAAGACCTGTAGATATGGCACTTAGGGACATGGTTTAGTGGTGGACTTGGCAGTGTTAGGTTAATGGTTGGATTCTGATCTTAAAGGTCCTTTCCAACCCAAATGATTCTATGTGCAGCTCTCTCCGTTGGAGTGAGTTGAATGCAAAGGTATTTTTGTGTGGTAGTTAAAGGCATAATTCTGATACTTGCTGCACAAGGAAATGCAGGGTAATTTGTTATTCTCATCTGTCTGCTTCTGCCTCTTCCTGCTATGGATTAGGTACGTTTTTTTTCCTCATCTATATACTAAGCAACTTGTAAAAGTATTTATAGATATCTATGTACATTGCATATGTATATGTTAATATTATATGTATGCATACATACATAAAAAGCATGTGCATATACAAAAATAAAATGACCCAGGCTAGAAGAAAGCCTCGCTTATTCTCCATGATGGTCATTATAGAGGATCTGATCCATCATGGGGAAAAAGTAAGGCTTTTTTTCTAGCCTTGGTCACTGATAATATGCATATTGAAGCACAATTAAACTACAGCCAGTTTAAACAGGCTAAACTGGGAACAAGTGGGCTGGATTAGGAGTGATATCACTCAGAGGTGCTGCCAGCAGCTTTATTTGCATATCTATGTCTGGCTAACCAGCATCGCTTGACAGAACTGGGTTAGGAAGCAACCATATGTGTATTTAGCCTGGGAGATCTGTCACAGATGGAGAACAGCAGCAGCCAGAAACAAAACCTCTTCATCAGCTTAGTTGTACTCATAGCATCATAGCAACACTCTGGACCACAGCTATTAGACTGTAGTATGTTTTTTCTTTTTTTTTTTAATTTTTATTAGTATTTCAACTTGGCTTGCATGAGATCACATCTGCAGTGAATGGGCTCACTGAGCATACAAGCCTATAGGTGGCTTTCAGTGGCTGTCCAGCAATCAGACATCACATGTTTACATCAAGTGGCAAAATGTGGGACTCTTCATCACCTAATCTTGCTCATGGCAAGCCAGTCTCCATCATGGATTTGTCAAAATAATCTCAACTCTTTAGTTAATGGCACAAACTTTTCTGGTGATTGTTTTGGGGGGAAGCCTTAATGATTCACTTCTTAAAGTTTAAGGTATCTTGCCATTAGAACAGCAGGGATGCCTTAACAACTACTATATTTCATTGGAGAAGGGGTGCATTAGCAGGGAAGACTGACTGTTACATGCCTCCATGGGCTGTCATTATCTCTTCTCTTGTAGGTTTTAATTAGTAAAACTGCCATGGTGTCTGAGAAGCAGCAGAACGGTAATGCTCTGATCAATAGGTACCTGGGTACTAGGATAGTAAAATTAGTTAAATTAAAAAGAAAACAAAACACCTTTCTTCAAAGTTGATAAGCCTGTAAAAATGTTGTTGCTGGTAGCGGTGTCCAAGACTTCTTCAGCCTGCCATAGAAAATGCCACTATGGATGCTGGTGGAAGTTGTTTTAGTTCTAGATCCCAGTTCCTTTTGTTTCCTTAATATACTGAATGATTTGATGCTCAGTTATCAGCTTACTGTCACCTTCTGACTTTTCCTCTGCTATCTAGTAAAACATTTAGATTAGTATGAGGGATTAATTGATATTACCACATTGTGCAATCTAGTTGCAGACATCAGTCTGAGTGTAGTTTTTCCTGTTGCTTATTCACAGCAGTTCAGTGGTGGGAAAAGAGATCCTCCTGTTGTGCCTCAAAGCATGTGTGTCTTCCATGCAGGTGGCTCTTTTAAACAATTTGCTGATGGCCAGGTGATCTCAGGTTATTCAAGATGCAAAAATACATTGCTGGACGTGTCTCTGTACTCAGCAGCAGCCCTGTACAGGGATGTGTTGGAAGTCCCAGGGCAGACCACTGCAGTCTTCTGTGGCAGCAAGTGCTTCTGGTGCCATTCCTGTTGCTGTGCTACCATTAACTTATGGGAAGCTGATTGCAGGAGGCAGACGGCTTAAATAATGCATTGAGTGGGCAGCAGGTTACCTAGTTAAAAGTGGGATGGCATCTGTACTGAAGGAGCTTTTGGTGTTTCCAGGTGTAAAGTTGGACTGATCTTGGAATAAGGCTTCTTAAAGCTGAAAACTTGTTTTATCAAAAAAAGGGCCTTTCCTGTTGAGAACATAGTCTGTGATATTTGTCCATGATTAAACAGCAGTCATGGGCTTCTAAATGTTTCTATTTGATTAACACATGACCTGATGATTTAGCGCTCATACTTGTGCTATTTGTCAAGATATATGGCCTTTCTTTCTTTAAATAGGGATAAACATTCCAGTCTTGAAAAAGGAAAACTATTCTGCTTATGTAAATACTTTTGCTATTAGCATGTCTTGTTAGTTTTTGGGAATGAAGTACCATGTTAAAACTTTCAACTTCAGTAATTACACCACAAAATTTACTAGCTTTGCCTCTCAAACTTTTGTATGACGAACCACTTCTAAAAAGGCTTTATACTGAAGTTGCATTTCCTCCTGCTTTTGGGCTGCTTTCCAGCAATGAACATTATAGGCATTATGCTGCAAGCTTGTGTATAAGTGCACATTATACCTGCAACCTGTGCCAGCCCAAGACCAATTCCTGTTGGTCTCTAGAAAAAAAAAACCCTGCTGTTCATCAGATGCTGGGGTGATCTGTCAAATTTCTTTGAGGTTTTCTGAAGGCTGCTTGGTGATGTGCACCTTCTGCTTTTTACTGTTCCTCCTGCTGGCTTCAGCTGGAGGATCTGGCTCTGGGGTGCTTCGGAGCTACTCAGGGTCTGCTGGGCTTCCTAGAGCTAGCGAAGGGGGAGGCTAATCTAATCTTGAAACACTAGCGGATGAGTCTGACAAGTTGTTCTTCCTGCTACCCTCCCCTTTCTTTTCTCTCCCATGACTTTCCCTACTAGTGTTCCTCTGAGCAGTACAGTGAGGGATATGTACTAAGACTAAGCTGCAATACAGGACCTGTCTTACAGTCCTGAAACTAATAGAAGCTGTCAATCAGTAGCCTGATGAAAGCATCTCTTCAGCATCTGTTGTGACAGAGCAGAAAATAGTTAATATTTAACAGACACAAAACTTTTTTCAGGACTACAGAGAACAAAGCCATAGGAAAAATAAGGATAGAAAACCAGGGAACTGAAATCTGTAGATGGTGTTCATGCGCATATCTGTTCCTACATGCAAGTAGTGCTGGGTATGTCTGTGGTTCTCTTGACTGACCTGCAGGATACTTAGCAGAGGTCTGAAAACCTGCTTGGTTACGTATGCTGACTGCTCCCAACTCAAACCCACTTTTAATATAAACTGCAGCTTCCTTCTGGATATTGGTGTCTGTTAAGCAAATGTATAATGAAAAAAAAATATTAGGAAACGAAACAGGAGAGATGGTGATCCTTGGTGGTTCTACACGATATTTTAGTGATGAATGTTTGGGATCCCTTGAGGTGCATAAATGCTGTTTGAATGCCAATATCAACCTTTAGAACATGTGGAAAACTTGCTCTTGCATCTAAAACTGATTTCTGAAACTTAATTGTATCTTATTTTGAGAGTCTTTGGAGAATACCACAATCTCAGAAATATTGATTGGAAAAAAAATCCAATCTGGCTGTTGATTAGATCCAAGAAGAAGGATCAATTCATAAGGAAAAAAGGTTTGCACTGGGAAATGCTTCATATCATGTTTGATTCCAAGAATTAGATTGATATTAGAAAGAGTTAAGGGCTTGCACTGCATCATTATATAGCGATATGCAACTACTAAGAACGGCTCTAGAAATCCTCTCTGACACCATGTAAAACATGCAAGTATTTGTTCCTGGGGTTTGTTTATCTAGAGAAGATAGGCCGGCATAGCTACTTGTCTTGTATCCTTCCCTGGACACTTTTCATTAGAAGTATCCTCTATCTACTGCTTTTCCATCTGGAGACATGACCACTCTAAGTCACTTGCTGCTGTTCCTCCAGGAGGTTGTCACCACTCGGGCTGGGGGAATGCAGAAATGGCTGGGGGTAGTCCAATGTTATCTTGTATTGGGGCGTTACAGCAGGTAGCGCCCTTAGCCGAACCTGTTGCTGAAGCTGTCTGTTACCTCTATCTCCAAGGCGGTGTTATGAATGAGCAAGTGCTTACAGCATCTCGGTGCAAAGCCAGCTGGGTTAGCCTGAAAAACTAGAGTTTTAAACAGAGACATCTGGCTGTCTTAAAACAAATAAGGACCCTGCAGAAGTAATAAAAAGAGGGGTGCAGGGGGAAGAGGACTGAAGGGGAAACACTTTTGCCCCACCAAGCGCTGCCCTACCAAAGCTGAGGGGAAAGCACATGGAGGGTCAGCAGTAGGGCCGAGTGGCTGGGAGGGTGGTAAAGCTGTTCTCTGGGACAGCCAGCTAAAGCTGTCATGGCCCACCACTGTGAGTTCTGTGGCCTGTCTCTTGGCAAGGGCCATGGAGGCAGAGGAACTTCAATTTAACGGTGTTACCTTCCAAAGACAAGGGCCATAGTCTTGCTTCAAAAGGTGTCTGTCTCATTGCGTGTCTGTTTTCTGGTGGTTTCCTGTTTGTGTGAGTTTTGTTTTTTTTTTTAACAGTGATGCAAGCTAAGTCTGTCTTGCCTTACTAAATTATTTGCCTCGGAAAGCTGCATCATGGTCTGGTTTGGGGGTTGGGCTTTTTATCCCCCCTAGTAAGAATCAACTCTGCAAAGAAAACTGGAAAATGGTCTCTTTTCCATGTTCTTCAGATCCGTTTTGGAAGTAATGGGCTTGTTTTCATAGGGATTCTAGAAAAAATTAAGCTATTCTATAGCTTAAGTTCTCTTATGGTGTTCTGTTTTCTTATGAGATGCACAAATTACCCTCTTTGGTAGCTTCATCTGGCTAGGTGAAAAGATTAATATTTATGATGCTTTCCACAAAGCTATGTAGTTGCAAATAGTCGGGGGGGTGCATCTAGTTCAATGAAACAGAGTAAAAGTTTTTTTAAATTAAATGTTATATGCATATATGTGTGTTTAGCAGTAGCTGGAAACTTTCATGGATTACCCGACACAGCAAAAAAAGGATATTTGTTGGAACTGCCAAATCAAAACAAAACAAGGGTCTATTCACTAGCTACAGTTCTGTGGCAATTTGAATAAAGATATGGAAGACCTGACAAAGCATATCAAAGCTTCTAACATCTATAAACTATGAGTACTTTGGGTGTTAGACTATTACTCCTGAATAAATTATGTTAATTATCATGGCATTAATATTGCTTTAAAGCAAGACAAGCGTGTCCTCTTTGTGGCACTGTTAACATGTAGCAGTTGCCATTGACCACAGAACATGCTGTGTCTAAAGTGTACATGAAATATAAGTAAAAGCAAATACTGCCTTACTAGCACTGCTGGCAGCTGCCGAGAGCTCCTTCCTCAGATGTATTTGGCAGGTAGCTAATGGAAAGCACTGACCGGGAGCTTGCATCCAAACTGTGGATGGGCATATCTGCCATGGATTCATCTCCGCACTCTTTAGCCGCATTGAAAACTTTGGGGTTGTAGACAGACAGCACGTGGTGGCAATAAACTCCAAAGCTGAATGGTGCGCTGGGGGACAAGACTTATCTTCAGCCTCCTAAATGTCATAAGGTGACCTCTGGATCTTGTGCTATTCAGCTTCTCACACAGGTATATTGACTGTGGTAGTATTTTGTTATTATAAGTAAAATTATTAATATTATGGAAAAGGCAGGCAGGGAGCTGGTAAAGTGTTGTACTGTGATAAATTTGTATGAAGACGCTACTTTACAGCATAAACCCTTAACTTCCCATAGATGTTTCTCTGACAAAAGGCTCAAAATTCATATAAATGGTTGCGAGTGTCATCTTTGGCATTAGACCATCTATCTAGTGGAGCCACCAGTGAAGAATTATTCACAAAGGTACTCAAGAACACAATATTGTGAAGATAAATAACATTATAAGCAATTCCTATGGAAAAACAGCTCTCCTAGACGTGGATAGCTGTTCACTGTAGAAGTAGTAGTATTAGACCTCAGTCAATTGCATTTGCTTAGTGAAACCCCTTGAAGACTTTTGTCTGAAGGGAAACCATAAATATCTGTACATTGTGTCCAGGAATGGCTTGTCTGCTGGATTTGCTCATTGCCTGCTGTGACTGAGCTGTCCCCTTCCGTATGTATGAAGATGATCCAGGGCTTTGCAAATAGTGGGAACTGGGGAAGGGCAAGACTGAAAACATCCTTGGTGAGAACACATGCTTGGAGGCAAATGCACCTACTGGACTTAAAAGTTGCAGAGGAACTCAAGAAGATGAGTTTTAATTTAGAGAGACTGAATATAGACTAACACTTTCATGGGGAGGGAACACTCCTCCACAAGGCATCTTGGGACAGTGGCCTTTGGGCTAAACTTAGTCTCCATGAGTATCATGTTAGTTAAGGATTTCTACACAGATGTAGGCAAGCAAAGGAAAGACTGATAGTGCCCAACAGAAGCTTTCCCATGGTACGTTTAGAGAACAGAAGTGTGGGTGGTCTGGGAACTATCTTTCTAATGGGGCTTGAGGAGGCTATCTTAGGTCTAAGGAACAACACAAAAATGATGATGGAAATGGTAGGTGCTTGAAGCCATGCTCACGAGATAAAGCAAAATGATCAAGGTGGCTTTGAGAAAGAAGTATGGGCTTTTGGCAGGGTTTATTTGCTTTTTTACTTTATCTTAAAATTGCATAATAAGTAGGAGAAGCCAGTGGGATCCCTCGGTATTAGGACAACTTCAGGGGTAAGTGGCCTATGCGGATCTACCTAGTAGTGAACTTGTTAACTCTTCCTTTAGAGCCTCTGAGACTGTGTGTGGCGCCAGCTGTACACAAGGTGTGTCTGTCTCTGATCTCCAGAGACACTGTCTTGAGACCAGTCAGTTGTGACTGCCAGAGTGTGGAAATAGTCTTCTTCAAGATTCTGTGTGTACCCATGTGTTGTGCTGTTAGGGGAGGCTGATTACACCAGTGTAGTTTCTTTTGAATTGTTCTTGATGCTGTGGCGATGGGAGCATTACAAATGTCTAATTATGTGGCCTGAACTTTGATATCTGCCCAGGGCTTTAAGAAAGGTTAAGGTTGCATAGCTAGCTGCTGGCTCTTTTCTGCACTAGTTTGGCTTCTGATTGCTTCTATCTTAACTTGTGTTTGTAGTATGCAGCAGAGGATGGACTTGTACACACAAATGATCCGGCCAGGACAGTGTCCAAAGAATGGATTTGCATTTAAAGGCCCCAGCAGTTAGACTTCCTTAGAGAAGGTAAGGATAACGAACCCAAGGAGATGGGTTTGGGGGTATCAGTGTTTGCTTCAGATAACCACCATAGTCAACATAACTCTTCATTTGCTACCCTGGGAACATGGCTACACTTTGCGATGTCCAGAATGTCACACTGCAATATATAAGACCTTGGCTACTAAAGCCATTGTTTGAAGGATTTTGGCTACTCCAGTCTTGTTATGGACTGCTGCTTTGTGTGCTTCCCAGGGCTCCAAATGCATGCTCCTTCAAGCTTTAATATCAGTATCGAAAGCCTCCAGAAAGCTCCTCAGAGTCAGCTTTCTGAGGAGCAAAGTGCAGAGATGATATTACTCTCCTAGCAATGCACTAGGATATAGTGTTGGTTAGGCACAACTGAGTGACTTTCTTAAGTAAGTGCAGAATCTGATTTCTAAACCTTGTGTTGATGTAAAATTGCAGCAATGAAGTAGACTGCGTTTATATAACAGGCAGCTACTTTCTTACTTTTGTGGGCTTTGTTTGATCAGGCCACTTCAGCCTTTCAAGCTTGGCTTATTTGATCTTCTGTCTAGCAACAGTCAAAGGGTGAAGTCACCCTGAAAGCATTTGTGCAGAAAAATGCAAGTTGAAGTGAAAAGTAGTGTATTGATGGTTGCATTGTGTGCTTTATCATGTGCAGTAGTCTTAGAGGAAGATACAGAAATATACTTATGAAAAATGCTTTGGTAATCTCTAGAGTTTTTAAAATACCTGGTCAAAGAAGTGATAAGATTTCTTCTATGCCCTTTTCTTTTGTCTATTCCTTTCTTCACCTTCCCCTCTGAAAAATAACAGCAAAAAAAATGCCCTTTCATTCTTCCTCTTCTGACACAAAGGCAACTTAGCCCAGGGTGTATTCCACTTCTGGGCAAAATCTTCGCCTGTAACATTGCCTTGCTGTCATCTGCTGTAAGAGTCCTGCTGAGTGAAGTATAACATGTGTAAAAACAAAAGACGCTAGCTCAGCTTGTTGGCCAACAAGCTAACTTCTAGTTGGGTTGGTAAAACTAAACCCCATCCTAAAACTAACAGTCTGAGGCCATAGGATGCTACTGAGCACCTAACTGGCTTAAACTATGCTACATTGCTTCCCATCCCCCTGGTGCTGTTTTGTCTGTGGTGGGCACTGCCATGCAGTGACCTCAGTTGGGGAAGCTGATCCAACTGGAAGAACCCATGGGGTTTGTCTTTCAGTCCATTTTCACCCAATCCACTTTACAGCTTAGCTGTGTGCATACCTGTGTCAGCTCAGAGATGGGAAGGTAGAACTGAGCAAAGCAGGCACTGTGGGATAGTAATGGTATTGCTGTGATGGAGCTGACTGTAAAACTTCACCTTGAAATCTAAGAGCTCATGTAATAGTGAATAAATGCTGGCATACTCTTAGTGAAACACTGTTCTCTCTAACAAAAAATGTCACTGAAATCCTGTGTGTGTAAGGTGAAAACTAAAGCTTTTGATCCTTCAGTAAAGATTTGATATTTTGGAAATCAAGAAATTAAGATTTGCTTTTTATCATGGGGTTCAGTGATGCGCACAACTCTTTCACGCAGATTTCTTCACCCTTTCTGATGTTTTGAACAAACACAGCGAGCCTAGATGGAGATCTTGATTATGTCCCTGTTTTACCACTGCTTAAGAAAAATCATCAGAACTCTGGAAATCAGCAGATGGACCTTTAACTGTTTTAAAGTCAATGCACAATTGTCAGACGTGCACACAGACCACTAAGCCCTTCACTGAGAGCACGGGTACTGAAATCACACAAGTCCTCTGAGGTTTCTTCTTGATAAAGAAAGTATTAAGCTGCTCTTAACACAGAAATAGTTTAGCCTGAACCTACAAAGTCTCTTTGAAATAGCAGAAAAAAAAGTATTTTTTACCTAATTTTGCACACACTTTAAAGTTTGTTTTTTAATAAAAGTATTTTAAGACCTCTAATTATTCATTTGACATTTTTATTATAAAAATCCTTGTTTTCTTGTCTTGTACATATTTGTCTAATCTGTGCAAAAGAAGCCTCTACACTTTATATACAGGCATATTTTACATAGTGCAGGAATTAGGAATGTAAAATAGATTATCTGAGGAAAAGAAATGTTGTAACTTTGTAAAAATATACGTGTGGTATGTTAAATGCTTTGTCTCTGATTCTTATCTTGTACACTTTCCATATGTACTCAGGTATTTAAATTTTAAATGACTTACGGGAGTAGGTATTTTCAAACTTTGATCACACTGCATAGTCAGAAAATGAGAAATGCAGTAAACCTCCCTCCTGGCATACTATCTTATTTTTCCACTTCCTGCTCTACCCACCCTGCTCAGTGTTTAACAATTTCATAGTTAAGAGAAGGAACTGTGATCTGTTCTAAGACCCAGTACCTCGTCTGCTTTTAGGGAGGGACAGGAGTTGGAGTTTGGTCTCTCTGAAGTAGAGTGAATATACCCAGCACCACAACTGTCCCTCTTAGCAAACATGTACATGCTCTTATTTAAATAACTGATGTCTCTTAGCAGTCTGTTCTCTTCCTGCCTGCCCTGGGACTGGACTTCAGTTAGGGTTTAGAGCACAGCATCTTCCCATGGCAATTATACTTGTTATTTGTACTGAAGAAAGGAGGGTGGGGGAAAAGAAACTCTGAAATAAAGATTTGTGAGGCTAAAAGTTGCAAATGGGATAGGTTCTCTGGCATGTTCAAAATAAATATTACAAAACTGAGGATTGCAAGCTGATCTGTTCTTGAAATTGGCCACAAGCACTTCTTCTCTGCTGCAAGTTAGAAACTCTTTCAAGTGAGAAAGTTACTGCCAAACAAGATAAGGGGTATTTGGCAAAAAGACCTCTCTCATTATTTAAAACCACACCCATCCACAAAAATGCATTTGGTTATACTTCTGGAGGTTGATATAGGAAAGAATTTATCCTATGGACTCTTCCTTGCTTGTCCAGCTCCTCCTGGAAAGCACAGCTGGGCTGCTGCCTTCCCAAAGGTGCTTCCCCTCCCAGAGACAGGCACTCAGAGCTGTGAATGTCCAAGACTCTCTAAAACACATGGGTGGCCCGAGGGGGGGGAGCACAGGACCTGAGACCTGTGTCTGCTGGGCTCAGTGTCAGGTTCTGCGTTGTTTGTTCTCCCAGATGTATCTTTCAACTGCAGGCAAAGGCTCCATCATTTGTGTATTCTCTCAAGAAGAAAACAGGCTTTTGCAACATTGCAGCCAGAGAAGGGCCTCAGTCCACCTCTGTAACCAATGGTTGCGTGAGGGAAATCTGTCACCTTTTTGGCAGTTAGACTCGGGGGGCTGCAGAGGGGGTGCCTAGCAGCTTTGGAGCCTGTTTTCCTCTCTTTTCTTTCCTGACTTTTCCCCAAACTCGGCAGAAAGAATAGCAAAACTTTAGGACCTAACTCATGCTATGGTTCCTGGGAGGGCCTTGGGGAAACCTCAACAGTTAAGACGGAGTTCCTGTAAAACACTTTGGGTATGGGGTGCTTGCATTCCTCCTATAGCTGTATTTAGTTACAGTGAGACCAAATCTTTTTGGTATCTCCAAAAGTCAGTATGATGGAAGGAAAAAGAAAGAAAAAAAAGGGGGGTGGGGGTGTGGGTGGCAAAGTAGAAAATCTTTTCCAGACAAGGCAAGTCATAATGGAAGTGAGGCTATCTAATTTAAATTCCGCCCCCCTTTTATTTTTTCCCTTATTTCTTTCCTCTTCTCTTTTCTGTGTGCCATCCTCCCACAATCGGCCATAGTAATCTGGATTTATGTTTCCTTCTGGCAAACTTCACACTGTTACAGTCTGAAGTATTTGACAGGGCATTCTTTTAAATCACTGTTCTGTAAACATGAGTATATTGAACAGGATTAATTGATGCAAAACATTTTTAAATGGTATTTCCAACTTTTCTTCCTGAGAAGATGGTTCTGCCTTTAATTTTGGAGCACAATGGTAAATTTATAGTTATGCAGAGAGAAAATTAGCCTATATAAGCCACTTGGGGAGTGATGGTAGAATAGAGTCTTTGCATATTAATGGCACAGGAATATCCCAACTGTGCAAATACAGATAGGGAATGAGAGGATGAGAAGCAGTAGGGCAGAAAAGGTTTGGAAAAATAAATCACAAACTGAATGCAACAATAATTAAATGCTTTTGAAAAACAAAGGCAAACCTCATGTTGGGTTGCACAAATGAGCATTTTGTTTGGGATGCCCTTGAAGTTTTCCAAGTCTTCTATACAGTGCTGGTAAAACTTTACCAAAAAGTTAAAGCCAACAACTGGCATGAAAATTGCAGAAAGATGTGGACCAAGTGCAGAGTGAACAGATGGGATGTGAAAACAGCTCCCAGGGGCCTGCTAAGGGCATTGGGATTGCTTACTTTGGTGAAAGCAGGCTGAGGACAGGTATGAGAACAGTATATTAAAAAATATGACTATGAAGAGTGAAGGAATAAACTCTTCTCATTGTGGATGGGATCACAAGAGGGATGGAGTTACAGCCAGGGTTTAAGGGAGGCATCAAAACAAACCTCCTCACACCAACAGTAGTTAAGTACTGACCTGGACTGCCTGGGGAGGCTGCTCAGTCTCCATCCCAGTAATCTTTTGGGACTGGTTGGCCAAGCACCTATCAGACATGACACTGGTATAGCTGACCCCACTGTTGGGCACAGACAAGATGTTCTCTTCAGGTCCCCACCAGCCTTGTTTTCTATGATGACATTGCTTTCTTCTTAGGACCCTGGCCTCAGATTTTATAAAGTTAGATGCACATCCTAATTACTATATATGATCTGTGTTGGGTTTTGTGTTAATTTTCACAAGCTCTTTCACGCTTGGGGTGCTTTGGGTTCTATTTATTAAGTTCAGAACTGAATCCTTGATATTCTTTTTCAAGAAGTCTGTATGTTTTAATTGATTACAACATGAAATTTCATTTAACCTAAAGCTGAGTAGTATAGCATTCCCCCATTATAACAGTTGTATGTTTTAGAAATCAAACAAACTAGAAACGAGGGGATTCCAACAAAAGGGGAAAACTTGTGTCTGGTCAGTTTTCTTTTTGCAGGGTTAATTGGGAAATCTCACAGCTTTGATATCTCTGAACACCTCAGTTACAGTGTCACAGAATCACAGAACGGTCAGGGTTAGAAGAGACCTCTGGAGATCATCTAGTCCACCCCCCCTGCCAGAGCAGGGTCACCTACAGCAGGTTGCACAGGAACACGTCCAGGTGGCTTCTGAATATCTCCAGAGAAGGAGACTCTACAGTCTCTCTGGGCAGCCTGTTCCAGTGCTCTGCCACCCTCAAAGGAAAGAAGTTCCTCCTCATGTTTAGATGGAACTTCCTATGTTCAAGTTTGTGCCCATTCCCTCTTGTTCTATCATGGGGCACCACTGGAAAAAGGCTGTTCCCATACCCCTGGCACCCTCCCTTTAAGTATTTATAAAGTATTGATAAGATCCCCCCTGAAGTCTTTTCTCTAGACTAAAAAGACCCAAGTGCCTCAGCCTTTCCTCATAAGGAAGATGCTCCAATCCCCTAATCATCTTAGTAGCCCTCTGCTGGACCCCCTCCAGCAGTTCCCTGTCCTTCTTGAACTGGGGAGCCCAGAACTGGACACAATACTCCAGATGAGGCCTCACCAGGGCAGAGTAGAGGGGGACGATGATCTCCCTCGACCTGCTGGCCACACTCTTCTTGATGCACCCTAGGATGGCATTACATCAGTTGGGCAGGTTCTCAGCTGAAGGCAATTTTATTTATTTAAGCAGGAAAGTCTGAGACTCCATCAGTAGAGATGAAATTCCACAATGCAACTTTCTCTGAGGTTAAGATTATTGATTGAACTTGAGATGTGAATCTATCACTCCTATTCAGATGTGTAAATAATACGTAATATGAAGGTAATATCTGGAATTAATCGAAAAAAGGACTGTGAAAATATACATTATAGCTTTGTAAAGACTATATTTAAGATTATTGTGTCACGTGGAGGAAATTCACCAACTACAGTCTTAGTAAAATCTGTTTTTAAATCTAATGGGTTTATATATTTAAAAAAAAATCTAAACTGTGGAAGCATATGATACCTTCCACTGGCCTGGATAACCTAAGGAATGACAACCCTGTTTACCTTGATGATAAAAGTATGTCCAGTATTCAGGCTGCTACATCTTCTTTATCCTGTTTATCTCCCTTTTTTTTTCCTTTATTTTTTTTAACTGAGTCTCAGCAAGTATGTTGTCTTGTATTTTAGAATCCCCAAATTAAAAATCTAAATGTGAATATTTATACACTTTATGTAGTTTTTATAAGAGCTTAATGTTAATGATTTTTTAAAATAAGCCTCTAACACTTAGCTGCTTTCTGTGGTCGGTATGCCAGTCTGCATGGCATGATGTTACACTGTTTAACTAGGAACATTGCAATCTTTTTCTTGGTTTAAAACCATTTAAAAAATAATAATTCAATCACAATTTGTTTACTATGAAAATAATGCCTCACATTTAGGCTAGGACTTTTTTAGCCTAAAGGAGTTCCTAAAAATTCCCCCCTTAAATTTTTATTTCTCTACTTGCACTTTTGCAAGACAAGGGATAATCTCACTATAACACCTCATCAATGGCAAAAGCTGTAAGCGGGTGTTGGGGAAGGCTGGTTTCTGCACTCCCCATGGGCAGCTATAGAGAGCTCAGTGCGCTCTTATTTTGACGGGTCTGAAATTTCTTATCCCAAATTTCCCACCATCCATCCGGAGCCATCAAATTTTTAAACTATCAAATACATTAAATCTTTAATTATATTTCAGTCTGTGGGTTTTTGTTTTCTTTTCAGAGATTACAAGCTGAAAATAAATAAACATTGATTAAAGTAACTTGCAATACCTCAAGTGTGTGAACACGAAGTGTTTTTAACCCATAATTAGTAACGACAACCAAAGCTGGGTATGTTCTGGTGTCTGAATTGCAGCACTGCTCTTGTCTAAGGAGACATTGTTTTTCAGGGTGCTTTTATCACTGCTGACAGCCTCGAACACTAGGACTGCTGTACTTTGGGATCTCACGAGTGGTGAGATCCTAAAAGTAATGCCGCCAGAAAGCAGCACATCGCAATGAAAAATAAAATGCCTGCACCACATTTTTTTTTTTTTAATGGTTTAACACTTTTGGCAAGGGACCTTGTTAAAATGCAGCACTGGTAGAAATTGGCCAAATAATGAGGAGAGAGAGAAGAATCTAACGGATACACACACACATCCCCCCGTAATGAAGCGCTCCGGAGTGTGTTGAGGGTGAGGATGCCCTTTTCTCCTCTACAAACCATTTCCCTGAGGATGGACTTTCTGCTTTTTTTCATGCTCCCACCTATCTCTGTCCTGTCCTGCTCTTTCTCCAAGGCCGCCTCCTTGGCAGCCTCTCTGGAGCTGGGGAGAAGGTAGAGCCAGGCTGTGCCCCTCACCAGGGGGGAGAAGGGTTGGCAGCAGGGCGGTGCTGGAGGGGTGGGAAGGGGGGGAAAGTTGCGGAGACCCAAAGTGCTGCAGCACTGCCCCAGAAGAGAGGGCGGTGAGAGGTGGGCACAGCCCACTCCCCAGCATCCCCTGTCCAGCCCTTGTCCCTCTCCAGTCCCATGTTGCAGGGAAGGAGCCAGTGTGTTTGCTGGGCTCGATGTCACCTCAAAGCAGCCGGTTATTTCAGTGTGTGCTCAGACAGGCACATTCGGCTCGTGGATCCACATGGACTCCTTTTTTTGTTGTTGTTTAATCATTAGTCACTTGAACGGAGGTGTTAACAGCTGCTCTCACCTGCATCCTCACCTGCAAAGGGAGCCAAGCGATCCTTTTACACACCACTGGTCAAAGATGGGCTACTTGGCAAACAAGTCTGGGCAATCACAGTGAGCATGAGCAAGATGAGCTTGCTTTCATCTGCTTTTGCCACCTCTGCCCTGCTCGGTTTGAGAAGCCAATGGAAGGTCATGATATGCTAAATTGGAAGCAAAGAAAAAAAACTTGTTTTCATGGTGTAAATGGAGCGCGGTGATAAAAAATGGTCTTCTGGGTTTTTTGTGTGTTGCATGGCAGTTACTTGGCTTAGTACCTGCATCTCTCTGGGGAAAGTGTTATCCTGGTCTGCTGTGGGAGCTCCTGTGATGAGACACTTCAGTCGGAGCAAACCCAGCTGAAAGGACACACGGCCAAAGCACTGGCTACAGAACTGAGCTGGAAGAGAAAAAGCTAAAGAAAAGTATTAAATACCAATCCCACCACTTCAGTTACTGCTGTGATAGATGTGGCTGCGCACGTCAGCCTGGCTGGGCTCGAGGGCGAGGACTGATTTAGTGGCTTTAACCAAGCAAGGAGCCCACATGAACTCCAGTAAGCCATACCCTGACTCGCTCTCACTGCCTATGAGATGTCTGAAAGACAGAAATATCATACCCAAGGAAGGGCCTGGAGACCCAAACACTGTTTTTTTTTCAACTTTATCACTCCAGTTAATGAAAGATATCACCTCTGCCTGCAAGGTGTCTTATCAACACTTATAAATACTTAAAGGGAGGGTGCCAGGTAGATGGGAACAGTCTTTTTCAGTGGTGCCCAGTGATAGACCAAGAGGTAACAGGCACAAACTTGAACATAGGAAGTTCCATCTAAACATGAGGAGTGACTTCTTTCCTTTGAGGGTGGCAGAGCACTGGAACAGGCTACCCAGAGAGGTGGTGGAGTCTCCCACTGTGGAGACATTCAAAACCCGCCTGGACACCCTCCTGTGCAGCCTGCTGTAGGTGACCCTGCTCTGGCAGGGGTGTTGAACTAGATGATCTCCAGAGGTCCCTTCAAACCCTGACCATTCTGTGATTCTGTGTGGTATGCCTCCATTCATACCCTGGGGCCATGATTTTGTAGTATGGGAGCAACCCCAACCAAAAATCCCTTCCTCCCAGGCCATGCATGCACCCGGCCCTGTGCCGCCACACACTGCCCTGGGTCCTGGGCACGGCTCTGAAGGTCCAAGGGCACTCTTGGGCATAGAGAAGCAACAGACATCTTTAACCACTGGAACAGTTCCCTATTACTGATCACATCTTGGAGCTGGATCAACAGCAGTGCCCGCAGAGCTGAAGTAGCACCACCATCAACACTGGGCTGTCACTAGGGCGTCACAGGATCCCAGGCAATGAAATGGCCTGAAAAGACACAGGCGACATTTAGGGAAGGCCAGCTGGGGCCACAGCGCTCTGCTCACACCCTGAGGACAGCACCAGCACATTGAATCACCCCGCAGGGGAACTCAACCAAAGCTTCCCCGTGATGGGCGAGTGGGTGGCAGAAGCATATCCTACCCAGTCTCATTGCACCACAGAGCAGAAAGCAGACGCAGGAGTGTCTTGTACCATAAAAGTCCAAAGAGGCTTGTCTACACCAGCAATCCACAACTAATCTCGTACTGATTTTTTAAGCCAGACTGGTGACAACAGAGGGGTCCCGGGCTCACTGTGCTCATGGAGCCTACGGTGGAAGTGCTGAGGCCCTGCTGTGAATTACTGCTGGAGCTGGGGGAGTTCGGGCAGGGGCTGAGGCTGTGCCAGCCCCACTGCAGCCGGACCCCCAATGGGGAGGGAGGGGGGGTCCTGTCTCACAGGGCTGCAGTTGCATTTAGCAGAGAAAGTCCTCCTTGACAGCACAGGAATGAAACAAGAATGCACAGAAATGAGCGCACAGAAAATTAAAAATGGCCTAGATTAATCAGCAAGCCGAGTTTGCTTTTTAGAGAGCTGTTACATGTTGATGCCTGTAGAGAGAACCTATCCGTCACTGTATAATGAAGCATCAGCAGCAAAAACGGGATTTTGTGAGCATTCGCTCTGAGATCTCTAAGGTCAAACCCCAACGTCTTATGTCCATCCATGGAGGTAAGGAGTTGCACAGGCTGCTGTGATCTGGGGGCTGCTGGCCCCATCTGTGCTGTCTGTGCGTCCCTCCACCTGCTCCTGTGGCTTCCAGGAACTGGGGGAAGTGCCCCTGGCCCTGATTTGCTTCCAGTCTCAGCCTCTACAGCAAAGGTAGTGTGAGGTTATAGAATCATATCATAGAATGGTTTAGGTTGGAAGGGACCTTGAAGATCACCTAGCTCCACCCCCCCTGCCATGGGCAGGGACACCTCCCACTAGACCAGGTTGCTCAAAGCGCCATCCAGCCTGGCCTTGAACACCTCCAGGGATGGGGCATCCACAACTTCCCTGGGCAACCTGTTCCAGTGCCTTACCACCCTCAGAGCAAAAAATTTCTTCCTAATATCTAATCTAAGCCTACCCTCCCAGTTTAAAGCCATTCCCCGTCATCCTATCACTACATGCCCATGTAAAAAGTCCTTCCCCAGCTCTCCTGTAGGCCCCCTTTAGGTACTAGAAGGCTGCTGTAAGGTGTCCCCGGAGCCTTCTCTTCTCCAGGCTGAACAGCCCCAACTCTCTCAGCCTGTCTTCACAGGAGAGGTGCTCCAGCCCTCTGATCATCTCTGTGGCCCTCCTGTGGACCTGCTCCAACAGGTCCATGTCCTTCTTAGGAAGGTGCCTGTGCTGCGAGCTCCCCAGCCATCAGCCGAGCCAGCTTTCGGCAGGCAGCCACAGCGTCTGGCATGTGCACGCCGCCTGAAATGGCACAGCAGCGCTTCACCTGCATTTCTTAGGAGCCTGGTGTGTAGCTTGGGGTGCAAGATACACTCCAAACAAAGAACAAAGCAGCCCATTTATTAAAAAGTTTCAGCCCATGCAAATCTGCCTGCAGGGTGGAGAGGGAAGGGATGTTACATGGAATAAATGTCTCTTATAAGTGATCATACGTAAGCACAAAGTTATGGAGTGACAACATTTCTAGAGCACCCCACTGCTCAGGAGCCATTCCTGGTTAAAGGACCCATGTCACTACTTTAATACAAATCGTAGATGAGCTATTTTTACTAACTAACATTTCGGATGGAAAATATGGTGACAACCAGATGGAAAAAGCTTGTAAGAAAGAGCTGATAGATGGGCTTTTACACTTGATTCTTTTTCAGACAGCGACTGCAAAAATAGTATGATGGAATCACATGTTCATTATTTCTCTTCAGACAAAAATGCATCCTGTGTTGGAGTGGACTGCACCCAAAGTTTCAAACCCAGCCTGGTCTCCAAGGCTCAGGCAGCTTAGTTCTCCTTTCTGTGTGCAGTCACCCATTGTGCCTGCTCTGAAGGTTCAATAATGTCCTCGTCGATGCCTGGTGAAGGCTTCCGACTGTGCCAGTACCCTGTGTTACAGCTCTAGGGGTACACCGGGTTACAGCCACCCCGGGAACTCACGGGCTACAGGGGCCCATGGTCAGCAATGCTGCTGGGGCATCACACAACATCACTCTGTGTGTCTTCCTCCCCCAACAAGCAGGATCAAAAAAGTATAACAAGGTAAAAATGAATAAATAATGACAATGTAAAACTAGGTGCTGTGGTTAGCTGTACGCCACAGGGCAGTAACAGCGTATTTGAGGTTATTACTCAGACCTTTATTCTTCTGACAAGGGGTAAACAGTGTTTGGGAAGAGCTGGGGGGTTCTGGCACAGCCACCACATCTCTGCGGGCAGCAGGCTGCGGGGCAGAGCCAAGCTGCCCGCCCAGTACTGCGTGGCAAGTCGAAAGAAACTACTTGGAAACAAGCTCTTGGCCACAACAAGTTTGGAAATAAATGCTGCTTCTGGTCTATTGTGCAGGTGATTTTCTCCCCCTCCCAACTCGTTATAAAACCTGTGAGCTGTGACCAGCCCTCTCGATGCTACAGGCGAGTAATTCTCCTATTGAAATGTTCTGGCTGCAGCGCGGCGAGACCCGGCATCGCCTCTGCCAGCTGAGCCCGTGGCCGTAGAGCACACTTTCCAGCCCGGGAAGATGGAGGCTGGTAGGTGGAAATAAAAAAAGGCAGCATCTTCCAAATCTGACTCTGTATGCGCTCTGGGATAAATGTATAGCGGCTGAACCAACTGGAGGGAAGGCAATTTCTAGTTCAATTAAATGAACAGACTGAGCAACCAGATGCTTAAACAAAGAATAAAGAATAGCTGCCGCTTGTCCAGGAGAGAACTTTGGTGCTGGGGGCTGGTTCATGGACGGGCCACTTTCTCCTGCTTCTGCCATTGGGGAAAGCACTGTATTGTCCCTTTGCACATAGGTGACTTGGACTGACATCAGTGGTGATTGTACACTTGCACGGGAGGGGAAACCTTGACGGCAGACGCTGGCTCTCCCTGCAGTGCACACCAGGATCACCTGACAAATCCCATATGGGTGATGCACAACATACTTTGGGTACTGACAGATTTACAGAAAGCTGCTTAAGGTGGAAGGCAGCTGCACAGCGGCTGTACGAGGCACTTGCACATCCTTCTTCCGCTGTGTTCAACTCAACTGAACTAATAAGACAAAAGGCAATTTAAAAGTGCCTTGCAGATTACCTTGTCCAAGAGCTTCTTAAAAGCTCACACAATGAAAGTGCATTTGAGCTAAAAATACGGCATCAGTCATGACAGTATATAATAGCTATAATGTTTAACCCAGGAGGAATCAGCTCTGTTAAGCATATCACTTTACAACTGCTGGCACCTGGGAATAGCGTCTCTGTTTCTGGGTCAGTCTTTCAGATCCCAGTTTGTCAGACTAAAAAGGACTGAACCTCTTTACCTAAAATGTAACAGCCCTCCGTATTGCGCACTCAAGTAAATCTAATGGCTAGCAATGGTGTGACAAAAATAAAGTGGGCAGCTGGTGAGGGAGTTGATGCCTGTGATTAAATCCATCCCAAAATCAGTCTCAGGCACCCCGTTTCAATGCAATTTGTATGCTATGGAAGCATTTCTGCTGCTGAGTTATTTCTGTTTTTTCAAGCCTGATGGTGGTCACAGTACCCCAACCCCATCCTGCAGAACTTCCCCTGGTCCCACTCTCTGGAGGCTCCATGAGAGCAGAGTCAGAGCAACCCCTGGGCTCAGGGGACCTGAGTTTCACCTTATGCTTTGCTAGCCAAGTTGTCTGACCTCTTGGTTTTAGCACATGATGGCTAATAAACATTATCTGTAAGTGAGGGAAAGTACAAACAGCTTTTATCTCCACAAAGCCAGGCAGTGTGTCCCCCCTACCGGCTTGGAGTCAACCGCATCTACCCACATGGTTAAAAACTACCAGTCCCTTATCTGCAAAACCTCTTGCAACAGACAGACCTGCGATATCTTGCTTTGTGGCTCTCAAGACAAAGACCCAGGCTTAGTTCCGTGCTTTTAAGTTTCTTTTTGTCAGTCAGGAGTTTGCAGGGTTTGGTGTGTACCATCCCCAGCCAAGCAGCCACGCGAGCAGGACTGCTGTTATCACAAAAGTGAAACCTATTTAAACTGCCATCCTGCTATCGAGTATCCCGGTCCCGATAGGAGAAGCAGGTAGTCAGTTCAAGGGCTAGCGCTGTTTGCTTGATAAATATTGATGGTGTGGAGCAAGAAGTACTGCAACACTGCAAAAGGTTCTCAAAAATGTTCAGAGGATGAAAATTGCCAGCACTGTTGTGATTTTGAAGCTCAGATAATAAATGATTCAACAACTGTACAGTTACCATGGGGATGAATTCTCATTGAGCCTAAAATTACCAAGCTGCTGACAAGGACCTATTTTTAGTATCAGCAGATGTGTATCTTTAAAAACATCAGCACAAACCTACTACTGTGTGTTTGTGTATGCATGCCTGCTCGCCTGTAATTGAGTTTTCTGATGCTAATAACAAAAGCAACAATAAATACGTGTCTGATCACTGCAACGGACGAGGCAGCGATTTAGGCTGGGGGTGATAAGTGGAAGCTGCAATTAATACCTGATAAATAAAGCATGCAAAGTGGCCAGATTGCCGGTATGTAACTGAACTAGTAAGCAGAGCCCTATCATTACCATCAGCTAATGTGCTACAGTAATGGAGTGTCTATTTTCAGTGCCTGTGAGTGTCTAATGGGAAGCGCCCGTCTGCACTGTCACAGCCCCACGACACGGGAACGGGGAGGCTCAAAGCTGACACGAGCTGCTGGCACGGATCCTGAATCTCTGCACTCAAAGGCTGAGTTTGTCAGCGCTCTCCCTCTGTTTCACACTTGAGGGAGGCGCAAGGATAACCCCCCCAAGAAAGCACACAGATTAGGCAAGGTGTTAACACACCCCAGCAATGACATAACGGCAGCCGTATGGGTGCCAAGCGGTGGAGTGCTTGCTAACCACCCGTCAACTCATCCCATCCATGCTGACTCACCACACCGTCAGCGATGCAAATTGTGCTGCCGATTTAAGAAAGGTTAAGGCCCCTGCACCGCTGACTTCGACTGGGTTTTTCTCGTTTACTCTAATAGGACAGGCTGGAGACCTGCCTTTTTTTTTAATATAGCCTAATTTTGCTGAGGGAGAGGCCAGAGGGTGGCTATAATGGCATCTCATTTGATGATAAAAGGATTAGTTGGTTTTTGCCAAACACGTAGCCGGATAGACATATCTCTGCTCGCCTCTTGGCATGCCACTGCAGTACATATACATGCAAACAGAGTTTGCTAGCAAACCAGCCAAGCAAAAATCAAAAGCAGTACTTTACAGCCGGGTAGGATAATAGGGCATTACAGGAGACAGTTCAGCAGTTTTGTTCAAAAACCAAACAAGCTCTTCAAGTTTCTGAAAGGCAGGGATGGAGACAACGGAGAGGACTGCAGTGGTGCATAGCAGGCAGCAGTGCTCCCTGCCTGCACGGCCGCGTGAGGCACCGGTCACGCCTCCCACAGAGAGCAACGGGAAAATAATGGCATTTCAGATAAGAGAGAGAATCTTCTTGAAGTACAGATTAAGAAAAGCCCTTGTGCTGAGACATATTTGAAAAAAAAACAACTGTGAATGATCTTCTATCCCAGAGTAAATTATGTAAAGGGGCTCGATTAAACCATCCATCATTTCCCATTTTTGGTATTTAGCTAGAAAAGAACAGTTAGTTCCTCAGAGTTGGCTCTTGGGGATGTGTTGGCCATATACACTCTGCTCTTGGAGCTTACGTGCCTCTGTTACAAATCTCTGACTCTGCTAAGAAATAGCATAGTGTTCTGCCACCCTAGAAAACTCTCCCCTTTTTTTCTTTTAAATAAATGCTCTTGTATAATTTGGGGCCTGGGGGGGGTTTGTTTGACGTCGAAGAAGCTGTCCCTGTGGAAGCCAGCCAACCGATACTCCAGGTGAGGTTCAGAGGTGCTCTCGTTCTCGTTGCGAGCTTCAGGAGACCTGGATAGCTGAACTGCCCGGGCTGGCCCTACCCTGTTGAGATCATACATGTGGGCTCTCCTCTCAATTTCCCAATGCCCTTGCTAAAAGAAGAATAGGACAATATGCAGTGCAGACCAGAGGCGTACGGAGCTCACAGACATGTCTGAGAGGCGGTCTCAGGCTTGTGGCTTATCTGAAGCAAAGCATGTGAATTTTATTCCGCTAAAAAAGAAACTTGACCTCACATTCAATTTTCAGTTCGAACAATCAAAATTGGAAGTTTTTTGTTGTCCAGGCACAATGATCTGAAACCCCCAACGTGGGCACTGGACTACAACATTTTCTGACAAGTCACTGGTTCACAACAAACTGCTTCCTGATAAGGAGGGTGTTGTCGGCTCTTGTCAAGTCCCAAGGCACCCGGTTTACTGAGACAAGAGCTGCCATTGTGGACATAATCCTAAGAGCTCAAGGGATGGGGTCCTTCAAATCTGGGAAAGGGCTTTTTTCTTGCTCTCTTAGGAATAACCCTTACCCTTGGGCACACCTTAGCATTGCACTGGTTTGTTCCCTCTTGAGTCCAAAGGTAACAACAGATGATCCAGATGTGAGCCATGGGGGGAAAGTAAGAATGCCTGAACCACGAGGATGACATCTGGGCCTTTCTGTCTGCCTTCTCCAGTGCTGGAGGAAAAGGGGCACATGTCTGCCTGAGCAGTATCAGCTGAGCAGTGGATGTGCTCCCTGCTGTAGATGAGCAATGGGTGGCTGGTGAAAGGCTGTTATTGCTTTTGAGCCCTCACAGATCTGAATGAGAAAGGGCAGAATCTAGATCTAGAAGAAACTGAGAATGGTCCTGTCAACCACACAACCCTAAAGGAGAGTAGGGCTCAAGGTGAATCAGGGTGAATGAAGCTACAGCAGGAAAAAGTTTTGAATTTACATGCTTCATGTTCCTTATTCCTAGCTGAGATTTAGGGAAACACAGGGTGAATTCCATGCACTGCATTAGAATGGAATATTTTGTTGCAAGTGGATGTGCCAGCTTTGTGGGATCGTAGGATAATTCAGGTCAGAAGGATCACAAGAGGTCCCTAGTCCAACTGCCTGTCCAAAGCAGGGACAGCTCTGAGGTCAGACCACGTTGCTCAGCTTTTTATCCAGTCGGATCTTAAAAACCACCAAAGATGGAGACTGCAGCCTCTGGGCAACCTGTTCCAATGCCCGACTGTGCTCATGGGGAAGACATTTGTCCTTGTATCCAGGACATAAGAATGTGGGAAATTATTTAATCAGCTTCTCTGTGCCTCAGAAACATCATCAAACACAGCGACAGTGTTAACAACTGAGTAAGAGCAGTTATTCAAGGGAAGCGGTTGATGCAGGGATCACCCAGGACCACGAATCTCAGCTGTGAGACTCTCAGTACCATGTGCAGAACTGCAAAGGTAGTCCATGCTGACAGTATAAGTGCTGAGGTCTTTGGTATTGACAAAAGTTTTGTCGTCATTGCTGAATGTACAGTCAGAAGAACAGCGAGACAATAATAGATACCATTTCGTACTTAATTTTGCTCACTGTGATATGGGTTTAAGTGCAGCAGCAACTAACTTAAACCAAAAAAAAAAAGGTAACTTGAAGAGGAAGGTGCAACTGCTACAGCTTCACTGCTTTCAAAATCACAGGCTTTGCAATAACCAAGGAGTCAATAACCGGGCAGGACACATCTCCCAGTTCTGTCTTACAGCTATGACTATGGAAATAAGACTTGGACACTGCCATATTTCCCCCTCTCGCTCGGGTGCATGGAGGAGGCTGAGGCTTCTATGTGCACCATTAAACAAAAGACTCAGATCTCAAGAGCTGGGGTGTCGAAGAGTACCAATGCAGAAATAAATATGGTCAAGCTCCCAAATGATATCTGTCCTGCCAGTGCAGACCCCACAGCCCTGGAGGCAGTCGGTGACAGGAAAAGGGCAAAATCCCAGCAAGACCCAGGCAGATGTCAAAGCCAAGGATCCGCCAGAACAGAAGGAAGAGCTGGGTCAGTGCTGCCCACAGTCAGTGTCCACGTGCCAGCACCCTTTTGTAGACAGGCTGGGAAAGCTGTTTGAGCTTGTCTTAGTTTTCTCTGCTATGTTACTGGTTTTCCTTATCAAGAAGCTTGTTTCTACCTACAGTTTTCCAGATGGTTCTCTAACAGTCTTCCCTCTTGTGATGGGGCTCCATAATCTGCTCTCAAACCTTTAGTAATCACCCTCTCTAGGAGGTACTAAGGGGAAATGAGGCTTATGCACAGCCCTGGGTTTCAGTGTAGATCCTTTGGTCTAGAGTGGCTGAAACCATGTTTTCCTCAGAGTTCTTCACACCCTTGTGTTGGTTCAAAACTCACCTCTTTGGGGAGTGTCTTCTGTTGGTCATCTTCTGTTTCTCCTCCTGGTCAGCTCCAATGTTTCCTGAGGAGTCTCTTCTTATGGAGCCCAACTTCCAGTCCCACACCCCTCTCCAGAGGCAGCTTCCACAGGAAATATCCACTCCTGCTGTTTCACTGTCAGCCCTCAGCATTACATTCAGAAGCCAAGGCAGCCACCAGGCATGTCAGATGGGCTGACCGGGCTCTCTACTTCTCACAGAGACACCTTTGCTCCCCTGACCACTCCAACCACCCTCCCACCACCTTCCGCAGAAGCCACGTTTGCATCCAAGCATACACAGGCCAACTGACCACAGCAGGTCAGGTCTCCTGGCTCTGAAAGCACTGGACCAGCCACACCATTATGCACAGCTATCAAGAAAATCAACTGTAACCATGCCTAAAGCCCCCAAACCCAACAGTATAGAAGGGATAGTCAGCTACGTACCCAAAAAGGAGCCAAACTGCCAGACATCAGGATGAGAACTGCTGGGGCTCTTCCACCATCCATCAGCTGGTATGAAGGACCAGCATCCAAGATATTGATCTACCTAGGGCTCAGGTCTTACCTACTATGACAATCCCTAGAGTTTTCAAGATTTAATTATGTGGGACTGTCACTTATGAAAGCTCACCTTTGATGTCAATCCATTAATCTCCTCTGCTGAGTCACAGGAGTTCAAATAAATTGGACTGGACTGCTCGCAAAGTTGAAATCACCCACTGAAATTCTTTGCTCTTTCTATTTAGTTTTAGCATTCAAGTTCACTTCCCCTCTGCAATTTAAAACTTTCTGAAGTTTATGGACTTAAAAGTAGTGCCTCCTGGATAACACAATTTCAACTTCTAGGTGTCTGTGCTTATTGTACTTAAAGGTGAAGATCAGTTTGTAATATAATTTCCCCAAGCAGATACAATCTGAAACCATTAAATGTTTTTCACAATTAGATTTTGAGCTGAATTTTCTTTCTTTTCCCCTCCTCACCCTGAAGGAAAACTTTTCTGACTCTAGAAAATATGAGAAAAATCTCCAGTTTTGCGAATGAGAAAAATCTCCACATTTGCGAATGAGAAAAAACATTGCAACCCCATTAAAGATACTGAAGCCAAAAGAATTGAGACTTTTAGTAACAGATAAGTGAAAGCCATTGTGATCATAAGGAAGATCTGTATCGTGCTGGCTGCAAAATTCAAGTCATTCCCGCATGAAGACATCCTTGAAAGACTTGTTCAGCATCGGTATATACCTGACAATAAGGATTTTTGTTTTGTTTAGGAGGAAGCAGGTGAACCAAAATCCATTTGAAATTCTATTTCTTACAATAATTTGGTAGTTCTGATAGGGTCTGATCTGCTTTTACTAAGATAAGACCTGTTCAGGAGCAGCTATCAAGGCAATGCACACACAGGACATATGCAGTATTGCACTAAAAATACTTATGCCTTCACTTTGACAACGAGACGAAAAGCACAATGGTATTCTGTATTTGTTGCTGTATACTAAAATTTTTCCTAAAAATTTAATTTTAAAGCTAATTAATACCACATGTCCTTCGTGTAGGACTATCTTTTATTCTTTGTGTCAATAACACATCTGCACCTTTGATCCTGTGCCCAAGTACTGTTTCAGCGACTCACATTTGACCCCACGCTTGTGTGTGCGCGTACCCAGCACTCATGCTACGCATGCCTGCTCTTTCGCCCCGCAGCTTCTCTGTCTTACCGCAGGTTGGAGAACAGGATCAACACAAACCAAATGTGCTGCGAAAGGGTCTCCAGCAAAACAATGGGAAAAGTCAAAAATGGGGCTGTGGATCACTTCCAAATCCCTGCTGAGGTAGGCAATTTGATTTTCAGAGGCACTTGACATCCGTAGCCTCTCTTAAAAGGAAAAAGGGGAGAAGAACAGATCTATACAGATGCAGAGGTGACAATGTCTGTCTCTTATTTCCATCCTGCCACCAGTCCGGCACACTCCAGGCTGACATACTCCTTTTTTATGGGAATAAGATTTCCGTGTCCTTTGACCCAGGATCCAGCCACTGTTCAGGATGGAGCTGAAAGTGGCCGAGGAAGTTTGCATTGGAGGCCTTGGAGGAAAGCAGCTGTCAAAGCATCCTGGTGGCAGCTAACAGAAGAGAAGAGCAGCAAGATGAAAAATGTAAATATCTGCTTTTTTACTTTCCACAACAATGTACAGATGAGATATCACATTGGTGGGGCATACCTGTGCACCGACTGACAGCCTGGTATTGCCAGAACCGCAACTGCCAATGCTGCCGGCTAACACCAGGAGAGGATTAGACATCCCCCTCAATTTCCATCTTTCAGGAGAAGCTGGGGATGTACGTACACACATTTAGTCACCTCCTTCAGCACTGCTTGGTTTCCTGTGGAAAATTACTAGTCTCGTGAAAACAAAAAGGCATCACAACATGGATTTAAGAACACTAATAACCCGAATTTGCACCTTAACTTGAAGCCCATGCTTCTGTGGATTTAAGCCTTGAAACTAGGACAATTGCTGTGATACAGATTGAATAAGCCTCGACCTCTTGTGGTAAAATGCTTAGAGCAGCAAATAGTTAGTATTAAGCCAGCCAGCATCCATTTCCTCTAATTAAAACATTTTCATCCTGGTGCTGCTTCATCACATACCACCAAATGAAAAATGTATTTCTTTAATTCCGTGCTGCTCCTAAAAGTGATCCCATTGAGCTGGAACACTACGACTTCTCTGGATGGTAAAATCAATGGAAGACCACCTTCTGAGGGCCAGCCGATGGCACAAGCCCCATAGCGTGCTGGGAAGCAGTGAAGTTCCTCGGATGAGAACTGATAGCACCTACCTGGGAGGAAAATGGAAGCAGGTCTATTTATTCTCTAACTTACCATTTGGCTTCCAACTGTAAAAACTCTAGCAGTTTTGGGTTTTTTTTTCCTAGCTTTACAATTGTTGCTGCTATAAAACCTGTACTTGGGGTTGGAATTGAACATGTTAAACTTCTTCATACAGCTCAGGAGCTTACAGCCTTTCTTTAGCACCTCTCCATGAAGGTCCTGCCAAGTCAGTGATTACCAGAGGGACACAGAGACAAGGTGTTTTTACAATTTCTTTTGATTGCTGATGTCCTAGTGCCTACAGTGATGAAGAGCACCCTTAGCTGGCTGTATTACTCTACCAGACACCACCAGATTAGGTCATGGGAAGCAAAAATAATACAATTTAGATACAGGATATTGCATAAGGAACAGCTAATGCTGCATGCCTCTGAATTTATGGTGCCTGATTTCCTGTAGTTCCCTCTGTTCTGGAGTCTACAGTGTCCACGAGTGCGGCTTGGGCACACTGCAGCCTTCCTCTCTCTAAGAGCACCAATTCCTTCTTCTCTAGCAGCTGCCTTTTGCCATGGAAATGGCAGTTCTGCAGCTTTGACAAAGGTGGTCGGGGTTAGTCACGCAGCGAAAGCATCATTTTTGGAAGAGAAAAAGCAAACCAACCTCATTGACTCAGGAAACGAGTTTGTCGATGTCATTTTTGTGTTGCTGCAAAGGATTTTATGTAGTTATCGTAGCACTTTAAGTGGTGTTTTCCAGCTACTTCAAAAAAAAAAAAAAAGGAGGAAATTCCCACACAAACTGAGAGGAGTTTTTCTGTTAACTTCATCTGTTCATTTAATCGCAGCTAGGATTTCACCTCTGATTTCTGCCCTATGTTGTACAAACTGAAGATGAAAGACAGTTGTAATTTGCCCTCCAACTCAAACACTGCAAGGTTTATAAGAAGTAAAACAGATCTTGGCTACCACAAAGTGACTGAGCTATAGCATTTGAAGACAAACGAGCAAGCAAGTCAAAAGTACCTACCAAAAAGCAACTGAGGAGAACAAAATTACTTAATACTTGGGAAGAGCAATATGACATGGACAAAAGACATGTAAAAGTGAAAGATTACAACCACAAGCTGAAAATAATGGCCTGGGTAAGGAGGGAATGCGTGGTGAGGAGAGGAAAACCATGGGGCCAGGCACTAGAAGGGCATGAGGGATGCAGATGGAGGTGGAGATGATGGAGATGGAGATGGAGATGGAGATGGAGATGGAGATGCCACTGACACTGGGAGTCACCCTGGCTGGCCAGAACTTAAGTTGTGCATTAACCAGCCTTCAACCTTCTCCTTTATACCTTCCATGAGATGCAGTTGCTATTTCATTAAAACCTTCTTTAAACCCTGATTTTAAGGACTTAGGGCAAAGTCCCTACTTTCCTACCATGTTTATTATTCCAAGTAGTATACCCAAATAATTTTTACAGGAGTCTCTAAGTGCTGGTACAACACACAATAGTAAGCTAAAAGGGAGACGGAAGACACAAGGGGAATAGTAGACAAAAATCAGTCTACCTGCCAGACTTCTGGCCAAACAGAGTTACTTTCAAGAGCTCAGGGAACACGAGAGTAGAAAGAGCAGGATACAACAAGGTTGCAAAGCTGAGTTTTGGGCAAGGGATCAGGAAAACACCTGTTCAGTCATACAGAGAAAACTCAGGAGTTAAGCTGCAAGGTAGACTATGAATGAAAAAGCAGTGGCAGCCTTGTCCCATGCTAATGCAACACCACAGCGAGGTGCATTGAAAGACGAGATTGCAAGTCTTCTGTGCATTTGTTTACAAAATAATTTAAAATAAATTTGACCCCCAAAACATAGCCCCCCATAAGTATAATGAAAAACAAACCTCTTCCCCAATGCATTGCAATATCACGTGTTACAAATATCCAAATGGCTTATTTTTGAGCCTACAGTTTATGTGATCCACTGCAAGACCTTGTCTTTTGAACAATTTTTTTCCTCACAAGATGGAAAAAAAGATAACACCTAGCCAAATGCCTATTATGAAAATACAATTTTATTCTAAATTCAAAGCTGAAGTAAACTATGTTTTTGCTTACAAATGAAGATAGTCTAAGCATACCGTGAAGGCCAAATTTGCTTTTTGTTTCTCCAGAAACCAACAACTGGTATCTGAGGACCAGTACTGGCTAAATGTATTAAAGAAACCCTACCTCTAAAACACAGGCATTTAAACCTTACAAAAATGTTTACTTCACTGTGCAAACTTTTTTATCCTGTTTGGGAAACAAAGCAGACGGTGACTTTTACATCAAAGTTCCTTTCTGGTTTTTATGCCCACGATAGCGTAGCACAAGGCAGTATTTGAAAAAGAGAATTTGCAATGAATCAATGGAAAACTTCTGGCAGTATTTCCATTGGTTGAACATCTTGTAAAACTTGGCTTCCAAAGCCAAAATAAGCCACGTTCGATCCGTTCCCTTATGAAGACGTGACATGTGCTCTATTTTGAAGAAGGTAATTTTAAAGACTTACAGGGAAGACGTGATGATAAAGATTGCTGGCATGAGCTTAGGACGTTCACGTTATGAGTGATGAAGACGCGTCGGTGAGTTATGCAAGTTATCTGGAATAAGTGCCAAAAACCCTTTTACCAAATCATCACACACTCTACATAACACTTAGCTCACTATAACCCTTTTCGTATATACATCTCCCCCCAGCCTCACACAAAGGAGAAAGTAAAAGCTATTTTAGAAGTAATTTAGGAAGCTTAAAAACCAGCCAGTCACTGTGAAATTTATTAGCATCTTTTCTAAGCCTCACTTCAACTGCCAGTTTATTGAAAAGTGTTATTCTAGTAAAATCCTTAAAAGGAATGTCTCGAGGCTTTCAATGACTACAAAGGACACTTGTAAAGTTAGCTGTTCTCATTAGTATACAGAGGCTAGGATTTAGGGAGGGAGGAAGGAGGGGGATGCAGAATCGATGCATAATTATCATCAGTGGTGAAAAATTCAAGTCAACCATTCCAGCTTTCCGAATTTCAGCTGACAGCCACACATATACTTTTAACCATAGCTGTGTAACAACGCGGGCTCCACCGACTATGCTGGGTTTTCAGATTGTTTCCTCCAGCTCTTTTAGTAAAGATAATTAAACTACTAATCGGCACAGCAAATGCCTATCTGCCTGAGCATCTAAAGGGTATATGCGAGAACAACTAGTTTTTTAGTAGTTGGCTAGTGGTTATATTTGAAGCTAAGATTTCTTTTGACATTCTATTGAACTTTTTTTCCTGGATTAAGAAAGAAACAAGAAAACTTCAAATAAAAATTCCTTTGAAGTAAGAACGACCTACACATTACATTATTGTATTAGAGGGTAAGAACTAATGGCAGATCCGAATCCTTTCCAAGTTGTGCAAAATGCCACAAAAGCAGCATAAGTTATGAGAAAAAGGACTTCAGATGTTAGTAATTACGGAGGTTCTAAAATGCATTGAACTTCTTCCTTTGCATTTTACATGCTTTGATATGGAAAAACTGCATTCTACTTAAAAATTAATCAAGATAAAGCTAATAATAACATCACATACTGTTCCTAGCGCATGAGGAATTCAGTGTGACGTTATAAAAACCTCCAGCATCACTTTCCATCAGTAGCTGGTAGCAGAGAAAGAAATCTAAAATATTTTGTGGATTTAACGTACTCTTGAAAGAACTAATCGCACAAGTAAATGTAGCTGCACAAATTGCTCTCTTGGACAAAGGCAAACATCTTCCATTTTCTTTCATGTGGGATTGCTACCTTCTTCAAAGAAGCTTTTTACCTCAAATTGAGTGGGGGCTGGGAGATTGTTATGCTCCAGTCTGTCTGATGTGTTCAGTTCTGATCTCGAAGCTCATTCTTTGACTCCTAAAAACCTAACATAGGATTTCACCACAGAAGCTATTCAGAATAGGTACTGGAATTTAATCATCACCAGCATCAAATTCTATGTTTTACAATTCATTTTTTTAATTGCTGCCTAGACCTCTCTCCCCTCCTTTTTAGACTCTTTTTTTTCCTCCTTCTTCCTGGAGAAAGAAAAAAAAAACCCAAACAAGTAACCAACACAAGCTCTCTTCCTTCCCCAATACAAGATAACCAATTTTGCTTTCAGTATGATTTGACTTATAAATTCCAACAGCCACATTCTCGGCTGCTCGAAGGGGCGTCTCACGGCTTACGAATGAACACTGCTGGCAAACAAAGGGGCTCAGTTGCATCTCTGTGCATTAATAACCGGTGTCCCACTGCATCAGACTATGCGGATTGTTGTGGGGATTTTTTTTTTTTTGTGTCTGCAAAATGGAGATCTCGCAACTGAAAGAAGATCAAGGGGAACGTGCCTACTGGAGCATCATCCACGTAGTTTTGTTCTCATGAACCAAAATTCACTTCCCCTTAACAATGAGACACAGACCCGAAAATAAAAACAAGACCACGTTTATTCAATACAGACAGGTTAATTAAGACAGTAAGTCCTGTAAATCAGGAACACATTTCAAACACTCCGGTACGAAGTGCATATATTTAAAAATCAACAGCTGCATCTTGTAGTCGAGCCATTGAGTTTGTCGGGGAAGGGTGGATTCAGGTGTTGTTTTTTTCTTTTTTTGGTAGAAAAAACTTGTTTCGGCTACCTTATGTGAACAATGCGTCTCAGGCTCCATTCACTCATCAGGCTTTACAATTTTAAGTCCAGCTGCCTTCCAGCTTTGATATTCACATTTTTTTTTAAACTGCTTCATACAGTCACAACGGGAAAAAA
>VZSZ01004595.1:0-13691 GCA_013398815.1 Ibidorhyncha struthersii
CTGGGAAGGAAGCTGAAATTCATGCATGCAGAGCTTAGATAGAAGTCAGGTGCATGGATGGATGGATGGGTGGGTGGAGAGAGGAACAGTAGGGATTGTGGGTGTAACAGCGAAGGAGAGAGGACTATATTCAGGGCAATAATAACCGCGGAATTTACAGGTAAAAGGGTGGGTGCGTGGAAAAGCAGGAGTCCATTCAAGCAGGTTTATGGACAGAAATGATGAAGACAGGGAAAATAGAGGGGACTCGGAAGGTTTGGAAAGGGGCACAGAGGATGGCACAGAGGCAGGAGGGGGAAAGACCCGTTGAAGAAGGAGAGGGCAGAGGTGGTGCTGGGCTCCCCGGGGAAGAGCCCGGGCACAGCCCCGGCCCCCATCCACCCCCGCCAGCCCCACGCACCCAGGAGCAGCGCGGCCAGCCCCGCCAGCCCTGCGCCCCGGCCCCGCCGCATCCCGCCGCTCCGCCGCCCGCGCCTCGCTGTNGTCGCCAGCTCCGCCCCGGGGCTGAGCATTTAGCCGCCGGCGGGGCCGGGCCGGGCGAGTCGGGGAGCGCGGCGCCGAGCGGGGCGGGAGTTGCTGCTGCCCGCGGACAAGGCACCCCAGAAGCACACCGACCCCGCCCCGGTGTCGCCGTCCGAGTGGCCCGTGAAGGGCCGGCAGCGGCCCCGGGAAGAGCGGCTGGGAGCGCGGAGCGAGCAGGAAGGCGGCGCCGCGGCAGAGCCCGGCCGGAGCGGAGCTGCCGGCAGCGACACGGGGGCTGCGGGAGTGCGGCAGAGGCTGTCCCCGGCACGGGCACCTCGGCCACGGGGACGCCGGTGCCCTGGAAAGAGCCAAGGGGGAACGGCACAGCACCGGGGCATGGCAGCAAGGTTTGGCAGTTGAGTGCTTGCTGTTTTGACAGTGCCCTTATTTTCTCGAACTGTCTCATTGGACGCTTGGATAATTTAAAACTGTATGTGGAAGGATCTAGATCCTGGAGTTCTACTGGATTGTCTCAGCCATCAATGAAAAAGAAAAGTAAGCTATGAGGAAGCTTCTCTCCCCAGCTGGCATCATGACTCACAAGTCCATGATCCTCCGTCCTCTACCTCAGTCTACAAGTGTCACATGTAGAGAGTTCTAGGTCCTTGAAACAGGAGCCGTGTCCAACACTTATCACCCATTCCCCTCTCTGGCTATATATATACATGCTGGGAGTTCCCAATATCAGGAGGTGAGATTGGCTCAGAAACTTTCCCCACTGTGCACAGCCCTTGTCAGAAAGAGGGTCTAAACTGGGCACCCCTGTGGGACAGCAGCTGGCTTGGGGGGACACCATCCTGAATCCAACATCCCTTCCCTCCACGGGGCAGTTGCTGGGCACTTGAACTGAGATTCCACTGTGAGGCATGAAGGCCCTTGTTGGCTCAAGTCCAAAGCAGTCACCAGTTCTTTGGCTTTCCTGGGCAAGCCACAGGGTCTGTCCTTCCACTCACAGCACAGTGACGTCAGGCTTCACGTTCCTTTCATTCAGTACCTGTTTGATCCATGGTCTCAGCCCCTGCCTGACATGGCATCAGGTCAAAGGGCTACACAAGTCCATTTGGCATTGATATGGCCATGAGAGAGTGCTGTGTCCCACCCCAGACACCAGCGGCACTGCATTGGTAACATATGCACTCAAGGACACAAAAGACAAAACACAACAGAGGAACAGCATGAACCATGGACTCTGCTGAGGACCCACGCGGACTGGGCAGTGTAAGCATGATGGAGTCAAAACCTAGCAGCACAACACCTGTATCTGTGGAAGCAGCAGGAAGTGACCATAGGGGTGAGCTGAGGAGGGAGGGAAAGAGTAGGATGTGGCAGGTCCCCGTGCTCAGGAGCCCATGGAATCCAGCTGAGGACAGTTGGAGCTTCTTCTTGAGAATGACACTTGAAACAGCCTCACCAGAGTGACCCAGGCTGATGTCACCTGCCTGCTCTGAATCTGTCTAGCACTTAAACTGATGCTTCTGCCTGCACTGCTGCATTTCTGCCCTACAAATCCTGGGGACTTTCATCCCTGTCCTCAGAAGAAGCTTTCATTCAGGAATGGGCATGGAACAAATCTACAAATGAAAAGGCAGCGATGTTGGAAACCAAAGCACAGCCCATATCATTAGCTGCGATGATTTGCATTCAAGATGAGCTTGTCAGGAAATTGTTACCTCTGCAAAGGGTGTTTCTGGTCCTGTGGTCATGAAGGGCAGGTATAAAAGCCAGCCCAAGTCCCTGCTCTCTCATCCACTTCTCTTGCCGGCTTCTCCTTGGGAACCAGGTGAGTCTGGGGATCCTTCTGCTCCTTTTCCAAAGCGAGATCTCTCCTCAATGGTACTCACAGCAGATATTGTCTTTCTCCTGTCCTGTGGTTTGTATCTTCTTGTCATGATAGGAAGGAGTGAGGAGAAGGTGTGCTTAGAGAGAGGCTGGGATGTGGCTGAGGGGGCTTCGGGGCTATGCACAAGCAGAGGGACTCTCTGGGCCTGGTTGTGCATTATAGGGTGATGAAGACTGTGTGTCTGCTGGCTCAGCTTCCAGCTCCCCACTCAGTAGTGTCCTTGGCTCCTCTGTGAGAGGGTAAACAGTCTGCTCCTCACCCACCCTTGTGCTCTGCTTCCTCCCTGCTCCTCTTCCAGGTGCACCTGCAGCCCAGAGACATGTCCTGCTACAACCAGTGCCTGCCATGCCGGCCCTGTGGCCCGACCCCACTGGCTAACAGCTGCAATGAGCCCTGTGTCAGGCAGTGCCAGAACTCCACCATCATCATTGAGCCCCCACCTGTGGTGGTGACCCTGCCCGGACCCATCCTCAGCTCCTTCCCGCAGAACACCGTTGTGGGATCCTCCACCTCCGCTGCCGTTGGCAGCATCCTCAGCTGTGACGGAGTGCCCATCACCTCTGGCTGCTGTGACCTCTCTGGCATTTCCAGCCGCTACTCTGGCAGAAGGTGCCTCCTCTGAGAGGAGGATGCTGGAACAGCCCCAGGGAGACACCTCGAGGAACTCAGACCATGATGCTGGGCAAAGGATTGAGACTTGGGATGTGTTTGCAGTGTAGCTCAATGGCTTTGCCTTTCTCTCCCTTTTCTTTATTTGCTTGCCTTCTCCTTGGCAGCAAGGTCCCACTGAAGCATGCCTGGTGGGGACCATCTCTCTCCTTTATGCCCCTCTCTGGGGAAGACAGACATCACGCAAGAACTTATTCAAGGCGAAGGACCGCAGAGTAATGGCTGCTGCCATGGCTCCATGAACTGGCAGTTCCCGCCTGGAGTGACTTTGTTTCCCTCTTTTGACTCATTAAATTTCTGCTGCGTTCAAACCTGGCCTCCATGTGGTCTTTCCCTCTCTGGACACTCCCCAGGCTGCCTAAGGAGAAGGGGTTGCTCTGGGGTGGAAGTGGGTGAGGGCACAGGGAGACCCTTCTCCATTCAGAGAGGAGTGGGAGGCTGGGACAGCCTGCAGGGGCTCCTCTTCTGAGCACCATCCCTTGGAGCTGAGGAAGATACCCGGGGCAGCTCTGCTGTCAGTGACCATCAGCCCTTGCCCTGCTGTGTCTCTGACCAGAAATGCCCAGAGAGGCAGGAGGTTCTGAGGGAGCCCCATGAGCTCTTGAGGAAGGGCGTTCCTCTTGCTATGGCCAGACTGCTGTGGGGTGGCAGGGGGTGGCTGTGGGGCTCCAGAAGGTGATCTGCTCTGCAGAATAGCAAGAGTGGTAAAGCAGGGAACACCCCTTGGGATGGCCCATAGCTGCTACTCCATCTTCCTCTGCCCTCCACCACCTAATCCAGGGGCCACAGCCAGCACCCGTGGGCAGGATTAGCAGGGAGAAGTCACCCATGCTACTGAATGCTCTATTGGTGGAAACTGGAGCAAAAAATGCGGGAGCTGATGGCAGTCAGCACAGAAATGGGGACAGTGCAACAGCACATTGCTGAGGCAGATCAAATTGCTCTAAATACACAATGCAGGACAACGTGAAGATCACCAAGTATGAGTGTACTCAGTACACTTGGCAAGAGAGCTTTTGACTGCTGCGTTGGTCCCCCCAAGGAGTTTGTGGTCACGGACTGGCTGCCATTCTCAGGAGAGAGAATATTTTGACATGTAAATCTCACCACTTCTGGTGGGTAAAATTGACTCTTGGCAGCTACTACACTCTCATATCCTATTTCCTGCATGAAAATTCAGGTGTCTTGACAAAAGTGTACAAGTGGAAGGATGGAAATCCCCACACCCATGTCCTCCATCAAGAGGGGATTATGGCTCATATCTCAGAATGATGGAAGGCCACAAGCTGTATAAGGGCGTTTCACTTGCATCTCTGAAATCATTTTTCTCTAGTCATACTCTTAATAATCATCATCAACAGCAGAAGAGATGGACTTTCTAACCATTCGTCATTAAACCTTGTAATAAACAGAAGGCAATTCAGGTCCTTTGCAGTGCTGATACATTCTTCAGTTATCCTTGTAGGGGAGGCAGGGTGGGCATTCCTGGCACTGCCAGAGTGCTGCTACTGGCTCTTGGCATAACCTCCAGCTTGGCTGTGCAACAGGGGAGATCTTGGAGAGACAGGAGAAGGGCACAGGATCCACGCAGGTTTACACTTCAAGCTAAGGGCATTGTTGCCAGAGTGTGTTCTTTTCTAATGGTGATGGAAATCATGCTGAGGGTCTGCTGTGTGAAAGGCAGGCACTGAGCTGTCTCAAGCCATGCTTCCCATTTCACTGCTGGGGCTGTTTCTATGGCTCACCTGTCTGCACCTACGTGGGAGCCCCCTCAGAAGGGTCACTAGGCAGAGCATTGCCTGTGCTTTACCTTGTTCCATGATTATTACTCCCGTGCTCAACCCCTTACACCCTAAGAAACAAGGATGCGAAAGCTACTCTGAGCAGGTTCAAGAGCTGGTGTTCATGTAAAATAAACAACTGGCAGGTTACCATCACCCTAACCCAAAGCTCGCCGTACATCAAGGAGTTACTGATCCATGTAACCTGAGGAGGCCCTGGCCTCTGCTGTGCTGCATGCAGAGCTTGGCCTTCAGATCCGTGTTGTGCTGCAGAAATCCCTTGGCCAGAGGTCAAACTCAGCCACTCGATTGGAACCGATGTGCCTGTAAGCAGCTCCTGCTCGGTGCCAGTGATTGCACTCCCTGGGTGTCCTTGCCTGTGTCTAAAAGTTCAAAAGGTACGAGTTTCTCATGTGAACATCATTTCTGTTTGACAGCAGAAATGATAAAGTGAGCTGTTTTATTTTGTGAAAATCTTCTAAAAGTTTGACTGACCAAATTGGGGTAACCCTTTCATGGACAGGACCCGCGTGGGGTGCTGTGCCCTGATTGGAGGTGCCTATTGGACAGCCCATAGCTTAGGGCTCCTAGCATCTGGAGGACACAGGATCATCTTTGCTGCATTCTCATTCTTCATAGTCTTAGTCTAGTCTAAGATATGGCATTTTAAACAATACATTGCAGAGTCTGCATACCTTTCTTATGGGAATCAAAGCAAACCAGCAGCTCCCGGTGCAAAACATTTGGTGTAGTCAGCAGGTCCCAGTGGGAAATGCCTTTGCAGAGAAAGGCTAGTGAAGAAGAGAGAGACCAAATGCCTGGCTGGCCCCACACAGTCATGGGGGGCAGTCACAAGGCACTTGGCCTAGGTAGTTTTCCTGGTGAACTGGGAAAGTGAGGAGCAGTTAGCTGGATGACCCAGCCCATCTGAAGTATTAACCTGTTTCAGGAGGCGTGGGGTAGGGCAGGGATAAGGGAAGGAAAACTCGTGCTCTGTTTGGTTGTTACTGCCATGCTTGAAGTGGACATGCGGATGTGTGCAGCTGAAGCACTAGCCTCACATGAGCTGCAGTCACAGGAGGTCAAAGTCATCTGGGCAGCAAATGGTAGGGGGAACTGGGCGCACATGGTATCACCCCCCATTCCCTGTACCAAGCTGAGGGAAGGGGCGTTCCCTCTTCAGCCTGGGGACAGGGGTGGGGATGGGGACAGGCATGGACGGGCATGAACCCTCATGTTCTGCTTGTAAGACTGTGGAGCCAGCATAATAAGCAATGGGTTATTCTCCCTTCTACTCTGCTCTGGTGAGACCCCACCTGGAGTACTGCATCCATCTCTGGAGCACCCAACATAGCAAAGACATGGACCTGTTGGATGGGGTCCAGAGGAGGGACACAAAGATGCTCAGAGGGCTGAAGCACGTCTCCTATGAGGACAGGTTGAGAGAGTTGGAGTTGTTCAGCTTGGAGAAGAGAAGGCTCTGGGGAGACCTTGTAACAGCCTTCCAGTATCTAAAGGGAGCCTACAGGAGAGCTGGGGAAGGACTTTTTACAAGGGCATGTAGTGATAGGATGAGGGGGAATGGCTTCAAACGGGAAGAGGGTAGATTTAGATTAAATATTAGGAAGAAATATTTCACTTTGAGAGTGGTAAGGCACTGGAACAGGTTGCCCAGAAAAGCTGTGGCTGCCCCATCCCTGGAGGTGTTTAAGGCCAGGTTGGATGGGGCTTTGAGCAATCTGGTCTAGTGGAGGTGTCCTTGCCTGTGTCAGGGATGTTGGAACTACATTATCTTCAAGGTCCCTTCCAACCTAAACCTTTCTGTGATTCTATGATTCTATGCCTTTGCTGGGTAACGGGGCAGAAAAAAACGCTAATTCAGGGAAATCTGACCCATTACCAAAGGAATAACGTGATGAATGTCATCAGAATCAGGGTGAGGGAGGGTGGGAAGAATCGTCCCCAAAAGTCTTTCTAACCCTGCAGCCAGGAGGGTGCCCACAACTTACAGCTTCGGTTGGGCTCTGAGAACGCCCCGATATTTATCACAGCCCATGATCCATTAGCAGGAAAGACTTTTAATATCCAGGTGGGGAAATATTCCTTCCATATCAGCTCAGCTCGCAGTGGGGAGGATTGTGTCGCCCACATTGTGCAGGTGCCTCCCTCCAGGGCTGTAGCTTCAGAGCAGGACTGGCTGTCCCAGGCCATGCTGACACCTCTGCAACTCGTAAACCATTGTTAGAAGTTGGGGTTGTCCAGCAGCAGACACATTTGCCCTCGCAGAACCCTCTTTGGTCTGTAAAGAAATTGGCTCTGTCTGATGTAGGGGGGCAGCTTCTGGTGTCTCCTCCCAGAAGCCATCCCTGCAGCTCCTCCACTACTGGTTCAGTACCACTAGAGCCTTGCCTGGTAACCCAAATTCACTGTCCTTACACTTGTATTATTATGTGCAAAATGCATTTTCCATTAGGAATATTGGCTGCAAGATAAACTCAGCCAGCTCATGAACATTCCCAGAGTAGCAATTTCTTCAGCTGCTCTGTAAATTCATGTTGCTTCTGCATTTCTCTGCCTCTTGAAGAGAGGGTATTTACCTTCAAGTGAGGCAAGAGACAGGTTGACTACTACATGGCTTCTGATGTCCCAGCCTCAGTGTCTGTTGCCTGAGGGGAGGCTGGCTTGTACCAGACACACACCCTTCTGCTGCCGCATCACTGTGTCACTGTGACACTTCTCCATTTGCAAGGACAGGGGGTGGTCCCAGACCTTTGAGGACATCAACAAGGTCTGGCGGGAGCTTCTAATGCTGCAGGATTTTCTTTTCCTTGTAATATGGGAATTCTCTGGGGGGCTGCTGCAATGGGGATGTTGTCTAGTTTTCATATTCTCCTTCACACACAGACTTGAGATGGGGAGAGGCTCAATGTCTGGAAAGGCCGTGACAGCTTTGACTCCGCTGTGCTTTCTCTCTGTCTTACAGTGAGACAGCAGCTGCCTGAACCACTGCCAAACTTCTGAGCTCCCTAAAGCTGCTGGGGTTGGCCAGTGACTTATTCATTCCTTCCCTGTAGGCTGAAGGACTCACCTAGAGTCGTCTAGAGGGGCTGAGAGGTGGTGTTGGGAGTCCTGGTTCTCAGTGCTGTGTGTGCATGATCGTGCTCACGTACATGTTCCTCTGGTTATGCTCATGTGTGCATTCACATGTACACGTGTGTGCCTGTGGTAATACCCACACAAACGTGAGTGTGCACAAATGTTCTGTGCCTGTGTGTTTGGGCAAGTGTGTTCATGACTGCGTATGTGTTTTAGCACATGCACCTGCCTTCATGCGGGAGAGCATGAATGTGTGTGACTGCTCTGCATATATGGAATTGTGTGGGCATAGGTGTGTGTAGAGGTGTGCTTTTGTGTGTGTCCATCTGTGTAGAGGAGCATGCAAGTATATCTGCATGGCAGCGCATGCATGCAGGGGCATGCACGTGTATAAGCATGTGTGAGTGAGTATCTGTGCGTTCATGTTGGTATGGGGTGGCTGTGCATGTCGGTATGGACATGGGCTCCTTTGGAAATGTGTGCGCACACACCTCTATTATTGCACACATATGATTTTCTCTTTGGGTGTGTGTAAGCTCACCTGTGTGCTTGTGCCCATGTGTGTGAATTTGTGTGTGCACTGAAGGGGAAATTCAAATTGTAACTACTCAGCAGTGGTAACTTGTGACCAAGGAATGATTTGCCATGGTGGGCAAGAAGGCCCAAATGCAGGAGGGGTTAAAGTGGCTGGCAGCAGGAATGCCAGAGAGGGGAGGAGACTCTGTGAAGGAGTGAAGTTTCCCTTGGTGATGAGATAAGAAACAGCAGCAGCATTGTCTTGTAGCAATCCTGGAATGAGAATGTAAGAGAGAGGATGAACTGAGGCTCAGCAGTGCCTATTTCTCTCTGCTGATCATCAATGGAGCGAAGAGGAGAAGCTCACCTGGAGACACCTGCTCTGAAGGCACAGGAGAACAATTTCCATCTGTTCGTGTCTTGCCTGACTTTGTGATTAGATTTTTACTTAGATCTGCACTTCACTGAAGACCGAAGACTTAGGCCTTAACTGTGGTTAGAGGCTCGGAAACGAGGTAGGTGAATCCCTTACCTTACTTGCTCTGTATTCAAATGTCCGTAGTTGCCTTTAGTTATCTCCCTCCCTGGAGGTTCCAAGACCACATTAATATCCAGCACCAAATACCTGACATTTCCAGTCTCTTGGGACATGGCTACTTCAGAAAACTCCCACGTGTCAGCAACTGGTCACACTTTATAAAACTGTCTTGCTGTTCTTTTTTTGGCCGCTGTGAACACAGAGCATTATCCATCTGTGACAAGCCCATGAGATTCCGCCAGAGGTCAAACTCCCTGTGGCACACACAGGGGAATGAGAATATTGTCCTCTGGGTGTGGCCAGTTTGAGCTTCAGTGTGTTAAGGGGGTGGGTGTAGGAATGTTCTTATGCTAATGAAGCTGGTGACTGATGTATGCTCTCTATATATGGAGCTAACATGGAGAGCCTTTACACTGTGTGTGTGCACACAAAGCCCCTCTTTGTGGAAGTACCGTGGTGGCTGGGAGGGGGAAAGAAAATTGGGAGCACAAGCTGTCAATACCTACCAGATGGATGGAGAGGAAACAAGGTCAGGCCATTGTGCACAGCCTGACAGGAATCGCAAGGTGAGAGCTGTTAGCCACACTTCTCCCGACATCACTGCACCCAGAGCTCTTCCAATAAATCAACCTCTTTCCAATGTTCTCTCTCTCAGCCAAGGGGACCATGGCTTCCTCTGGAGGATGGTGCATGAAGAGATGTAGCTTGGATCATTTCCACTGGCTGAGCTGGTGAATGAAGCCTGCCCAAGAACTCAAACAGAATTCCAGTGCCTTGCATGTTTAAGGAGGGCCAGATTTAGGGGGATATCTCTGCCACGTGAGATCACTGGTAAGTAAATTCCTGAGGAGGAAGAAAGGAGGGAAAGGGCTCCTTCGGATGTGGTTCTGCCACCTGAGGATGCGATGGGTTCTCCCCTAGAGAACTGACCAAGAATCCTTCTTTGTCTGCAGGGAGGCCATAGATGAAACCCCTCAGTTTAGCTGGGTTTTCAGCAGTGCTGCCTTGGATGGGATTCAACTTAGAGAATTTTGCCTTCAGCTACTGGGGCATGGATACCTCTGCTCAAGTTCAGTTAACCGACTTACCCATCTGAGGTGCTCACTAGACTCTTGCCCTAGCCTTCAGAGACAACCTGGCACTTCTAGAGGGCTTTTAGTCATGTCTATGAGGCAAGTTGAGCCATGTGTCTCTCCCAAGCACCTTTTCTCTGTCCAAAGAAGGGGGGTAAGCTGAGGAACTGAGACAAGAGTATTTCATCATATATTTTCCACTTGATCAGCAGAAGTCCTTCCCCTGACTCTGAGATGGAAAAATTACAGAGGTAAGTCTTATCGCTAGTAGCTGTGCTGAGAAGCAAATGTCAGTGGAGGTAATCGAGTTATTTCCAAAAGTTTCCTGTGCTGAGACTTGGAAGAAAGCAAATATACAAGGCCACGGGTCCTGCCTTGATGACTGCAGGTGTGTAATTCCCTTCCTCCCTGCAACAGCTTTTCACACAGCCAGAGACCCTCAGCCTGCCATCCAGAGTTTCCTAAGCAGGATTTTCATCTCATGGAAGCAATTGCATTTACTATGTTCTAAAGGGGATGCCTGCACTTGATTCGAGAAATAACTCCCCAGGTTCATTTGATGGTGTAGGCCTGACCTTCAGGGTCAGATCTAGTTGCCCAAATGTGTTTCTGCAGCAAAGGATTTCCCTGACAATTTTAACTTAGGGTAGATGCTGTTTTCCTGTGCTCTGCACCAACTACTTTTTCAGGGATGATGGTTTTCTTTCACTGCTAGTAGCACCTGAAGGACCAGCACAGGTATGCAAACCCTCACAGAAACTTTCCTGTCTTTGCAGATGAACCTCAGCACTTGGGGACACACTGCAAATGGGACAAGAATTCATCCATCTTGGCTTCGCAGGAACGTGGCATTTCCTTGTCTCCCCTGTGGTGGCATTTGCACTGACATACTCCCTGACAGTAACAGGCAATGCATCCATCATAGCCCTTGTGTGAATGAACAGCAACCTCCATACCCCAAAGTACTTTTTCCTCGGGAATCTCTCCTTTCGGGAGATCTGGTACACTACGGGTGTTGTTCCCAAAGCCATAGGAGTCATGCTGGGGACTAGCCAGACCATCTCCTTCTGTGTCTGCATCCTCCAGTTGTTCTTTCTCCTCTCTCTAGGCTCCACTGAGTGTTTTCTCCTGTTTGCCATGGCCTATGATCACTACTTAGCCATACCCTACCCCTTGAGATACGGCTCCCTCATGAACAGTGTCTTCTCTGTTCAGCTGGTGCTGAGCTCCTGCCTGGGACGCTTTCTGGCCATCCATCTGCTGGCCCTTCTGACATGCAGGCTGACGTTCTGTGGGCCGGATGTCATCATTCATTTCTGCTGATACAGATTCCTGCTTTTGCCTCTCCTGCAGTGACATACAGCCTGTGAAGCCAGTGGCCTTCCTTGTCTCCATAATTGTTCTGGTGGCCTCCTGTGTGGCCACCCTGGTCTCCTATGTGTGTACATCCTGAGAATTGTGTCAGCCCATGGCCAGAAAAAGGACTTTTCCATTTGCTCTGCCCATCTCAGTGTTGTTACGACCTGGTATGGCTCAACCATGTTCCTGTATGTCAAGCCATCGGCCCAGAACTCTCTGGATCTGAACAAACTCCTGAATACCTTTCACAAAGCTGTAACTCCTTTGTTGAACCCCTTCATTTACATTCTCAGAAGTGGAGCAAGCTCCGGGGTGGCCTTCCGGAAGAAGTGAAGTGGCTTTTCAAAGGGCCTCAATGGGAGCAAACAGATTCATCCCCTCCCTCCCATGACTTCTACCCTGCAGAAGTTCCTCACCAAAGTGTAAGTGCACCTCGGCATCACTGGGAGTGAGGAGACACCAGTTCCCCACTGACCCCATCTCACTCACCTTACAGCCATCTTAGGCTGGGATGAGACTCAATTCTAATGCTCCCACCTCCCTCTGATCACTCCTGGGTACACTCACCCTGCTCTAAAGACCAGCGCTTGGAAAGGCTCACAAATCCCATCCAGAAGTTGTTCTCCAACAGAACACGGGAGTAGTGGGCCTCCCACAGGTTTTTATTCCAGTTTGCTAAGGGCATAATTTTGTCAGGGACTTGTCTGAATCCCCCAAGGAAGTCCCAGCAGCTGGCTCACTGCTTTGGGACATGGGCATGTATTTCTTCATTTCGGCTGACATTTTCTGCATGCATCTATGCCCCATTCTTGTGGCTGTTGCACAGAATCATGCTCTGGTTCAAGATGAAATTTGGCAATGGCTGGTATCTCTAGTTATAGCCACTATTCCTAACATAGGACAGCCGGCAAAGTTTACACTCCCCTTCCTTCCTCTATCCAGTCTCTAAAAGTACTTTTAAACTTTTAATTTAAAAGATGCAAATTCATATACTTCACACTAGGCCAGTCAGGGCATTTCCACAGCTATAACCCCACAGCAGCCTTTCACAGTCCATTGTTCCACCCATTTAGGGCTTTGTTGTGGAAACACTTGAATGTGAGTGGCAAAGTCCCCAACCTGCAGAGCTGTGAAGTGCTGGCTGGGCAGAAAGGCTCTCTTTACACTCACTGGGAGGACATCAGCACTTCCAATGGGCACTTGCTTTCCCCCTTCTTACGATTTTCATGTCAGAAGAGATGCATCACATTGCCAGAGCTCTTCTTTCTGCACCCTGACAGGGAAGGGAGTCCATGTGACCACTTCAGAAGGAGGAGGCATCAACATGGCAGATACACCTTTATGAAGAGTGTGGGACTGATTTCACCTNNNCCACCTGTCCTGGGCACTTGGCTCTTAGACCTGCACCCAGGCCCAGGCACCAGTGCCCAAGGACAGGCTGATGCTCACACTTGTCAGCTGTGCTCTCTTTCTCAGTGGCAGTTGGGAAAATCCCTGGGACAGCTGGAAAAAGAGCTTGAGCCTGGATGTGTCCTCAGGTAGCCATCCCTGCTTGGCATTCCTTGCTTTTGGGGGAGAACCATGTATGTGGAGTGTCTCTGTAGTCCTGCAGAGCAGCCAAAAGCAGGACCTGAAATGTCCAAGGGGCCTGAGACACAGGAGTGCAGGAAGGTGAGGGCTACTCTCAATTCCCCATCAACGCTGCCTAGAGCCCTCTGAGATTAATAGGGGCATGCAAAGGCTGCAACAGGGCTGGAAGAGCAGAGCCATGTCACTTGGGAGAGGCAGGTCATGCTGGAGCAGCAGTAGGACAACCACCAAACCCCCTAGGCTTTTTCAGGTGAAGTAGACAATGCTTCATGAGCAATAGACTCCAAATCACATGGTGGGATCCAGCTGAAAAGCGAGCACCCTCCAGCAGAGCTTCCACATGCAGTGCTGGGGTGGGATTGCCTGAGAATAGGTGCCCAGAACCATTCCTGTTGCCTATGGGAGGAAGCAAGATCACTGAGATGGGATTGCCAGTTGTTGGACAGAGAAACCAGCATGGACTCAGGGAAACAGGGGTTCCTCCCAGCCACCTACTGCTGGTTTTCCAGAGAAAACGAGACATGGAAAAGACTGGGACCACTGTCCAGCAGTGGACAAGTGCAGGAAGGGTTGGAGCAGAGAGCCTTTTTCACCATCTGGCTGATGGGTATTTTCACTTATGAATGACCAGATGCAGTGCAGGGGAGGGTTCTTACCCACTTCGGTAAGAAAGCACTTGTGGTTGTGGTTTCAAAGCAAGGGCTTGT
>VZSZ01004596.1:4105-31342 GCA_013398815.1 Ibidorhyncha struthersii
CCGCTCCTCCTCCGCAGCGAGGAGCGGGAGCGGCCCCGGGGGCCCTCCCGGTGCCGATGTCCCCCGCAGTGCTGATGTCCCGCCCGGTGCCGTGTCCCTCCCGGTGCCGAGTCCCGCCGCGGGTCCCTCCCGGTGCGCGGTCTGATGGCGCCACCTGGCGGCGGCGGGAGGGGGGTTGGTCGGAGCCACCCGGCAACGTTAAACCCGACAGTTCTGGATGTGTTTTCACCTGTCAGCAGGGACACCTCCCCCCAGCCCAGGTCGCTCCCAGCCCCGTCCAACCTGGCCTGGAACACCTCCAGGGATGGGGCAGACACAGCTTCTCGGGGCAACCTGGGCCAGGGGCTCACCACCCTCACAGTCAGGAATTTCTTCCTCATATCTCATCTAAATCTCCCCTCTTCCATTTTAAAAACGTTCCCCCTCCTCCGGTGGCTGCCCTCCCTGATCCAGAGTCCCTCCCCAGCTCTCCTGGAGCCCCTTTAGGGACTGGAAGGGGCTCTGAGGTCTCCCCGGAGCCTTCTCTTCTCCAGGCTGAACCCCCCCAACTCTCTCAGCCTGTCCTCCCAGCAGAGGGGCTCCAGCCCTCGCAGCGTCTTTGTGGCCTCATCTGGCCCCGCTCCAGCAGGTCCGTGTCCTTCTTCTGTTGGGGTCCCGCTGCCGGGGGGTCTCCCCAGAGCGAAGCAGTGGGGCAGTCCCCTGCCTGGCCCTGCTGGCCATGCTGCTGCGGATGCAGCCCAGGATGCCTTTGGCTTGCCTTTTTTTTTTTTTCATGGTTGATCCAATAAAATAGAGCATAAAGCAACGGGCTCTGTTTCTCAAAGGCAGCCGCTGCAAAAGCACATGGGCAGCAGCCTGAAAAAGCTGTCATAGACCGACAGAGGGTTTCAGGCAGATAATAACATTTTGCTTTTCTTTCCAAACACAGCAATAGGGTGGTCTGGGGTTTTTACATGTCTCTTAGCCATTGCCTATGTTTCAAACAGTAGGTTTGAAATTAACGCAGGGAAGCTGCCACAGACACTGCTCTTTTTCCTACAGGTGACGATGTTCCCAGCAGTTGGTGGGACTTGCTGTCGGTACTTCCATGTCACAGACGTAAACTACATTTTTTTTCAAGGTAAGTATCAGTGAATCCCCAGGAAACAATACCCTCTACCATCAAAACTGTAGCCATCTCCAATTTTACAATGTCCAAGCTTAGCCTGCTCCTCCCCCCCTTCACTCACTAACCCCTGAGCCTCCTCTACGCACCTTTGACACAACCACAGTAAAGATAATCAACCTTTTATTTCATGTGGGAGAGGTTCTGACACAACAGCCCTCTCTTTCCAAACCCAAATCATTCCCCTTTTCTGTAGTTTCAAAACACAGCTAAGTGATCTTGTCCTGAAACCTGTCTAAAAATCTAGATACAGGTCAATCTGTTCTCCCTGTGCTGTGTGACTTCCAAAGATGTAATAGACCAAGGACGTGTAATATTTCTTTGAAGAAATTACTATGTTTTATTTTTCCTTTTAATTGTTTCAGCCATGCTCCTTCCTAGATGTCACCCATCTACAAAAATGCATGATGACAGAATTTTTCTAAGATGTGATGTTATGTGTATATCTAATCAGATAATGAAACACTAATACTATAATTAGGTACTTTGTAAACATAAAAGGATTTCAGTTATCAAGCACAAAGTTACTTTATTCATTTTTAGTCATACAAACAAGGAGTCAAAAGAGAAGTATCAGTGCACAGAGATGCAAACAAGTTTCCCACTTTAAATATAAATATTAGGTTTGCAATCGTTCTGATAAGTTTTATAGACACCCAGATCATATTTTCTTCATATAACGGGTGCGCATTTTATTTTTCCTTTTTCTGATTCTGTTCCTCTCCTTTCCGTTTCTCCAAATAACAGTTCAGAATGTCGTTCAGCTGCTGCTCACACTGGCTTACATGTTGTAATCCATTTTCCCATCCTAAAAGCAGCAACAAACATGATAATTACACCTCCCTTCCCAGCCTCCATCATGCAATTAGTCTGTGGCAATGTGAACATCTATTTCCCCAAACCTGCCAAAGGGCTGTAATATTTCTACTTGGACAATTGTTCTTCAGAGTTTGACCATTAACACGATGCTTCCTTTGACAGCAACCAAGTAGGTAAATAAAATAATTACTCCTTTGGCACCTATTCTTCCAGTGAGCTGTTGCTTTAGAAACTGAGCACTGTAGTACTCACTAAGGCGAGGACCTTCCCCCCCTGAAAGGGGATGTGCCCCTCCGCAAGACAAGGGAGCCTCAGCAGGTCCCGGGGAGTCGCATTCAGCCAGAGTTTATCACGTGTGCTGCAGAAATTTGGACACTGCTCTATCTCTCACTTCTTCAGTTCAACGAAAATCGCCACGGGAGAATTTATGATGAAATGTAACTCAGGCTTGGAGATACGAACTGTCCCGTTTCAAAGGGGACTCACTCGAGTGCCAACGAAAGGAGAAACTATGACCTCTCTTTCCAAAATATGCATGCCGCGGAGAGGAAAGGGATGCACAGAACTAAGGGGCTGTTCAGGCATTTTAAACACCTTCTAGCAAAGTTGCAAGGGGTAGAGACAGGCGCCATAAAGTTTTTTGCTTTGTTTTTCTTAAGCAGGATTAGCTTTCAAATATGTAAATACTCAGTTGCAGTAAATGTCGCAGCCAATACGTGATTTTCAAAACCTGCATTTCTCTGGCCCAATAAAACAAACACGCATTCACAAGACAGTGACCTGTCAACAAAGCAATCGGGAATTACGTGGCAGACTTAACTGGTCTCCAGTAGCGTTGGTATTTTTCTAGCAGCTCAAAGTTCATTTTCCAAAAACCAGTGAGCCCCTAATTGCAGAAAGACGCTATACCTTTCTCTTGAAGTACTATCTATCCAGAAATACTTCTGTATAGAAGAGTTTGGTTATAACTTGTTTCTGCCTGGGTCTGCTAGGTAAAAGCAAACTGGGAAAGGACTGGAAATGCTGCAAGGGCTTTCAGCTCTCCTTACCAGCGTGCTCTTTGTGTTGCTTCTGATGGCATCAAAAGAAGAAAAAGAAGTCCCATTACTGGATAACAAATACCCTTCAAGTATAAAACCAGTTTGCAGATAAAACTGCAAACATGCAACTTGCACGCTTGTAAATACTTTCACATTTTCCTGCAATATACTACATTTTAAATGAAATAATTATACTGGTTTAATATAGTATGCACGCCATGTACTTTATATATTATATAGTATGTATTATCTATATGATAATATATAAAATTTATTATAGATAGTTTAATTAAAGAAGATGAGCTGTGCAGTTTCAAAAACACAGGGAAAGAAAACATTACCTTTGCAGTGCTGAATTACTCTTCCCCACAGTCTGTTCTTACTTAAACAGGCCAGATTTCCAACAATCAACAAATGCCTCTTTGCCCTCGTCAGCGCAACGTTCATTCTCTTTTCTGAGTCTATGAACCCCATTTGTCTCGTTCTCACACACGACAAAACAACTATCTCCTTCTCAGCTCCTTGGAACGCGTCTACAGTGGAGACCTGGACAGCTTTAACTTCAAAAGCCTCAGAGTGTATGCCGCTAAGCGAATTCTGAATCTGTAGACAAAGGAATATGGATGGTGACAAGTTACGCCGCTCACAATCAATCACTTGTCTTGCGCAAACACACTCAACAAGTGTGAGTCTGCACAAGACATGAACGAAGAAACCGCAGAGTGCACTGACAGCAAAACCTCAGCTAATCACAGGAAAACACTACGCGATGAACCCGTTTTTGATAAAACCCGTGTGCCTTCAGCGTGGCAACCGGCGCTTTCGCTCACTAATCACAGCAGCCCATGTCGTACCTCTGTTATCTGTCCTTGTCACGTGTACCAGTTTGGAACAGCCCCTAATTCATTCATGAAAATTACAGACTATTCAATTTGCCAATTTTCTGAGTGTGCACGTGGAAAGAAAACAAATTGAAAGTTTTCTTCATTTTTTAAATCATGTTTGAATTGAAAGATTTTGATGAATTTTAGAGGGAAAACATATAGGTTTTTATTTTTATAATGCAAAAGAGAAATTACAGTAAACTCCAATTTACCTATCTAGCATTTGGTTCTCACTTCTGGTTGACTCTTCCTAGTTGAAGCGGAAGCTGTGTTTAGAACAAACAAATACATTTAAGGGAACTGTTTAATTGATGATAGATCACACAAACCTTACACATCTGGGATTTATAAAGAGTAATCACACCAATTGCAGACCCTTCGATTCCACTTGCAATCAGAGCCTGGATGAGCTTGACTGTAAAATGAACTTCTGCCACGTTGTAAAAGCTGGTGTCTCGTTCAATCTGGAAATAGGGAAGAAGATTCCCAGTTTAGCTCTCACAAACAGCAGAATGCAAACAGAAATGGATTGGAGGAAAAACTACGATATTGACTTTCTATATAAGAAATGTTTAAAAACTTACTTGCTCTACTCCATTAACACTATAAAAACATAGCGTCGGAAGCCAATCCAATAAAGGACTTCTATCTTTCTCGGAAACGCCATCTATCAGATGTCCTTCATAGAACAGCTCGTTGGCTATGGCACTAATAGCAGGGTGACATCGGTACTGTGTCCGAAGAAGTATTGTTTTATGTCCCTAAAGAATTACGATATAGTAAGTGTGGCTAAGAAAAAGAATTACTAAATATTTTGCAATGCCTGCTAGGTCGAACAAGAAATACGTGGAAACAATTCCCACAGTAAGCTGGCTTTACACTCACTTCAACGCAAGTTAGAACGAATACTGCAGCCCCTGATCCTTCTAACTGGATTGAAAACTGCACAGAAAGATCAGAAGGCAGAATCTGTCATTGGTTTTCAATCCATTCTTGGTTTTTACATTTGTTACGCTTACAAATTTCTGTGCACTGTGAAAATAACACTTACAGAGAAATGCAGAGAATGGAATCTGCTTAATAAAAAAAAAAAACAGGCTGAAACACCAATCCTCTGACATCTAAACCAGAACTCTTTTAGTGACTTCAGTGGACCTACGATTTCACGTTCCCACCTTCTGTGAACGCGTGGTTAGTAGGACCTACCATTAAGCAAAGCCGGTCAAAGAGAGTCTGCTCCAATCCCTTTCCGTGAACGCTCTCAGACCCTTGAATAGTTGGCGGTAATTGCTTAGGGTCTCCGACAAGGACTAGCTTTTCACACTGAAACCTAAATAAGAGCGGTAAAAAATAAGAAAAGGAGTTGAAAAAGGATGTCAAACTACTCATAACGAAAGCATGTGCCGTGTTTATATATATATATCACAGATTGCTTTCCATCAGGCTCCCTCCTCCGTCGCGCTCTTTGCACAGTTAAAATAACACGGTAGCTCAAGGAGCACCGCAGAGTAGGCTTCAATTTAAAATTACTCTTCTTGCTTTCTAAGGTAAGACCTCGCAGTTCACGTTCTTAAAAAGACATGCAAGTTTGGCCATTATCTGAGGTTGCGTCACCGCTAACTACAAGTTATGTCTCCGCTGCAAGACACGAGGAAAGCTGTACCTTGCGATAGGAAGGAGAGAAGCAGGTTCAGTCATCTGACTGCACTCATCCAGCATCACCACAGGAAACTTCAGAGTATTCAGAGACGGGAACGGGCAGGCAGCACACGTCACTCCAACCACTCTTACCTTGTTATTAGGCAGGGGAAAACAGGTAAATAAAAAGTTAGGATCATTTAATAGTTAATCTCTGTGCAGTACATGACTATAGCTTCGGCAGTAGAATACACCTACATTAATTTTTAGCAGTTCTACTGCGTGCTGTGTCATACTCACTGGGTCTCACAAAATTCTATTCTAACTTCCAGTAAAAGGCACTGTGTGCGCACGGAGATGGATCCAAGGTTACCATTTCTTATGCGTTTATACGTTAGAATCATTCACAGATTTGTGTATTTTAAGACCAGATCCGGTCTGGTACAGAGAGAGTTCAGATTGCACAATCCTCCAAAAAATTCTGAGCCCCAGCAGCAAAAGTGGCAGCGATGACCACTAGGAATAAGCAGAAGAAACAAATTGCTCCAATCTGCTTTGCTACAAATGGCTCAGATCTGCTTTGTTGTTGCTCTGCCACAGGCTGGGAATTTTCTGAGTGTAGCACTGAGGAGAAAAGGCAAGTAACTGGAAAGACCAGAAATTGAGAAGATTTTGTTCTACAGGAAGTAGTAATCTTAATACGTTGATGAAAAGTTGCTTAAAATAGATTTGAAATCTTCTTGGCAGTCGATACTCAAACTCTAGGATAGATTTAGCTCAGTCCTTGTCTTTTACCTTTACGACTATATAAATCTTAGTGTCAAGGTGACAGTGCAGACTAGCTGTGCTCAGAAATTGTTCTCTCCCCACCTTGGAAACTAGATCGGTAATATTAAATCAGATTGCAATACAATTCAAAAAGGGTTTCTGTCTCATATCTCTGAGCAGGAACTGCACTTGCAACTCGGAGAAGTCATACACAGGTGAGACGCTAAGCTATACCTGTTGAATCAAACCCGTCCTAGTCCTAACATTCATTTTATTTTTCAAAACTTGAGGAGCTTGGCAGGTGTGAGAGGGGATTCCCAGTTTCCCTTTGCTGTGCTTTGTGGATAAGGCATAGCGTATCCTCTCTTTCCCATCTTGTCACTGTGACGTACCTGTTGCAGTATGGTTTTATTGGTCCCCAGTTTATGTTGCTCAATACTCTTCCTTACGTACATTTTTTCAACTGGAGTTAAGTCTTCTTTCATGAGAGCAAGCAGTTCTTTTAACTGCTCATTTTCGTTTCCCGAGCCAGCATGTAAACTTCAAAAAGGTTTTATAACATGAGTTACAACGACTGACAATAACAGTGCTTTCAGTCTTCAGTGAACACCCAATATAGAAAAATAATCCTACTTCATACACAACAGTACTTTATAACAATGTACTAACCTATCCCAAATCCAGCTGAGACAGACTACTATAACACTGTTATAAAACAGACCTTTATCCCACCAGCTCAGACCTTACCACCCCAACCAGAGACAGACACGTAGCAAATGACTTCTCCAAGTACACAGCTGATCTCAGAGTGGAGAAGAATCGAGGTGGGTTTTCATTCTTATCGCATTTTATACCCTTGGTATGCCACTAACACCAAGGAATGGAAAATTAGTCTTTACTCATCTTGAAATTTACTTCCTTCTCTCAAACTCTGTTGAAAGTTCTATGTAGATTGCTTACTTTTAAGTAGTTGAAGGACAAATCCCAAACCACTATAGCGGAGATAACTTGGGTAAGGAGCACAGAATTCACGAGTTGTTACCATTAATTCTCTGAACATTAAATTTACGATTACTTCCTCCAAGTTCTTATCGCGACAGCAGTACATATCTATTTCAAGTCTGTTTTGCTTTTCCTCCCTGTGTAAATTCCCAAATCTGTAACTGCCATTATTTTGTTCTCCTCTACTACTTTCCATTTAAAAGCATGAACTTTATTCAGCAACAAGTGACATTCCCAAATCAAGGTAAAATTTCTCCACCATGCAGGGGTGGGGGGAAAGAAAAACCCACCTGAGATAAGCATACTACAATCACATTTTGAACGACTTCAAAATAGTAATTTTACAGTATGCATACTGTCACGAATCTCAGAATTGCTTCAAATCCCTCAAAGATTAAGATTCTTACCTATAGGGAAGAATTGCTTTTGTGATTTTCCTAATACTCCCCACTCTGATAAAATCCTCAAATCCAAGATCGAGTAGACTTCAAAGAAAAAGAGATGATACATGTTAGAGAAATAGAAAAAGAAATCTTGAAAAATTAAAAAGTGGTTCTAAAAAGGCTCAGAGACACATCAGAACGTTGAAGAACACAAACTTCTGCAATTAACTGGATGAAGTAACTCGGGCCACAATTCAAGTAAATCAAAGTAAATTACCGCATCATGATTAGTCTCAAAAATCCTTAATGCATTTATGATTCTCCTCTCACGAATAGACTCCCATTTGTACTTTCCCTTCTTTCCTTTATTCTTCCAAACCATGAGTTTTATTTCATGTTAGCTTCATGCCAAAGCTTCCCAGGTCTGACTCTCTCTGCCCCTCCCTCTCTCTCCATCCCTCCTTCCGCTGCCCCTACTTCCCAATGCTTCCTGAGCAATCCTACTGTCTGTCATGATGGATTTTAATAATAAATTTGATGAGTAGGGCCCTTCCCACCCCCCCCGCAATGTTTTTGAAGAGTTATACTGGAAATATCAAGTCTATTATCTTTACCATGTAAGTGCATTATTGTTTTTGGAACAATAATTTGTAGAAATCTCAGTAACATACCCCAGCAGTATCCTGTCAACGGCAACGTTAGTGGAAGAAGCAATCAGAAGTTTCCACGGAGCTGACCTGGGACCCTCCATAGCTTCACTGCTTTCAAAGAGTTGTACTAGGAACAGGATCACAACAGACAGCAGATAGCTCTTTCCAGCTCCAAACACACCTGGTAATTTGGAAGAAAAAGCCAATGTTACACGCAAAAAATTTCTAGACAGTACATTTTTAATCAAACAGTTATAACTTAAGTTTGTCTTAGGAAATATTATGCTGCGATTCCTGTAAAAACATTGCACGTGCTTCCTTCAGCAACTGTAAGCAGCCAGGGGCAACCAGTTGGCTTACGCTTTGCATTTACTGCCTGCAATAAGTTTAACAAAAAATATAGAAGAGGGGAAGCTAAGGTATTTTTTCCTAAATTTTCTCTTTGAAAACATGCACTGCTTGCTAAGGAGTCTCATCAATACATTACAGGAATACAAATATACAAGTATGTGCATGCACGTCCCTCATACCGTGTCCTCGGCTGCAGAACAAGGAATGTTGATGAGTGGTAAAACAAAGACAGCAGGAAGTATAAAACAGCAAGGAATAATGCATAATAGAAAGAAAAATGCTGTATGATAATTTAGCAAAGCTGATGCATGACAAAAAGTGGTTTTAATAGGAAAAGAAATAAGGAGAAGGCACTAAAGTCTGATGTTGTGTATAGATCTTGCTAGGAAAGAACTATACTTATTTAAAATCCTGCAAAAGGCAACATGCAAATTCAAGGATCAAAAGCTCTGTGCTGATAGAATGGATGTTATAATGTCAAGGTCATTACCAGAGAGTCTCATCTGAAAAATGGATTTTCAGGAAATGCATGAAGTAGGTGAGGACAGCAGCGTTACAGAAGAGTTTAAAAGGATATTCCATACACAGAGGTAGTTTATTTGAGCTCATCTTTTGCACTACGTTTAAAATAAGTCAACATTTACCTAGCCATAAGAATCTTCCTTTAAGTCTGCCTGGAATTGTAAATATACGATTAAGGAAACAAGTCTACTGTTTTATCACTGAGAGGATTTAGGGATATTTCACTAACACTGGCGTTACATATTAATTCGCATTTTTGCAAAGATACAACAGCAGCAAATTTCACAATTAGTTGCTATATACCATGTATGATTGTGATAGGGAAGATCTGATGTTCTTCCACTGGTTTCGTGTTTTCACACGAGGTCATCATCTGAGCTACCCGAATCAGTGATGTAGCTTGATCTGGGTTCAACGAAAACGTTTGGATCATCTTTTTAGCTAACCCCATCGCCGCTTCCGTGCTGACAGCTCCATACATCATGGTGCGTTTCAGGCTGACGGCAGGTGGAATAAATTTTCTTTTGTTTACTCTTCTGGTAGCATTTTCAGAATGAAAACTCCTAAGAAAGATAGAATGGTCAAAAGGTGCGGTATAATACTGCATACGTATAATTTGTATCTCGTGGTTCTGATATTCTTACTCATCTGACACAGAAATGCTGAGGCTTTATGATTAACAGCTGATAAAATTAAAAGTTGCTGCCCCCTGCACCCTGAGATACACCTGGGCTGTATATTCCTGCCCTTTATTACTTCCCTGGGTGAAAGCAGGGTGATACGAAACAGGCTTTGGGGTTTTATCCTCTTTGCTGTATGCTTGCGCTTTCTATCTGACTTACTCCAAGGCAGCGAGACTGACAGAATCAAGACTGGTAGGAGAACGTAGCCAGAGGTAGCAGGGATTCATTTAATTACTTGTTTCATACAGTGAATGATAAGGAGTCTCGGAAATATCCCCATATTGCTCCAATTCTCCGAGAAAATACATTATTTTTAGGTTTTGCGTCAAATGACTCTAAAAATTTGGAAGGAAAAACAGTTCCACTGAACCTCTGTAACGCATGTACATTAATTCAGTGCAGATCAGTCCATGAGTGTATTATCAGTCTAATGGTCGTAATAACACCAAATATTAATCTTTAGGTTGTAAAACATGGGCTGCAGGTAAGTTTTCAGGGGGGAAAAAAAACCCCAACTTACAATCCCTGAGTCAAAGTTAAGCAATGGATACATTTTCATTCCCATATAAATGAAAACTGCATTGTCAACAGTTCATTCCTTGCACTGTTTTTCTGATTTTAGTTTTCCTCCTCCACTTTTTAACGGGGCAAACTCAATGGTGGTTTTGTTGGTGGGTTGTTTGGTTTTGGTTTTTTTTCTGTACCTATTGACATACTGTATGCTCACAGTATCACCGAAACAGTAACTTACATTTTTAGTAGATACGGTATTAGCGGTAACGTAGATGGATTGAAGTGCTCCTCCATATTTCTTAAAGATGTAAGCTCACCACTAGCGTTACAAACCAGCAAGGCATGAACCAATGCTGAAAAGGCCACAGAAAAATAAAATTAGGAAAAAAATTAAATTTGCCAAGATTTCCAATCAGCTAGCTAAATGAATTACAAAATGCCAAAAGAGTTAATTAGCCTCCTGTAACAGAAACCAAGTTAACCCAATTACCATGTCTGACGGAATATTACAGATGAGGAGAGACCCATTAGCCCTTCTTTTCAAGGTGCATTATTTTGAAGTATTTGCGATTCCAACATTAGGAACCTTCTGGGAAGGAAGCTTAGAGAAAAATCCTTACTCGTTTTAAAAACACTCAAGATATGTAGAAGGTTTTGGAATTTAGGAGGTGAATTTTCTAAGTAAACCTTCCATATCACAACAGCTAAGCAGAGGTTTTCTTAAAAAAGACGAGACAGGAACATAAGAACACCTCCAAGGGGCCAGATGCAAGTTCTGCCTAGTCTGTTTCCAAAGTGTACAGCAGTGGATGCTTAGGGGAGAGTATAGGAACAGAACACGTGTTCAATTAGATTTTTCTGAATTCACTGCCAGTTTTCTAAGGTTCTGGGGCTCTGGGATTCCACGAGTAACAGGTCTCTAATAAGCTTAGTAATCCACATATCCCTATTTTGCTGTTGTTTATCACTGCCAACAACTATGCATTAGTTAAGCTTTATTTTCATACAACTTAGGGGTTTAGTTTTGTGGTGGTTATAGAATTATGAAATATTTTCTATTTATGCTCACGAAGAAAGTTAGGACCAGAAATTTCCTAAAACCCCCCAAAAATAAAAATTGCCGTGATTCAACGGCATTATGACCCAAAAGCTATTGCTCAAGAGATCCAGTCCTGCAGCTCACACTCAGGGAACAAACAAAACCAAACCTCCAATCGCACTCAAAGCCCGTGGTTTTGATAGCCTGTACGCCCACAAAGAACTTGTGTGCCATTAGAATTTTTTTTTTTCCTGTATTTTTTAGTCTTCTGAATGTAATTCGGAACAGGAATTTAATGTAGACTCACCGAATTGTGCTTTGGGGGAACTCTCTCCCTAATGATTACATGGAAAGCCTTTTTTAAAGGCTTAAAAATCTTTTTGAGGCTAATTTGTTAACTGAAACCAACTTACCTACTTAGGGTTAAGTGGTATGAATAAAGCCTCTTGTGATCAAACACACAATTTTCATATTGCATTAAAAGAAAGTAAGCAGAGGTATATTATTACTAGCTCCAGAATGACGACATAATGCATTCTTCACCTCTTTTTTTTTTTACAAAACAACAAACCAAAACCAAAACTTTAGCTTAAGAGCAAAAATAAGAAACTTTTGCATTGCATTTGGCAGCACATTTGTCATTTTTCTGTAACACCTATAGCAGACCACACTGTTTCTCCCCGCACTTAAAGCCCACTAACCTTATTGTTTCCAAAACACTGATGACAAAATATTACAAAAATACCCCAAACAAAAATGTTAAAACCAAAAAGAAGGATAGCTGCAGCTTACTTGGGAACAGCTTGCTAAAGAATGTAAAGGTCAGCAGTTCATTAAAAACCATCAGTGCTAGATTTAGTAAAATTTTCTTTTTAAAATACAATGACAAAAATAACTAAAACTAGACAGATTTGTTTTTTCTGCTTTTTGAACCACCAGTTTTTTTAGTCATTCTAGACTGTAGCAACAAAGGCGCAGAAAGGAACTTCAGGACAGCCAAATGACAGATTGAATACATGGCTTTTTATATAAATATAAATTTTCCATAGTGAGTTGTTTGGAGTTTCTGTTTGTTTTTCAAGGACAGTAACAACATATTCCTGTCAACTACACTCCGACAGTCAATCTGCATTCTATACTATATTATTTGTATTATCCTCATTTCTTCATCACCCGGTTAGAACTTCTTAGCATCTACCTTGCAGGTTTAATTGCATTAAGTACCGTATTCAAATTACATATGCAGAGATACAAGGAAAAAAAAAAAAATACTGTGAGTAGAATCATGTATTAGGTTTGAGAAATTCTAATCTCATCCTTCATTGCTGGCCAGATTTTTCCCCTCAATAGTCACTTCCCACAATTCTGAATTATTTGGTGTACAACTTACTATTTGATCGCCAGTTGGAGGGGCAGTAGCCTTTCAGTGGTAGTAATTCCACTTCGTTGTTGGAGGATGGTCCAAAGAAAGTACTACTTGCAATGAAAGTATCCAGGGGATCAAAGTTCAGAGTCTTTGAAACAACCCAAATATCATCTGTCAAAAAAAAAAATACAGACTTCTCATAAGCTTCTTCTCCTGCTGTCTTTTAAAGAAAATGAAGCTGCACAGAACAGCCCGGGATTTACTATGCTGCAAGTTAAACAACCGCTAACATGAACGTAGGGTGTATTAGAAAGTCCTCAGAAAGTGTTAGTTCAGTTCAAAAAGAATGAATAAGTAATTTGCGATTCTTCTAGTACTTACGGTCTGAAATTGATGCTGTCAAGTTCTCTCCTGGTGCACTTAGCACTTCTGACAAAAGTACTATCAATTTTCAAAGTACGTGGAACAAATCACTGAAGTATACTACAAATCTAGTTAACCACTCTTTTGCCAAAGAATACCAAGTACTGAAATAAACATACATTTTCCCTTCCCTCTCAAAACCAACACATGCTGGAGCCTGCAAGCGTTCTGTTTTATTTGGCACACCTGACGAGACTAAAGCTCACTGCGCTATTCCTATACCATATATTGCAGAACACAGCAAGGGAGATTGCAAAATTAAGAGCAGTCTAGGTGCGTTATATTTGCCTGTAACAAAAAACAATCAAAAAATTACCATACACAACTAAAAGTTTTGCCTATGCAGAGCTTCAGAAGTTCAAGTTACAAATCCCTGATTTGTCCGAACATTTCAGAGCCTGTACATAGAGTGCACACAAACACGTTTGGTTTTGCCTCATTTCCTTTATATCATTTTCAACAGCGAAGTGAACAAACTATGAGGATATGGGTATCAATTAAAAAATTACTGAAGTGAAATGAACCATTGAGAATATCTGGATCAAAACACTGAATGTCCTCCAACTTCGTGACATTTCAGTAACTTAGGAGAGATATACGACTACCGAAACACCAATTTTTACATCAAGTTTTCTTTAAATAGCATCTATTTGAATACTGGGCTTTCTGGAAACGCCACAATTCACAGATTTAATAGACTCCAAACCCAAGGACATGGAATTCATATTTTTCTAAGGTAGTTGAACATTTACAAGAAGAGATGAATTAATGAAATACTTTGTTGCCCTTTGGAATGAGAATTGAATTAGCAGGGTTGTCAGGAGTTTAAAAATAGGATTCTGTTTTTCTCTTTAGATTACAAATTAAAACTTTAAAAAGGCACAGCTCGACATGGACAGTTCTTCTGAGGCTTAAGATTTGCTTACCTTTGCTATAAAGAGAATAATGCTCCTTTCTGTTCAGTTTGAGGTATAATTTGGTTTTGGAATCACCATCAAATCTGGCAGATGTATTCATAAATTTCTTGAACTTACTACACCGCTGTGTTTGAATTTCAAAGGCTTTCCTGTTAAATTGGAATTTTAAGAAAAAAGTAGGTAAACAATTGGCACATTTTGGATTCACCACCAGAAATAAGAAAGCTCCACAGACTGGACCAAATTCTACAGCGCAGATCTTGGTGGTTGCTCGTCATCTTACATTACCAAGTTTTAAAAACATTTACCTTGACTGCAAAATACTTCTCTCATATTCAGCCATAATTTAATTGTTTCCGCTACAGTTAAGAGGCACAGAATAGCCTGCAATACAACTTCTAACATTAATATTAGAATCACTAAGAGAATAAATCAAATTCTCCTAGGAAGGATTAAATGAACAGTAATTCAAATGCAACAATCATAAGGGATTTCATTAAGCAATCGACCAAGCTGCTCGTAAGCAGTTTTCATTCTTGCTGAAGAGCGCCGACCCGAAACGTCATTGCTGTGAATATTATTCCTTCGCTAACTTGGCTATTACATTTCTACATAGCACCGTAGCCTCTTTAAATGTAGTTAGCGGAAACGTCTGTTAAATGCTGCTGAAAACCAGAGCTACTGGAATATTCGTAAATCCTGCAATTCACATAGCATTTGCAAAAAGCGCGTAGCGCTTCAGACTACCTCACCAAAAGCTGGCATCCCTCATAGAGAGAAATCTTTTGACTTCTGAGGTACATCCCAATACTTTTTATATCATGAAGCACTACGCTAGGTCTGGATTTTAGCTGTGCAGGGTTCACGTCTTCTATCCACTTGAAAAACGAACACCACTCATCTTTTGGGGCATCACAGGTATAAAACAAACGACCCTAGGAAGGGAGGGGAAGAAAAAAAAAGGAGACCATTAGTACATCGAAACAAACAAGAAAAAAAAAAAAAAGGTAAAGCAATGGACCAGTACTCACTGCTGTAGTAATAATCAGATAATCACCTGTGCTTTCACTGTGTTTGGCTGAAAAACACAAGTGTGTTCCCAGAACTTTCAGCTTCTGAAGCCAGTGTGTGTAATTGTACCTTACAGAAATCCCATATAACCTAGAAAATTATAAAACCGGGTCTTTCCCTCTACATATCTAAAGCTGTTTCTGTACGGAGAAAACTATTACATCACCAGTTCTGGACACTAGTTGATACTACAACTGATCTTAAGAGTAATCTGTATAAAGCATTACTTTAACCTGCAACTGTAAATCATACAGAATTGCCCTGTAATTGTTCATGCAATAGGGTCTATACACCAAACAAACACCCCAAACTATAAACAAACAAGGAATAAACAGCACCTTGTTTTGACCTTCTTTTTTAACCATAACGAGCTTAGCAGGACGCGTGTGATTGCAGAGTGGAACGCAGCTTGCTTTCCTCTCACTTTGCCCATCTTTCAATGAAGTGTAAAACGATATATCCACTTTCGAAAGAGCATCGTGTAATCTTTGTGACAACTCAAATAGCATTATGTTTAATTGCTCTTGACATAAAAAGGAGAATAAAAGAGGAATTAGCACAGCCTTAAAAGGCAAGTACACAACATTCAAACAAGTACATCTGCATTTGAAACTTTCAATTCCAAATCTAAATAAAAAAATGAGTCCTAAAAGAAACCACGTGATGTGCAAAATTCATGTATTGCACGTGCAATTAATTTGTTCTAACTGCCTTAGTTTCATTCAAATCCCATTTAAATATATGCCTCCAAATAATCCAAACACTAAATAACTGTATGTAAGAAAAAACCCCAAAGGAGCTCAGATAGGAAACTAAAGAATGGTAAATAGGCACAAGGTTACGTAGTTGAATAGAAGTGCACTGGTCCTTTGGTTTGTCTTTGCGATTTTGGGTATAGACTGAATATGAGTAAATATACCCAACCCAAACGCACACAGTGGTTCCAATAGATGATGTTGACAATCTCTCTCCCTCTCACCCTGCTTTTAAAGCTTCAGAAATACACTGTTTAAAAATGACAGCATTTGACATTGCACGGTCTGAAACATACCTGTCAGAGCAGCTTTAAAAATCTGTCTGTAGTGAACATAAGACTGAAACACAGTTGGTATGGAAATCTTTCTTTTCGGAAGATTAGCATACTTGACTTTATCCACACTAGGAAAAGACAACTCAGAAATTGTTATGTCCTAAAAAACAGAATAAACCATTAAAACTTGCAAAATCCTGAATGAAACAAATTTTGTTAAAGGGCTACTGCACACATATGCCAAAACCTATCAATTTTTTTCTCTTTTTCCTTTTTTTCTTTTATATATCGTGCTCTCATTAATAAGTACAATTAAATAGAAAAAAAACAGGGCCTCATTCTGCAACCAGAAGTTTCAAGATGAAGACTGTCAATGAAGAATCAGTTCTCTGAAAGCAAAATGCTCATCCCCTTCACCAGAAATGGTTGTGGACTTTGTTGACTGCACGTACAGGAGCACGTATTCAATCCAACTGCCAAGAGGAATTAAATGAAGTACACCTGGAGCTACAGCATAGAGAGCTTGGACTGCCATTTAGGACGTACCATGAAGTTCAAATTTCCCTCCTGACAAACAGCCTGCGTTTATAACAACACAAGTAATACTTTCAAAGGCTTTAGAGTAAATGGTGTAAGTCAGAATCAAGTTATCAGCCCTAGACATGGGGAAGCATACAAAGTCCATTTTTAACACCATTTCTGCACAGGAATAAATCCATCAGATGAAACTATAACAAAGGTAGTAGAGAGAAGGAAGAACCAGACTAGAGAAATGTGGGGAAAGTGCGCATACCACAAGCTGTCCCTGTGGCTGCCACCCCAGCTAGTCCCGAGGAGCCTCTTCCACCTACCTGCACTGCAGGGGGCATCATAATGATAACTCTCTTCATAAGCTTTTTAAAATCCAGTATAGATGGATTATATATATATACACACACACAGTGTATACATGAAATATACTAGTTATTTCCACATCTCTATTTCATGTAAATTTTACTGTACTGTTTTAAAGAACTAGAAAACACAGCATATAAAGTTTGTGTCCCAAAAAAAGGAAAAAATCTAACATTGCCATTAACTCTCAAACACAGCCATCTGACAACTTTCAAAACTTGCCTTGTAGTTGGGGTTTTTTTGTTTGTCTTTCCCAATTTACTCCATTTGCTTAAGACAGTCTACTGGTCACAAACAGCTGTCCTAATTTTTAGGTGCTTATTCAATGCTACAAATTCCTTTCCCACAATTAAAACTCAAGAAATGTCAAACATCTTAAAATCAGAGACTATGCTTTGAAGCAGGATATGGGTGTTCATTAAAATGATGCTGATTTCACAATTAAGAAAAAACCCTTCTTGACAGCACGTTCTTACCAATTATAGATGACAAAACAGCTCAACAGCTTTTATTTCATCTTCCTGACATCAGCTTTCAGAATAAAAATCTAAATCTGGCACTGTGTGTGCCAAGGAATTACCTTTACAAAGGATTAGTCACGGCACTTAAAAAAAAAAAAAATTAGCAGCTGCTGTTATGTAGCCGAGACTCCTGTGTTACTATATATGTAGAAACATTTCCTCCAATCATACTGATAGTATCTTGCAGGAAAGCAGATAAATGCAGTTACTTTGTTCAGAAAAAAAATGCATTTCTGTCACTTATAACTGTATTTGCTTGAACAGTTACACACCTGGCTGTCTCCTGTTACAGCGTGGCAGCTCAGATGGCTTAACACCTTTTGTGTTGCTTCAGCCAAAGGTGTCTGACTTAAGTGCAGAGAAAGTAACTTCCTCTCTGAAATCAAATCTCGGTCGTGGGTATTTGCACAGCATTTACCCGTCGTGCTCTTTGCTGTCAGTAGAGGTACAGAGCCGGGAGCGCTTTTCTTCACAGCGCTGCTCTCTCCTGGGTCACCCAGAGGCATTCCAAGGACGTTCTCAGCGCAGATGTCATCCGTCACATCCCCATCATTGCTGTTTTGAGCTATCAAGTCACACTGAGCACTGTTTTGGTATTTGAGCCACTTGCTTTGTCTGTATTGTGAAGTCACATTAGGGAACACTGGTTGTACGGATTCCCTTTGTTTGTCTTCCATTCGTCTGTCTTCCGTACACTCTCCAAACACAGAGGGTTCGTAATTTCTGTCCTCGGGGCCAAAAGCACTAATAGAAAATACCGCTGACTTGTTGCCTAAACGGACTACAGAAGAGCCGAAAGATTGCCGGACCTCCTCACTGTCAATTGGATACACTGCGTCGGGAAACTTCTCAGTGGCAGGAAGGGTGACAAATGGAGTCCGTGTTTTAACCGTGGGTTTGAATCTTGAGAGGTTGCATTCCTCTGGATAGCTGGATTTCTCCTGTCCTGTAGGGCAAATACATCTTAGAAGCAACTTGTAGCACTTACAGATGGCACATTAACTCTTAGACGTAAAAAAAAAAAACTAAGATAAGGAAAGAATTCTAAGTTGTTCTTTTTACATTCTAACTTGCAAGCTCTCTGTATCATGCCTGTGCAGTACCACACTAAATTTCCATATCACTTGAGCGATTTCGACTGTGATTCTTTTAATACTTAAATCCCTATAGTCAGAACACATTTCTGTAGACACACTACTTGTGTAAAAGAAAATGTTTGGTGGTCATTATTTAAACATTATTGTGTTCTGGAGGTCATTATCTGGATGTTCTTGGTAGGTCAGTGACACCTGCCAACTGGAAAGCAAAACGCTTAATATTTGCTCCTTTTTCCAAAAAGATCACCCGCGAAACTGTGTAAATTAATATTAACCAATGTAGATAAGTAGGCTTCTAGTCCCACAAGCGTCCTTTTGACTAAATTCACCACCAATAAGAAATGACAGTCATTGATAGTTGTCAACTGGAAGTGGATCAGAGAAGAGCTGAATACAGAAGAAAACTAAAAGCAGGTAAATTGATGGAAACATTAATATGAATTAGAAGCTTAGCTTACAGCCTTCCCCCCCAAAAAAAGCCCTAGAAGCTCATTTTTCGTTATAAAATCAAATCATTCTACTGAAGTCTCTTTCAGGAGAATATAATTGGGCACAGGAGGCATGGAATTCAAGGCCGATTCAGCTGATGTGGAAAACACTGTTTAAAATCATGCTTAAAAAAAAGTAACATACACCCTTACAAAAAATGTGTGACAAACACAAATCCAACTCTGTAGTTACCCAGACTTATCTCCGTGTATTTCAGCACCCAGGGTAACTGCCTGTTACAGCGCAACTCGCTGTGCTTCAAAAACCCTCAGAGATTTTCCAGCAAAAATATTGTACAGTGCAATTATAAACTATAATTTCTTACTGAAAAAGAAATCGGAACATTCTGGTTCACTTGGCAAGACCCCAGGTATCAGGGGCTCCTGGATGTCTCCAGTAGTTTCCTCACTTCTTGAAGCTGGAGAAATTGTAGAATCTGGATCAAGTGTGGAAGTCAGTCCTACTGATGAAATCATCTACAGATGAAGAATTAACACATCAAGTGAATGACTGGAAAAAAAAATTGATTATAACTCTTTTGTCACTATTTTCTCTCTCATCATTCTAAACACTTGAAATGCCTCTCAGAGTTGAGATAAACCAGTTTCAAAAATGAAAAACTGCTACCATGAACACACAGGAAATAAAGCCAAAAAAGATCTAGAAGAGACAGTCAATTCACACCTTGTCAGGTTCCCACGAAGTCCACCGCTTTTGTCTCAAATCAGAATGCAAAGGTGAGCCTGACATTGTCCACGGTGGAATTTCCGAACACGCATTCAATGCCAATGCTAGGAAAAATACGCAAAGGACAGGAGTCATGCAGAATAATTGTTGAGGCCTATGGCTGCCATCCTACTCTTACTTTCGCTTACGGGACTCATCTATTCTTGAGTCTGTAATGATGCTCGACTTCTTTTGCAAATTCTCTTCTCTGATAAAGTTGATATCATCCTCATGAAGACTTCTTGAACCTGAAGACTTTACCAAAAAAGATAAGCAAAAACTTGTTGGAAGTTAAACTGTTTATCCTCTATATAAATATTATCTTTGTGTGAATCTTATTTCTAAGTATCTTATTTCTAGATCTTAATTTTAGATATAACTCTTCAGTATTTCTAGCCCATTCTGGAAGTAAAAAGTGAAATACCAATTTTCTCTCAGTTTTTTAAATACTGAAATATATACTGCATTAGAAAAAAAAATTATATTTAACGTTGCATGTCATGTTTCTTTGCATCCAGGAGGAACAGAATCATAATCCAAGAAAAAAAGTTTTAACCCTTGCTTTGCAACTCTCTTAACAATTATATACCAAATTTCAAATCCAGTTGAGGTGAATATTATACTGTTAACACCAGGAACCAATCACTATGAAAGCCCTCTGCCACTTTTCTCTAGAAGAAATCTCTCTGTTTAGTATCGCACTTTATGACCACGTACATTTTTCAAAGTGAAACTGATCAGAGGGGGAAAAAAAAAAAACACGTTACATCTTGCAAATGCGTAGTCCTGTGACACAGATGAGTAAAAATAATCGTCTAACCGCAAAGTTTTAACCACACAGCACTACCTTTGGTTCTAAGAGATTTTAACATGATTATGATATTCTAGAAATGAACTCTCTTTTATCCTACATTTACAGGATACTTGCTTGCACTAAGGTTAGTAAGAATAACTTTAAAAAAAAAAATGTTTTACCTGTCTGAAGTCAGAAAGGACATAATTGCTTGAAAGCAGGGGTGACAAAAATCTCTCAGCTGCAAACTCCGTATTATCTGGGTACTGCTGCCATCCTAGCTGGGAGCAGGGAGCTCTCGACATTACCTCACTAGCTGCTGATCCCTTTACTTGGTGCCCTTGAAATGCAACAGGCTACGCGATATATTGGAAATACCATTAACTGAAAAGAAGTACTGTTCTGGAATTATCTGCAGTCAATAAAAGTACTTTTCATACATACAACAAAAATAATGCTGGGAACTGCAGAAGAGAAAAAAAAAAATGTGATTCTTTCTTTCTCTTGCACTCCTGCAACTCAGCAGCAATAAAGTTTTTGCACAAATCAGTCAACAGAAAAATGATATTCTGATGGAGTGAGTATAGCCTTATTTTTGTGTTGTAAAATTTGAGTTTAAAACTCTCAGTGGAAAACTTCCCACAGACAAATGTACTAAAAAAGTAGTGAGAAGCCCATTATGCGACTGGTTAAATATTTATTAGGACGTCTTGTAATATATTGCAAATAGTAAACCATTGAATTGAAATTTAAGAAACAGTATTCATTAGACTTCAGTTTCACAGAAATTGTACCTTTGGTTGGCAGCGAGATGTCCTAGGGGCTCTTTGGGCCGCTGCTATTGGTAGCATACACGCCTCTATCGTCTGTGATAAATTGTCCACATGGTTGGGCTGCATATAAAATTATCAAAAGCTAATTAGTCTAACAATTTAATAACCATTTAAAGTGAAAATTTAAGCTAAGAAATCTCTTGTACTTATATGAGAGAAAGCACTTTTAATTACAGCCTTTTTATTTGGAAGCCAGAACAATCACGATAGGATGAGAAACTACATTTGCTTTTCAAATGGGACAGGAAAGAGAAGAACTTAATCGAAATTCTTTCTTTCACTTCGGACGGGTTGAAAGAAAAAGACTAATAACAGCACCGGACAAAAAATAATAAAAAAAAAAATCATTATGCAGCATGAAGCACAAACAGATTTGCCGGTATATTTCAACCCAAGTGCTAAAATTCCAATGAAAGTTGTGCACTCAAAAAGATAGCAAAAGAAAAAACAGATGGTGAAAGAAGATGGGGTATGGAAGGAGGAGTACCAGACATACTAATGTGATATTATACAGAACTAAAAATTACGATTTACATTAAGTTTCTCGTCATACATGTAGCCTCCTGAACATTTATAGGCAATAGGGTCTGCAAGAGGACATCTTCTGTTTACTATCAGCTTCTTAGTCGATGCCTCTAAGCAATTTCTAGCTCAAACTCCGTAGTTCCATAAACCAGGAATTTTATTCAAGAATTTTTCTTGTACAGATAGATATACGTAGTCAAAAATTGGTTACCATAAGGCCAGAAGAATCAAAGTATGAACAGGAAGATGCCTGTATACTTTCTGAGTAAGGCATTTCTGTAAACTGTTTTATAGCTACAAGAGATGGAAAAGCATAATAAGTTACAGTTATAGTAGTATTCTTACATGAAAACATCTGAATATTTACTGGGCTTGCAAACCTTACCCACACAAATAATTGCAGTTAGGACTTAACTGAACTAAAGCAAACAAAGACGCAGACCCGGAGCCCCCACTGTTGCTTTAAACACTAAAAATTGCAAGACAGAATCTTCATAACACATCAGTCCAGAAGTATGATTTCTGAACATGAGTTGTCCAGCAGGAGGGATAAGAGTACAGAAATCAAATAGCTACAGTTATACAGAATTTACTTTAAAACAGAAGCTGACCTAACCTTCGTCTTTCACGAGGGGTTCAAACATCTCTTTAGAAGTCTCTGCTTCACATAACACACTATTATTTTCCTCCATCTTTTGTAAGCTTTCTAATGCTGTACTATGTTGAGTCAAAGCTCTCAGAAGAGCGATATTGTTTACCAAATCAGGAAGATCCGGTGAATTTTCAGCCATTGCTGTGCATTTCAGGCAATCCATTCCTCTTTCACCTTTGCGGGCTTCGCAAAAGGCATTTATGGTCTCAACATTTTCAAATTCAGTTTCGCCTAATGCTGTTTCCTCTGGAGATGAATAGCCTTTTCCTAAAGGACAGATAGAACTTCTGGAAATTACAGTATCTTCCTTAGGTGAAATGCCAAATACTTTTTCATGGTCTTCTGCAATATATGGGCATGAGCCATAGATAGCATCTGATTTTCGTGACAAAGCCAGCAAAGGACTACCTGGTTTAATGTCATCACTCTTAGTACCCCAGAAGCGTTCTGAATCAACATCTGGAGCATTCATGCATCCAAGCTGTATAACATCTTCTTTGGTCCTTTTCTCCATTGCAGAAACTATTCTACTGGTAGAAATACACGGAACACTTTCAGTTTTCTCAGACATACTGGTTATAGGGTGACATTCGTTAACATTTGCGTCACCGGGCAAAAGATCAGAGTGCTTGCTTTTTATCCATGACACACCATTGATGGTACGCGCTGCACAGCCATCAAGATCCTTCTTATTGTTTGTGGCTCCAATACTTAATTGACTTTCATTCATCTCTTTTACCTTGTGTCCATCACCCAAAAGTTCCACTTCAATTCTGGTCTGGTTTGCAGAGTCTTCTTCAGTTTTCCCCGTGTCTCTGACATTGCTGTCACTAAGCTGAGATGGTACACCCTCGGCGCAGCAATTTCCATCATTCTCTTTGTCAAATGTTGAGCGTCTGACTTCGTTTTTACGGTGTGTTACCGCTTCACAGCAAGAATGACGTCCCAGTGCAGCATTTTGCGCTACATCTTCTCCCTTTAAGCAATCCGGACTTTGTGAAAGCACGTCTCCTTCAGTGAGATTATTCATATCTGTTTCACAGAGGTCTTCATTGTCTGTGTCATTAAAATCAAAAGCCTCCATTAGATTAAAGTTAACCTCCATCACCTGTTCATCTGGACCACAGTCTTCGCCATGCGTACGTAATTCCTCCTTTACAGTTCCAGTTTCAGTCAATGTTACGTCCACAGAGAGCTCCAGGTCACTAGGCACTCCTGAGTTTTGCCTTGGCTGCAGCTCACTCTGCAACTTCCCAGATGAATTCTCCTTGAGACCGTTAGTCACTGAATGCTCCTTGTATCTGGAGAGATTTTCAAAGATGATTGGACTCGCTGAAGGCGAAACGTCACTCATTCTGCGTATGGTGGATTCAGGTAGGATGCAACCATTTGTATTGCAGGCATCTTGTAAGCCTTGACTTAAATTATTCGCCTTTTTGACACGTGTCTGTCCTGTGACTTCTTTATCACAAGGTGCTTCAGCTGAATTTAGAAGCATTTCAGCGTTCCATCCCTTTTTATCATTTACAGTTCCCTTCGTAAAAGGCGGGTGCTGAATACTTTGAAGGAGTCTTTTGGCAGGGTTGCCTGAAAAAGCAGGTAGGATTGTGCTTTTTTGGTTATATACACTATCTGTGTTTTCTGATGCCTGAAACCTAGAAAGACATTCTGTGACTTCAGACGTTGTTCGCTCTCTACATCCTTGCGTTGGTTTAGACTTCAAAAGAGCTATTATCTGTGCTGTGCTCCTGATGGTGTGTGACACTGCCCCATGACCAGCTCTCTGACTACTAGGTGTGGCGTGCCCAGTAATTCCAGGAGATTCTGGCTTCACAGTGGACTGGTCAGAGTTTTGCTTCTCTGTCTCCTCACATCTGTCAAGAAACGGAGCTGAAAGCAGTGAGGAGAGAGACATGTGTTCTCTCTCATTATCTGTACATGCATCTTGAAAGTCTGCAGATAGATTTGTTTCTGCATCCTTCTTGCAAATCGTAGAAAATAACGGAGAGGTAACATAAAACTTGGATGGAAAAGGACCCTGACACGGCTTAGATAGAGGCAATACTGTTGGGTTCTCTCCATCTCCCATTGCTGATATTTTCTTTTCAACTTGGCGTGGCCCCTGGAAACCCTAGGAGAGAAATTTTAAATTAATTCTACTCAGAAATCAACTTCCCAGTTTGTAGTCAAATGATGAAAACAGAGCACACTCCATAAAATATATGCTGATCGAGTAGCACATAGTGATCCCACAGGTATAGAACAGAATTAATCTCAGGCCCTTGCAATTTTCACTGCAGCCTTAGCAATAGTGGTTCTGCTACACCAAACAGATTTAGAAATTCTGGAAAAAATAGCTACGGGTAACACGTCTGGCTTACAGTTCCAAAAAACTAGGAAGACATTATCTATATATTTACCACTCATTAAAAAATGTGCCTTTTGTGTTTTAAAATGCATGTTAACTTCAGACATAACTTTTGAAACAAAGACATACTGTAAATTTCCTTTTCAAGCCAACAGACAGGTGTCTCGGAGGCAGAACACCGGGTTTTACACCATTTCTATCCACTGCTGGAGTTTCTGCTTTCCTCGTCCGATCTTCAACAGATTTTTCATTCACTTTCACTGCTTCAACTGTGATCAGGTATCTTTCTCTTTCTAAATTATCTCCAGCATTCACCTAGAAAAGAGAAAGCAGCAGCGTGTACATAACAGTGCTATAAAAGAAACAATAACAGTCTTCTAAATAAATATCGTCTTCTAAATACTTGTATGTAAAAATTTTAGAAATTTACACCCAGTATATCACAGCTGCCATAGAAATACTTAGATTAAAATATACATATAGTAGAACGCACTAGCGCTTAGCTTCAAGTTACGCTTATCTAATACTTCACTGTGATAAAACTGCTTTTACCCAAAAGGAATAAAATTCCGTAAATCCTCTACAATGGTTCCGGAAAAACAATAAGACTTATCAATAAATAGAAGCTGTTCTCGCTTTGGATTATTTGCATTGCAGCAGACTTTCATATCCACAATAGGAAAAAGTGCTGCCTTCGTTACCAAACAAGAGTTTGAAACGCTTCCTGAAACACAACCCACAATCATCAGCATAAAAATAAAAAAATCCTCCCAGCAAAATATACCTGAGATTTTATAAAAATGCTCTCCAAACATTGTCCTTTATCATCAAACAAGATAGCCTGCAATGAAAAAAATAGAATTTTACATAACTAATTTTATTTCACAGATCAACTAGGTTGCCACTGACAGACCAGCGGTAGCAGATGACATTAAATCCAACAATATTAAATCTGAGTTGTTCACCTTATTTCCGCCAGTTCTAATCCTCAGAATTCCATCTTGCCACGTCTTTGACTTTTTCATTTTTTGATGAGTGTATAGTACCTGTTTGAAACGTGTAAAATGTTGAAACGATAGTAAGTAAGAAAATGTTTGAAAAATACAGCAGCTATGGTGTCTTGTAATTTCTTTCTACCTAATTGTACACAGCGTTAAAAATCACTTACGGTAAATTCCTGAGAAGCCATTGCTTTAGCAAAACAGTCATCCAACCGCTTATTTCACAAATATTCACATCTTCATACAGCCTGAGACACAGGGAATTGTTCAGGATCCACCAGAGCCGTGAAGGAAAAGTACTGGCAAAACCAGAGATGTCAGTTCCCTTTATTTTTTTCTGAAGAGAGAGCTAGATACAAGGTAACATCAAAACACTGGGGTATAGCTGACGTGAGCAATTTAAAGAGAAACCTTGAAAATAATCTAACGGAAAGACTACTGGTAAAAAAACAGCTTTTCTTTGTAGATGCCAACGTATTTTCTAACTGTCAGGGGAATTCGTTCATTTAAATGACTAGCTGGCAACTGTGAAGCCTCCAGTGACCATACTGCTATTCAGAAGTTTAGGGACTCTAGACTCGGTCACGCATGTTTAATTCATGTTAAAAATAACTGACTCTCAAAATCAGTTACCCGTGAAGTCAAACCTCTTTACATATTTAAAGTTAGACGACAAGAACTTTGATGACGAAACCAGGAACAGATCATTATAAAAGCAACTCATCTCCAGAAAACCGTGACTTACTGCTGTACATACTGCAATATTTGTTCAGTACTGCGATTTATAGCCGTGTTTGGAGCGCTGCTCTTGCGACTTGAGTTCAGTCCGTTAACGGCGCTGCCATGAAAACGATCACGAGAGACAAGGCAAGGCTGTCAGCTCCTCTTACGCTCCATATTAGTGAGAAACAGTTTATAATAAGACAGATATAGAATCGTCTAGGTTAAAAGAGACCTTTAAGATCGTCAAGTCCGACCCTCAGCCTACCTGATGTCTGCCACAGCCGCCTTCTCCACACAGCCCCCGCAGGCCCGGGGAACCCTTTCGAACTCCTCAGCCATAAACATTTCCTT
>VZSZ01004596.1:32053-45981 GCA_013398815.1 Ibidorhyncha struthersii
CCGGGGTATCCTGCACTCCTGCTGCCCCCTTCTCCTGTGTGGCGCCTTTCTGAGGCCTTCTGATCGTCCCTGTCCCTCAGGGTCTCCCTGGGGGGCTCTGTGGTGACTTTGCCCTCACAGGTCGTGGTGCTGGCTGGGGTGGCTTCGCACGGGGTCAAGACCTGGGACTGGGCGTTGAAGGAAAGGGTCCCATGGTGGTGGGGGGACACGGACATAGAGAGCAGATGGTTTTGGGCTAGTATGTGCACGCTTCCTTTACTATCTTATGCATATAAGGTCCATCAGCAGTCGTAGCAGCAGTGCTGAAACCTGCAACGGTCAGTACCAGTGCCACTGGCAAATGTATGGCGGTCAGCCTTCTCGGTAACTGGGATTTAGCTAGTTGCTGTGTTGTCAAATATTAAGTTGAGGCTTGAAAAATCTGTTTCACATTGTGTTTTTCCCCGTTGTTTGAAGGGTAAAGAGGATGAGGTTCTCCTACAGTTGTGCAGTGCTTCTGGGCCAGTCTGTGTGCAGCTGCTAATAGGGCACCAGAATGTCTTGCTTTTGTACCCGCCTCTATCCTGCTCCCAAGTGCTTATTCCTGCTGCTTCTCTTCATCAGCTCTGCTACTTATTCAGCTCCTTAATGAGCTGGTTTAACCCACTTAACCAGCAGGGAAGGACCAGAAAAAAAAAAAAAAAAAAAAAAACACAGAGTTGAACTGGCTTACCAGAGGGTGAGACGCTCTGAGTGGGGACTGTGTAGCGACTAAGATGAGAGCTGTGCTGCCATTTTGGTGTCAGTGAACTGTTGGTTCATGTAGCTGAATCCATTTAATCATAGCCTTGTGCTGCAGGCCTGCATTTTATTAAAAATTCACTTTCTGTCCCCTGTGACGAGAGAGGAAAGGGTAACCACAGCAGGACTGACACAGTGGCGTCTGCCCATATCTGGAAACAGCCTTAACATCTGTCACTGTCATGTGGAGGCAAAGCCTTTTCTGTTTGAGAGCCCACCAGTTTTGTGGCATCTCTTGAATGCCTTAAATATGGGTTTAAAATGATGTATTATATTCACTGCTTAAAATGGGGAAAAAGCAGGAGGTTCTCCTGTTTTAGGTTAAGAAAATTGTGCTGGTCCCCAGGTATTAACTTCTGTCCGTTATTAGCTCATTTTCCATGGAGTGAAGTTACAAAGCAGGATAGAAACTGCTGCTGTTCTGCCTGTGCATATATTAGTGTAAGAATACCCAAGGTGAACTACAGAGTGTGTCTTTGAAAGTCGTGTCCGGTTTACTCTTGTTTGTTGTTGTTTGTATTGGAGTAAATGTCAGGAAGAGGAAGTGTTGCCACTGACTATATGGAAGCATTTTCATAACATAAAACGCATTTTGAATGATTCTTTCTCCTCCCCTTGTCCCATTTTATTATTTAAAAAGTCCAATGCCAGCGAGCACTTGCATCAATGCTTAATATAAAAGCACATAGAATATTTTATAACTGTTTCTTCCAGACCCTGGGTTACAGTTAAATTTGATTATGTTTTTTTAGATCTTTGTAACAATAGAAGTTGGGTTTGGAACTTAGCTATGTGCAGATTAACACCAACATCTTTAATGTTTGCCTTTTAAAGAGTGTAGATAAGTTACTATAGATTTGCGTGGACCTGTATTACTTTGGTTTACATTATCTCCTCTTTCTTAGAGTTCCGTGCTTCTGCTTAATTGTCCCTCTTTTTCCTGGTTTCACACTTGCACATAGAGACACTGATTTTATTTCGTTTGAGGAAAGCTAAGGCATGGCAGCTGTTTGGAGTGAAGTTTTGACCCTGATTTTGCTTTCTTCTGATTTTAATTGTTTATCAGAGTAGTGCTCGTGGCTCGTGTGAGGACAGCAGTGTAAGCGTTGGCAAGTCAAAAATGCAGTTTCTTATACCTCGCCATTGCAGCTTTCATTGATGAGTTGGGGTTTGCAAGAGTAATTGCGGATGAAGAGAACACCAACAAAAAAGCAAGTGCTATTAGTTTTTGACATGCTTACTTATAAAGAGTATTTTCTTAAATCCTGAGATTTAATCTGATGTTGTCTCTGACTCTGTATTTCCAAGCTCCTTCGAAGTAATTTTCTCAAAGGTTCATTTCTAAAGCGTATAGCACAAAGTGAGGGGTGTTGGGGGAAGCCCGGAATACAGCTTGCAGCCGTTTTTCTTTAAGCTTGAATGAGAACCTCTGTCCTGGGAAAGAATTCCCAAGGCTGAGTGACTCAAAATGCATGAAATGCTTAGATGGCTTCTTAAAATGAAGTTCTGCGGTACATAAGTTACAGGGATTATATGTCAGTGTGGTCATTTAATATTGTTCAGCCACTAAAAGTATCCCCTGATGATGCTTTGATGCTTTACCTTTAATGGCGCAACTTGCTATAGCCCTCAGCGAAGTAGTATATTGTTCTGCCGATTATTAATATAAATATCTTGCTGAAGGGCTTGAGCGGAGCTTGAACTTCTGCTTAGGTTGGGAGTTTTACCTGGCTTATCTTTTCAAGGTAACTGTTGACCTTTCACTATCTTGAGTGGTCAGCTCACAGCAGGGAGAGAAACTGATATCCGCTAAGGAAGCCTGATTTGCACAATAATTTGAAGACCATTTCCATTTTTTGTCATCCTGTTGCAGAGGTGGGCTTCCTCTCTGATGGCTGTAGTCACGTTTCCTTGTATGTTGCCTTGGCAGAGAGCTGAGAAGTCTTTCATATGGTGATTGCTACATTAATTACTTTAATTTTCGTGTTAATTTAATTTTCAAAAAGCTGTCTGCTTTTGGCGGTATCACTTTGGTTTGCTCCTGTAAAATGAAGAACTGTGATGACTAGCAGGTCTGGTGGAGGCCTGACTAGCTACAGCGAATTGAAGTGTGAACAAAAGAAGATGAATCGATGCATTAAGAAGTTGTTAAAATTTCTAAAGCAAATCTGTACATTTAAGTCTCCTCCCTCTAGTTAGTCCCTAATTTGTGGGGGCCTGATTCTGAGGTTCTGACAGAACTTGGTTTGCCATTAAAATCAGTGACAGTTGATGAAAGAGCCCTAAGTAAAGAAAGGAAAAACATCTGTTTAAGTGTAGCACACACTGATTGCCACAGGGACTTGCAAGTAAGAATGTGTTAAAACATACTCAAAGACTGTATTGGAAGATTTTTGAATTCCTGCTCTTTGGTAGGCCCTTGGCAATTTGCAGAGTCAATGGTTTGCGTTTCTGATGTAACAAAAACAATTTTTAAAACCAAACTTTGCACGAGACCTGGCACGAATATCAGCTAGGTGTCTAAGTATATCTTTGCATTGTATTTATTTCTAAGGATTAATAGATGCTTCTTGTTTGGAGGTTGTACCACAGATTTTTGCAGCGAGTTCTTCAGCTGCTGTATGTGTGCCAGTGTGTAACCTGTTTACAACCGCTGGATGTACGACGTATGCCTGCTGAGCACGGTCCTTTGGCCAGCCTCTTCAGAAGTCTTCTATATAATCCAGCTTTTTTTTTTCCTCCCTGCTTTGTTTTCTACATAAAAGGGTAATTCCTGAAGTGTGTAGTGCTCTGGGGTTTCTGTGTGTTCTTTCTAATGGTTTGTAGTGGGAGATATGGGGAGTGGAGAACAAATTATGTCTTTTTTTTCGGGTCTAAGAAAATGTGTTTATTGGGAGGGAAATTGTCTGCTTTTTCGATTTAAGTTTTTGTAGGCTCTCTTTAGCAAGTAGCTTGCTTTTCTGGTAACACGGAACTTAGGTATTATTAAAACACACTTTGTGACCTGCACAGTGCTTTAAAGAATTTACTTATATATATTTTTTTTTTAATAGCACTGCTTGTCTGATAACTCGGGACAGCAATTGGAACTGTGAATCCTATGACTGCTGCTGAAATTCAAAAGCTGCTGTTAGAAATCTAATGGGGAGGGTAGACTGTTCACAAGGCGTTCTGGATTAACACGTAGTACAAATTTTAAATGAGACGCCTGCAGTTTGGTACCAGCTGGCCTCCAATGAATCTGTGTGGCGAAAGGGCAGTACTAGGTGCTGTGAGACATGAGTTTCAGCTTAGTCTTCGCTGCACAGTTACTGTGTGACCTCATTTTCCTCATCTTCTGTATGCTTTGTGTTTTTCTGTGCTACAAATAACAAATGGCACGTAGTCTCAGAGGGGACACGTGAAGTCTTTAATGTAAGATAAAACAAGAATGCTTAGTCCTTGAAATGAGAACATTTTGATTTTTCTCAAATGTTGTATTTAACTTTCAGTTGACAGAATGACAGGAATGGAGACTGAAACTGCAAGAGACAAAGCCGTGGAAGAAGAAAGCACTGAACAGAAAAAGGAGAGAGAGAAAAAGAAGAGGTCAAGGGTTAAACAGGTGCTTGCGGATATAGCAAAACAAGTGGATTTCTGGTTTGGCGATGTTAATCTCCACAAAGATAGATTTCTCCGAGAACAAATAGAAAAGTCCAGAGATGGGTGTAAGTTTACGTTCAGTTATATTTCAGTAAGCAGATATGTTTAACTTTCTTCTTCACTATATTGCTCCTGACAGTTAGAAGTTATTTTGAGGTGGCAGTCTACTCCTGGGGAAGACAGTAGTTTCAAGCTGGAAACCAGCATTACGGTTAGCAGCGCAGGAGGCAGAGCTTGGTACTAGTTTTTAGAAATGGTATTTAGTGTTTGTCTTTTCCTTTCCTTTACTCGCAACCATAAGTTAGAGGCATCTGCCAGGACAGAAATGACTGTTTGGAAGACCCAATTTTCTTTTTTTAACTTTGTATAATTTTAAGAACAAGCAAACAAACAAGGGCCACTTTGCCTTTGGAGGTACAGGACTTGACCTGTAGGGTAGGTATATGCAGAAATTAAAATGTCACTTAGATTTTCAGATAGATATACTTTTTTTTGTTTTCTGCACAAGTGAGAAACTGTGTATCTGCATGTAGTGCTGCTGTGTGTCTCTTCCCTTTACACAAGTTTTGGCATGGTTAATTTCACTTAAGAGTAGGAAATTGAGCTTGGTTCTGAAACTATTTGACAGTTTCTGACAAAGAAATTAATTTACACACTAGCTGCAGTGACTAGTATGCTTTTGCTTTGAAAAACAGAATATGTGTGGTAAATACAGTCTATTGGTATAATTGTTCAATTAACTGTGTTATGCCAGATGGACTAGAACTGTGGTATGTCTGGGAAAAAAAAAAGGTGGCCCTTCTCCATCAAAGCAACAAAAAAAGCAGTTTCCACAAGTGTTTGCTTATTTTTGTTTTCTTAGGGAGTCCATATTTATTTGAAGTGTAAATCTTCAGTCTGGTTGCATTATGTGAAAAGTCTAACCTTCCAGCTGCTTGCTATGCTCCTCAATTATATTGAGCTTCAAGCAAGTTTTAGAAAAAGGGCCTTCAGAGTAATAAAATTTACCCTATGTTTTCTAGAGATATTAGAGCTTGGATGTCTTTTTTTATTAAGACTAATACTACATAATTTTCTGTCAAGGTTCTAGCAGCATGACTCATTGCAACTTAAGTGCAAGCAGGGGCTCTTTTGTGTTGGGAAGGCTGGGTTAAACACTTAATTGAGTGCTTGAAGGAGAGGCATGTTTCCAATGCAAATTGGTTTTGTGTTGTAAAACTACATCAGAAAGGGGGTTTTCTTTCTTTCTTTTCGAAGACAATAGTTATCAGTGGGGAGGTAAAAGAACAAAATTCCTTTTGATAAAGGCTAGCACAAAAGAAAATTAAATATAGGTTTACTTGAAACTTAAATTTTCGTGGCAAAAATTTTCTCTAAATCCTTTGCTGCGTGGTTACATGCTGCACTTGTGACTTGCAGATTGTTTTACAAAAATGCTATCTGAGTCTTAATGTCAGATTAGAACACATAACTAAGGCTTTCTAGATTACCCTGATTTTGTCATTTGCACCTTTTTTTTTATCCCTAGATGTCGACATATCACTTCTTGTTTCTTTCAACAAAATGAAAAAATTGACTACTGATGGAAAATTGATAGCTCGAGCAGTTAAAAGCTCGTCTGTTGTAGAGGTATGTAATATTTCAATCTTTTCAATTTGCTGATAATGGAGTAATAATGATGGTGGTGGTACTGAAGGAAGCAATAATCTTATGAAAAACGCGTGTTCATTTCTTGTTACTTTCAGTTGGATTTAGAAGGAACTAGAATCAGAAGACGCCAACCCCTGGGTGAGCAACCAAAGGATGTGGATAGTCGTACAGTCTATGTGGTAAGGTTGTACTTGTATATGCCTCACGTCTGGCAGAGTGCTCTATTTCTCACTATGGAAACTCTTTTAAACTTTCTTGCTGTTAATTCCTTAAGAGTGCAAACTCCACCGTGCGTTGTCTATGACAACCTAATTGCATAGTCTTATTTAGTGTATTAAGAGCAACAAAACCAACATGAAGCAGCCACATAGTTTTATCAGAATTAGAACGTAGATTTTCTTTGAGAACATCATGGATTTAGTCCAAGAAATATTTACATAAAGTATAAAAGCTAATAGAATTTGATTGTCTTTTTGTTTTTCTTTTTCCCCCAAAAGAAAAGGACAGTGGGAGGGAGGGAAATGCATTACAGTGTACTGAACCTGTAATGCCAAGGCCCATAGAGTGGGGTTAATGTACATGTTTAATGCAGTAAATACTTTTTTTTTTGTATCGGAAACGTATCTGTGCATCAATATTCTTGTTAACACCGGGAGGGACTGGGTAGGTGGCTGGCTACTGTTGCTTGTGCAGTGTACGTTAAGGGAAATGAATTAAGCAAAGGCAGGCGAGCGCTGGCAGTGACCGTGGCACGAAAGGGATTAGTTTGGTATGCCAATTTCTTGTACCAGCTTAAATAATTTTAAATGATGAGCAATGTGCTGCTTTGTATGCTCATAAGAAAAAGTACACTTTCATTTAGCTGTTACTGCTTTCATTGTGCTTTTCTAGTTAATGCCGTTAGAGGAGCGACACTGCTACCAAGAAGTATTTTCAGATTGCAGTGATGTAGCCAAAGCTTTATTATAACTTTATTAATTTTAGCAAACAGGATCCGGCTGAGTTTACAAGATAATCAGGGGTACTTTAGAAAGTACACTCTGATTACAAAATCTGTTACTGTAAGCATCTCTGGTTTTGTAGCAACAAATGTGATTCTTTTAAAAGCAGAATGTACCTAAATAAGCTAGTCTTATTTTTAGGAAGCTTTAAAAAAAAATATTTAATCCTCCTATAGTACACTATCCTGTGGCTACCTTGATACTGAAATGATTCATTGATTTAAATGAAAACAGCTTGTGCTGCTGGAAAAACTCTGCATCTCAACATGGTATTTCAGATGTGTCAGAGTGAAACAGCTATTATCATATTGTTGAACCACTAAAGTGGTAGCGTGGAAAGAGATCTGATGGACTGTCACTTATTTAAAATCCTGTGCAATTTTTAAATAGAATTGAAGCCAGCGTGGAATTCCCTTTCTCTCTAAAGCAAGCTTTCTGTGGCTACTGTCAATTTAGGTCTATACCTGCAGCTGTTGGCAGATGAATTACTAATTTCAAGCAGGCACCAAGCTTTCTGTGATGAAAGTACATAATAATCCTGCCCAAAATGCCAGCCCATCCAGATAAAGAGAAGCTGGATTGTTCTCGTCATTGAGTTCTTTAACAAAAGCCCAGAAAAGGTTATTTGGTTTTTATGTACAACATGCCAGTCATGGTATTTCCCAAATATGATTACGGGGACTGCTTAGAACTTTGTCTGTATCATTTTTGGAAAAGGTATTCCAAATCTGATAAGCTATGTAGTCTATATGTAGCTTAATGGTTTTTAACGTTAAGCTTTTTCTGTAAGACCAAAATAGATTGTGTGTTGGTAAGTTACTGAATTCACAGATATCTTATTTAGAGAATATGTGGCAACCAGTTATCTTCTCCTACTGCTACCAAAAAGGATGGGATTTTTTCCTTTTTAGAGAGTAGTGTATGAGGTATCTGCCTTTTATACTGCAATTACAGAAATGTTAAGCCACGTTAAATGACTGATATGTAGCAGTGGGGGGGAGCAGAAGTAGTCGGTATTGGTAAATTTTGTTTCATTCTGGAGTAGGTGAAGGAAAGTTTAATACAAAGGTTACAGTTAAAGCCTCTGCTGTGAAGGGTTGTCTCCAACAGTAGTATGTTTTCTGAATTTATGCGGGACGTCAAAGCTTCACTTCTGAATTGAGAATTAAAGATGTGTTTCTTTAAACAACAGTAACTTCATTACTTTATATTTTTTACAATACAATTTAATTTAGGGGGGGTTTTCATTAAATTTCTCTGAAATAAACTTATGGTTAATGACTTTCTTTTTTTGTATGCTTGAACATAAGCTACACTTTGAGTATAAAATTATAGTATATGTCATCCCATGATATTTTTAAAGCTTCAAGTAACTGGCTTTTCAACTTTCTACCAAAACTGTAATGTAATGTTTTTCTCAGGCAGTCAAAATTCATGCAAAAGTGGTTTTCTACCTGAATGTGATAAGTGATGTTTTCCTACAAGGAAAATCTTTTAGTGCAGTAACTTGCCATGAAAAAATAATGAAGTATTGCTGACTCTCCGTTGTTGTTTAGCCATGAATTTGAGAATAGGGGTTTTGATGGTGTTCAGCTGGGTCTATTTAGAAATTGATATGACAGGGTTTCCCTTGGGTTGGTGAACGGAAATACTTAGAAACTGAGACGTGATGTCTGGAAGCTGTTAAAATGTGTTGCTATATTAAGGAGTTTATAGAAATTAAAAAACAGTTTTATTATCCAAGAAGCTGACTAAAAGTTTCTGCTGCATCTCATCAGCCAGGCCATGAGTGCTACCTGCTAAGCTTTCAAATGTCAGCTACCAGCAGGAATTTGTCAGTTTGAGTAGTGACTCTTTGCTGACCTACAAGAATTCTTTCTGTGATACCTGGATTACCAACAATTAAAAAGAAATAATAAAATCCTTGTGCTTTGCAGTGGATAGTTTGAGACAGTGCAGAATTGTGTTTGCTGGAAGGTCTTAAATTTCCAAAGATATTTCATGTTGGAAAGATACAGCTGCAGGTTGGGTCTTGGTATCTGTCACAGGAAGATGATAAACATCTAAATTAAATATATAATGTATTTGTCAGAGGTATACGAATTATTAGAGAGCTGTTTTCAGATCTGTTTTCACTGTTTTTACTGCCTGAATACTGTGACCTCTTGACAAGAATTACTGAAATAAAAAAAGTTTCTCAATGTTGTCACATTAAACTTAAATATATTTTGTTGTGACAACTTTTTTAATTAAAAGATGTAGTAAACCATCTGATACAATGGTAATACAGTAGTGAGAAAATTACATTTCTTTTTTTTTTTTTAGGAGCTGCTTCCCAAAAATGTCAATCACAGTTGGATTGAGAGGGTGTTTGGGAAGTGTGGTAATGTAGTCTATGTCAGTATACCCCGGTATAAAACTAGTGGCGATCCAAAGGGATTTGCTTTTGTTGAATTTGAAACTAAAGAGCAAGCCGAGAAAGCTATTGAGGTGAGTAGTGGTGCCTGTGGTCTTTTAACATTCTTCCCGATTGTCACTTTGTGATCTGGATGGTGTGGTCTTTACTAGTTCACCTACTGAATCTTAAAGCAATTCCTAAAATATCATAATTTAAAAAGTGACCTCAGCAGGAGTTATGTTCCTGTCTCTTCCCCCCCCAGACCTCCACTCGATCCCACAATTCTCTAAAAGTGTAATTCTGTTAATAAGCTGGAGACTTAGTAGAAGCATAGTGGGTATTTTTTGGAATAATTTGTTTGGCCACTCCTGGCATCTTCTGCGGAAATAGAGATCTCTGTGTAACAGTACAATGGCTATTAAATTTCATCAGACAAGCATGGTCATACCTAATTTTCTGTATTTAAATGTGATTTGAAATTTTAAAAACATTTATCTTTCAATAGCATAATGGTAACAGATGCATAAAGATATCACACTGATAATGTGAAATCCAGCAAACCCCAACAACAAACCCACAAAAAAACCCACACCACTGAAAGTACTGAGAGAGCAATGTATAGCTCTGGAGTCATGAGGGGCTACATCTTTTTTGAATTAATATAGAATTGCTGGTGTTAACTTGGATGGAGATTCTTTACAAAAGAAAATGTGATTATCTTTTTTTTTTTAGTAATGGCTTGTGGATTTTAATATTTCAATTTTTTTTTTTAAGTTTTTGAATAATCCACCAGAAGAAGCGCCACGGAAACCTGGGATTTTCCCCAAAACAGTGAAGAATAAGCCTGTTCCTGCACTAAATACCAGTAACAGCAGTGTAGTAGGTAAGTGTTATTAAGTTAACAGGATCAAGGAACAAACTGGTTTGTGCCTTAACTTCTGAAGAGAGGATTTTGAACTGCTGTGTTACTGCAGTCTAATCTCGTGTTTCTTAAAAACTTTATAAAAATTAAAATGCATGTTGCACTTTGGACAAGGTAGACTTCAGAATGAAAACGTAAAACTAAAATATATAAACGTTTGCCTTTTTGTTTTCCTGCTTGATAATGGAACTTAACTTTTTTCCTCCGTAGCCAGCTGCCATCATTAGTCAGCGTTAGGCTGGCAGAGCAGCTTTCAGATTGTACAATAAATCATTATCCGAGCATTTAGCATTAGCAAAAGACAAATTTAACACAGATTGTTTTAAAATTATTTAGCGTTGAAGGGAAAGATACAGACATAAGAGAAAAGTATACTTAAACGTTAGCGCTGTACAGATAGGTTTGTGATCATCTGACATATTTTGGAGCACCCTGTGTTATTCTTCTCTCTGCTGAAACTTTCTGTGAGATAACTATAAAATCAGTGGATTTTTGCCTTTCTTCCTCTTTGGAACTCTTGATATTTGAGAAGAGCAGTCAATAGCAGAATGCAGTTTTTACAGGGTATTTAGAATTCCACTTACATGGTTCATAATTACTTGTTAAAAAAAAAAGAAAAATGGAGGATATTTATTGCTGAGAAAAGAATCCTGAATTCAGCTGAGCATGTTTCCAATAAATACTTTTTATTCCAATTTACACAGTAGCATCACAGGATTATGTTGTAGCTCTGATCACTGAAACATTTTTTCTTGTTTCTGATGATGTAATACAATTTCCCAGACTTCAGACACATTCCCATATTTTTCATAAGGTTAATGAACCATGTTATATTCCTCACTGTTATCACCAATTCTTTGTTACACAACTATTAGAGAAAAACAAAAACAAAAAAAAAAACAAAAAAAAACAAAGGAAAAAAAGCCATTCTTTAAACCCACTTAAGATACTCTCTACTGCTTCATACTGCATCCTGCCTTTGACAACTGTGCAGCAAGTAGACAGTATTGGAAGTAAAATGATTTTTTTCAGATTAAGTTAACATTCTTTAATTTAGTAGACAAGTAGTTGTTCATTACGTAGTGTGATACAATCATTGGGCCAAGTATCTCCTTTTATTCTCAGCGTACAAATCAGCCTTTTTTTTATTCTCTTGTCTTTGTTGTTTGGCCTGGAAGAAGGAAGGTATCTCTTCTGAAAGACAAGTAAGGGGTGACATAACAAAATGTGCATTTGTTCAGGAGAAGCAAAGTGTTCTAGCTCCTTTCTTTTTAATTTGCGAGTAAGTACTTCAGGAATCCTGTAGTCAAGCTGCCCTTGTGACCCAGAGGTCTTTCTCGCTTCGTGAAACTAAGAGTCTTACCTGTGTTTTTTTTCTCTTCTGCTTAAAATGCCTAGGAAGAACTTTGGGACAATGTATTGCATCTCTCCTGTAGTTAGAGATGGCAAAGACAGGCGTATCATTTAACATCCCAGATTATCGTGACATGTGGTATCGTGATTGTTTGTCAGTAATCTAATCTAGTTTTTAATCACTGGCAGTTTTAAATATTCTGTGTTTAATACAGAAGAGAAGAAAAAGAAGAAAAAAAAGAAATCCAAAATCAAGAAAGAGAGCAATGTACAGGTGGCTGTAGAGACAAAGGAATCAAACACGAACACTACAACAGAGCAAGTACCCAAGTCAAAAAGACATAGGACTTCATCGGAGTGTTCAGAAATGGAAGGAACCGAGACTCACAGGCAGCCCTCGAGGAGAGAGAAGAGAAAATGGGACAGAACAGAAAGCTCGGAGGTACCTTGGGAAAGCAGGCCAGGGAAGAGAAAAAGAACCAGCTCTGGAGATGGTGAGACATCAACTCCCAAAGTCAAGAAAACTGTTCAAAAGGATGAAGTTCGTCCTGTAAAAGAGGAAACAACAGAAGCTCCAAAGGATTCCAATGGTAAAGTTTGTTGCATGTCTATTTAGTACTTTCATTATTTATATGCATGAATGAAATCAAATGGCAGATGCATCTTTTATGGATTACAAACAGTGGGCTTAGTGATGAGAGAAAAGTAGATAAGGAGGAAAGCTTGAATTAAAGAAACTACATTCTTTGCAGTTAAAATTGTAGATGTAGTGGCCCGAGTTAAGTAAATAGGAATCTTTATATGCTAGAGGGTAACAAGCAGGTGTCGAAGAAGGGTTGCAAAGAACCTGACTAGAAAGCAACAAGAAATGTAGCAAGTGTCATCTGTGCAATACGAATGCGTTAGTGAAGTGAACTTACTTTTGGAGAATGATTTATTAGTTGGATTAATGATCGAGTATACCTTTCCAAGGCTGGTGAAAGACGAAAAAGACACTGAAAATTTAACTTGTAAAGGGTGGTTCCGCTTGGGTCAGTAGGTGAAAAATGGTTGATATGGTGGAGGTATAACAAGATCAGTCTAGGAGTATGTGGTGTTCCCTGTAGTTAAGTTTAAACCTGGGAATGAGTCATCCCAGGAAGATAAACTGCATGGAGAAGAGGAAAATCTCATCAGAAGTAAAAATAGTTCACAAAGAAGTTAATAGAACTTCACTGAAGTAAAGTATGGATTAAACAGTCAGCCTAAGCAAACGGTGACAGTAGAAGAATCTAGATAAGATTAAAATGCAAAAGAAAAAGCTGCTGATCCCAGTTTCTTACATGAGATAAGAATAAAAGCAATAGATGTGATTATACAGTGCATTGAAATCACGTTTGGGTTGACAAGAATCTGATTAGAGGCTAAACTCAGGTAGTTGAGAAAGTGTATGGGAAATAGGTAGTAGCATCTGATTTTTGTGGAAGGGTTTTAATGTTTGACTCAAGATTTAAAACCAGTATTTGTTCGTTTTATGGGAATATTCAGGCCCTATTTTATAATACCTACTGTAAGTATGTGTCATATTAGAATTAAACATTTGTTTTGGACTTTTTTGTGCAGACATTTCTGCAGAAGAAGACAAAGATAAGAAAGACACATCTCTTTCAAAATCTAAAAGGAAACATAAGAAAAAACACAAAGAAAGACACAAAATGGGTGAAGAAGTCATTCCACTCAGAGTACTCTCCAAGTAGGTGATGGAAACTGATCTTTGAATTTGTTGTTTGGTTGCTTCATAGCTTTATTGTAGCACATGAGAATTGTATTTTCTGTGGTTCTACTAAGCCAATTGATTTTTTTTCTCAGCAGTACTGGGTACTGCTTTGATTCCTTTACCTGTGGGCTCGGGCAAAAACCTGCTGCCTTAAAGGGGTGCCTACATTACAAAACTTGTTCCATTTGATTTATTCACCACCTCCAGTCCAGGAGGCACAGGCTGAGTGTGCATGCACAGACGGAAGGCTGGGTGTGCTCAGCTTCCTTTTTTGTTCACGTTATTGTAACATGAGTCTGCACTGAGTCTCTTGGCATTACAATTTTGCATTTAGTTTTTGTGTTGTAGTTTAATAGCAAAACGGCAGTAGTGATGGTCTTTTGGCCTAAATGGTAGCATTTTTAACTACCTTTTACCTTTCTCCAA
>VZSZ01004596.1:46585-77435 GCA_013398815.1 Ibidorhyncha struthersii
AAAAAAAAGCATGGTGTATACAGACTTCTGATAATACAATAAAAAACATGCACATAAATTACTGCAAGTAGGCTTTTTTGAGCTTTAGCCAATTTTTAGAAACTCATTTAAGAAAATCAGGATCCACCGCCACTGAAACATGGAAGCACTTACTTTTTTAGGCAGCAGGTACCTCCATGTTAAAGCAAAGGGAGTCCTTTTAAAAATCAAAAACTGCTTCAAATTATTTAACATACAGGCCACCAAAAATTCTTGTTCAGTAACATTTGGTGCTTTCAGTTCTTGTTTGAGAAGCGTGCCTTCCATCTGTTTACAGCCAAAATTCTTCACATTTTTTTCCCGGATCTAACAATCTTGCGACTGAAGTGTAGACATTAAAAGAAAAATCCTGGACGGTCTTTCAGTATTGCGATCAGGATTCACCTCTACTAAAACATGGAAGCACTTACTTTTTTTAAGTCACAGAAAGCACCTCCATGTTAAAGTAAAAGGGGTCCACAAAAAACAGTTATCAACGATGCTCGTCATCTTCCACCGAGATTCTGAGACTACTGTATCAAATACAGAGAAAGAGTTTTAAATCTTAGTTAGCTGTAGCAAAGGAGGGGGGATAAAGTTTTTAAAAAAGAGAAAAAAGAGCATAAGCATTGCAAATACTTGCCTGACTCAATCTCCATGGTCTTCTCTTCCTTCGAGTCAAGTTAACAAGTACCTCCTTGAGCTTGTATTTATACCATACCTTGCTGTGGAATGGTGTTGCCTTTTTATCTCTAAGAATCATTACGTGGGTCTTTTGTTATTTTAATGTCTTTGCTCTGTTGAGAATGTATGATCCTGGGTGAGTCTGGATGCTTTTTTGAAGTATACAGTTGTCAATGTTAACAGCTAAAACCATTACCACAAGATATCCTCCTCTTTAAAAATCCTCTATCAGCTTGTTTGATAGCACAGATTAGGGTAACAATGAGTCGTTCTCACAGTGGCACTATAGGCATTGTGTTTCTGTGGAGCAAAGCTCTAGCTGTTTGCAGAAACATCTCCATGTTAAATGTATGTAAATATATAAATTGCTTCCATGTGGTGGTATTTTTTAACCAAAATGCATTTGAATAGTAAGGAATGTTCTTATCTCAGTAGGTTTTTGGTGAGTTTAACCAGTTGTTGATTTTCCATCAATGATTTTTCTAGAAAGTAAATGACTGATTCTTAATATAGTAACACAGGAGTGGGTTCACTGAACTAATTCAGTGAATTCAGAGTTCACTGTCTCTGAATTAACTCTGAATTTAGTGCCTCTGCTCTGTGTAGTTCCAGTAGAAAACACAGTTTACCAAGCTGTTCTGTATGCTTTCAAAATAAGCAGAGCAAATTTGGGAGTCATTCTATTTGACTGATTGGTTGATCTTGTTAGAAGTTGCCTGGAATATTAAAATCTAAAGAAAAAGAAAAAATGCAGGTATTGACAAGGCTTAATTTGACCTAAGTGGAGGGAGATCTCTCATGGTGAGAACAGTCTGCACTGCTCACCAAGTTCAGCTTAAGCTATTTGTAAACTGTTTTGTCTTAAGTTATCATTGAGTTTCTAAACGTTATTTTTTGTGTTTATGACTGACATCCTATGCCTGTGTTGCCACTTATAGGACCGAATGGATGGATTTGAAGCAAGAGTATTTGGCCCTTCAAAAAGCCAGTATGGCCTCCTTAAAGAAAACAATGTCTCAAATCAAACCTGAGCCTGTGGGAGAGATGGAGACGGAGAATTACTCACAGAAGAAGCCTCAATCTGAAAATGACAAATGTAATCTTGTTTGTGATGGCTTTTGTCTTGTTTTTTTCGTGATTCTGATCCACAAGCATAAGTGATTTAAGACACTGATCATCCAGAAACACTGCAAAATGGCTTTATTTTCTTTAATGCTACAACTTTCTCTGAATTTCAAATATCATTAAAAGCAAAACCCCCTCATTTAGGTAGACTTGGGACTAAAGAATTTCATAAACAAAGACTAAACAAGTAATTCCCGCATATTTCAATAGCACTTCTTAAGTTTAAGGATCTACTTAGCTTATTGCAATTATAAAAGCCTCGGAGAGGTAAATCAAGGCTCAACTTTTTGATGACGTAACTTGGGCCTGATTTGCTTAGGTTTAACTGTACCTGCAGCGAGTTACAAAACAATTTCTCAAAGGCATTCAAAAAATGGCTTACAACTGGCTTTTATCAGCTTTATGGTTAAAAGTAGCTGTGTAATTATGTCCTTTTAGTTAAATTTCTGCATTTTTCAGAGATAGAATTGCTCTTTTTTGCTTTGGGTACTCTGTATTTCAGTACTTCAATACTGACATTTCAATGCTTGTCTACTTGTTTTTGATAGCTCTAGAACTGAGAGTTCAACTATTACCTGTACTTAATAGAATGTAAAATATTCTCATGAGAAGACCGTGTAGGCTGTAAAAACTTCTCTAAGGCTCTTCTCTTGGACCTATTTTCTTTTTCACTTTTTTTTTAATTCACATTGACTTTTCCTTGTGAACAGTCTTGGTCCTAGATTTAAAAAAAGAAAAGACATACTTAATCTGCAGTAGCAGCATTTGATGCCCCTTGTTTCATTTCATGTGGACGTGATGTTTCTTCTGTGCTTTCATAACATCTTTAGTTTGTCAAACTAATAAATGTAAAATTTTTTCTTTCTCTACCCTCCCCCCCNGTGAAGATTCTGCCCCTCCTGCCAAGGCTAACACAATGGGGCCCCAGTTCGTCAGTGGAGTAATTGTGAAGATCATTAGCACTGAGCCCCTGCCGGGCAGGAAGCAGATCAAGGTAATGCCTTTCTAACCTCAGGGTAGCTGTTAGCCTTTCCTCTTACAGTGCCCCCCAATTGTTTGAATATGGAATACCATTTAAACAAGTCTTAGGGATTTCTTTTTTTATTTGTTTGGCCAGTAGCTGTGTACAGATTCTTCTCTAGTACCTGTTAATGGCAGATTTTACAATGGCAAAATAGGGTAAAAAGGATGTTTCTAAGGAAAAATTAGCCTTTAGAGTGCTTCGAGCAATGTCAAGTTTGTAATGAAAATAATGACAAAAATAAATAATGCTGTAGAGGATGAGCATCTCTTTCCAGTTTAAAAGGAGAAGTTGAAGACAAAGTGGGTGCAGTGTTCTGTATTTGTCATTGTGCCAGTCCTTCTGGCACAATTCAGATCAAGAAATGTGTAAGAGTATATTGGGGAGTTTTACAATTAACAGGAATTTGTGGGCAAGAAAATGCGCTCTGCATGAGAAAACAATTGTCTTTTTTTCCAGTAAGAAATTCCCAATTACAGAAACTCCAGTTCAGTGAGAGAGACCGCAGTAGATCTTGTTCAGTAATTCATTCGCCCATGTCTCTTATTTCCCCCCCCCCATGGCAAGTGCTCTTTTTTTTTCTTAATAAAAACGTGTTTAGGATAACTTAAGTTTTGTTTCACATCGTGATATGAAAGTTACAGATACTAAGTAGAATATTTTCTTTTAAGGAAAATAGCAGTTTTAAGCTGCATCCTGTGAAGTGGAAATATTAAAAGTTTTCCAAAGGAAATAACGGGCTTTTTCCAGATACTGAATTTTCCATGAATGTGACACAGGACACTTTCTTTCACAAATTGCACTTTTGGATGAATAACAACTGGAAAGAATTTCAACAACTTAAACTCATGTTGGAATAACTATTCAGACCACTTAGGACAATGAGAGAAACGGTTTAAAATGTGAGTTCTGAGATGACTTATCAAACTACCTATATTTGTAGCTGAGTAGTCCGTTTGGAGTCACTGGCTGCTTGCAAGTGTTTGAAGTTTAGCGTGTGCATAAATCTAAGCAAGATGAGAGACAGCTCTCTCGCTGAAAACAAACTGCTGATAGGGTTTCGACTTAATCAGTCTTATCAGCCCGGTATATTTGTAGGCAGTTGTCTGAGTGCTGGAGACACCCGAGAGAATGGAGCAGTTGTCACTGGAACGTTTGAGGGCCCCTTTGGCTGCAGTATACACCTTACTGTGTTAATTTTGTGTCACAACGTAACATATTGTGGTCAGGAGGTAAGCTGACTGCTCCCATAGTAGCTGAAAACAAACTTAGTTTGATATTTCCAGTTACGCTTTTGGTTTAGTTTCAGGGAAGTGTTTCAGGGAAAACGAATGCTTTGTGAATGTAAAGGGGGACAAAATAAGATTGGGGTGGCCTTTGCAATTTAGTCATGTCTTTATTTCCCATAAGTAGTACGTAGGCAAAATATTTCATGAAATGTTAGCACACAAGGCGAGGATTTTAGGGAGACATGTAACTGCAGAATCCAACTGGAATTGGAAGAAACAATAATCTTGAGGGTGCACCAGCTCTGTTAGCTCTTTTTTGGGTCGCCAGTTGCAGCTGCAAGCCGTACTTGGTGCTTACTGGATTTTTCTGGCTATACTAGTTGCTTTTATGAAAGGCATAAATCTTTGATGAAACTTCGCTTTGCCTGTGTTCCTGGGCTGTCGTAGCTACACCAAACACTGCCACAAAGCAATGTATGTAGGGTTTTCTTCCTTAATAAACTTCCAGAATTGATCTGTATTTCTGATTTTTTTGTCAGGCTTAGTTGCTTCCACACACTGGAATGGTCTTTGCAGAGTAGTTCTAATATTGTTTTGATGTTTTAATTTTTTACTTCACTACTCGGATGTTTTGCTATTAAGGGGCTTCTCAGATCATAACATTTGCCAAGGTCAGTAAACTGTTTGGGTCGTTGTAGTTTTCCATGTAAGTGTGACTTTGGGATACCAGAATTAAGAGTGGAAAGTAGCTTTGGTTTGCTCTCGAATGATCTCAAGGGTATTGGCACTTAAGCTTTGTTTTAAGGCTGTCCTTGGTAGTGGAGGGTTAAAAGCAGTGTGTAATTCTTGAATAGAAGCATCTTACTTGAGCTGCCTGCTGTGAACAAAATTGACTAGGAATGTGTGGCCTTACTTAATTTCCCTAACAGCAGGTATTACAAGTGAAGTACTTCATCTGAAAGAGCACGTGTGACTCTTCTTCCTTCAGCTGTTAGTGAGAATTTTCAGGCAGAGGTCACTCCATAAAGATAGGAAGGGTTGTTCTACTCAGTTCTCAAATAATCTGCCATGAATGAGCTTGCTTTTATATAATTCATGCATAGAATGAAGTCTGATATTTTTCTGTTGGACCAACATATAGTGTTATAGTACACAAATATTTTTTCTTCTTTAAAAAAGTCTGTACAGATACAGTATTGAAATAAATGTGTAACTACCGATGTTCCATTAGTAAAATTATTGTTATGCAAAAAAAAGAACATCTTCAGGAATTACTGCTTTAAATTGTTCTGGGGGGGCAGGATGAGAGATAAATAGTTGTTGTAGGCTCATAAATCAGAATTCAGATATAACCTTTATAGGAAAATATATTAATTCGAAACTATTTGACAAGAGATTCATTGATTAAATGAAAAAGTTCAGTTACTGCCTTCTACTTCATGACCTTTTTGAAAATGCCAGTGACCTTCAAGTGGAATGGTCATAATGTTACTCTTTTTATTTTGGGGTTTTTTTTTGAGTCTGGTTTATGGTTTGTGTTCTCTCACATGCTTTGATAGGATGCTTTGGCAGTGCTGGCCGATGTTGCTTATGTTGACATGCTGGAGGGAGACACAGAATGTCATGTCCGTTTTAAAACTCCTGAGGATGCACAGATTGTTGTGAAATCATACAAAGAAATACAGATCAAAAACAACTGGAAATTCGAAATTCTCACTGGTAAGACTTCTTTTTTTGTTTTTAATGGTGGTACAGGAGAAGACTTAAGTACTGTGAAAAAGATTGAATCGCAAGGTAGCTCTATGATATATTTAGATAACGTGGTCAGAGAAAACACTGATTTTTTTTTTTTTCTGAGAGTCTTCTCATTTTGCTATTGTAGTGAAATCAGTAAAACAGTAAGGATTTTAATGCCACTGTTCAGAGCAAAATAACAATTTTGCTTGCCTTTATCAACTTAACTATGTTCTTTTGAGATTGATTTATTTACATCGCTTTTAGTGGCAATGGACTATAGAACTTAAATCACATTTCGGCTTTATGACTATAACGTTCTGTTGATGCAAAATAATTTTAAATGAAGATTTTCTTGAAAATCCTGAACTTAATGCGTGAAATAACAGGACAAGAATCTAACAGCATGGATACATTTAGAGTGGTTTTAGCACTTGCCTTCTAATTAATCTTTCTGTTTTTCAGGAAGCTGAATAACTTATGCCCAAGTACTGCCATTTTTAAATTGTATTTACACTCAGATTTTTACTGGTTTACTTTGGAACTTTATCCGAATGTGTGTTATTTTTTTCTGAAATTACTCTGCGATTCTAAATTCGTATCTTGTATTAGATTGGATGAGTCTTCCAAGTGTAGAGAAACCTTTTTATGGAAGGGAGGGGTAGAAGAAGGGGGGAGGGGGAAAGTCTCTCAAACTTTGTTACTGTATTCATACAAGTTTTAAATTCTAGACAGGCACTAAAANCGAAAAACCCACCCCAGATAAAACATTCCAGATAAGATTCTGTCATCTGTGCATTTAAATATTTTACCACACTCCTGCACAGACCCTTACATAGGGCCCAGTTCCATGCACGCAGGGATGTAAACCCTCATAAACATCAATTTAGGATTGCAGAAGGAAGAGCTGTCATGGAAGCATTAACCTTCATATCAAAGTTAATTAAAGTTTGAGACTCACTGAATGCTGCTAATGTCATTTGGAGATAGGTTTGTCTCCAAAGTGTTATGTGTTCCAGAGGTCCAGAAACAACTTGAAATACGTCATTCTGTAGCTGTGTGCTCTGTGTGTATTTGTCTCTGGTTTCGTTTCCTTAAATAAAAGAGTGTAGCAGAATATTGGGAGTGAGTAGGACACTGTAGGAGAGTTCCATTCATAGTCTTAAGATTTTGTTTTGTTTTGTTTTCCAAACCGGTTCATTGAAATGAGAATGGAAAGGCTTCTGAAGAATGCACAAGTGACTCATAGTAAGGGTTTCAGCTTTTCTTGGTGGCATAAGGTGAATACAGAGAATACGAATAAGGAAAGAATCTTTATTGCTCCCTACTGCAGGCAGTAAAGCTTTCCCAGTAATATTTTACTTTTTAGAACTTGACTTTGACTAGATGTTTTCAGCTTTTCATCTGACAGTGACATACATCTATGATAATGTTTAGATGTTATGATTGAATGTATAAATAATGCTGGTAAAAAAGTATGCAAAATTTGTTTTCAGAATTATTAATTCCATAACTTTTGCAGGAACCTTTTCCAAGATCACTTGTAAACGTACCTGTAACTGAAGATTTCCTATGAGACCACGCAACATTACATCACAAAATTCCCATCATGATAGTTACAGCACAAACCAGAGGAAACAGTGGCAAACTGCTTCTTACTGCAAAACAGCTGCTGAAAAAAGCTGCAAAATTATTTCCTCTCATATTTCCCCCCCATGTTAAATTATTCCTAACTGGCTATGAAGTCCTCAGAGTTTGCTTCTAACAATGGCTTTGATGAAACAAATAATCTTGATGATTCTTACAGTAATTTTTTTCAGTTTGATAGTTGTTTAAAATTAGTCAGAGGTTGAGTACATGAGTAAATCAAAGGGCCTCCAAGTGCTATGGTGAAACTTTAGCTGAAACTGAGCTCCTTTGGATAATTACATGTATAGAGAGTGGTGTTTGCATATTTCATCAGTTCTTCTTGTTAAGTTTGTAAAACTCCTTGCTCAGGAAAACTTAGATACCTTGGCAATCCAGTCCTAAAAGTTAATAGAATGCATAGGACCTTGATTCTGGTCCTGTCCAGCTGGTACAGAACAGAGGCCTCAGTGTCAGCTTTAAGCTTCTTTGGACAGAGTTTTTCTTTTCCTTGTTCGCCTTGGTGCATGGTGGTCAGATGTTGCAATGCTGTATGACTCCTCTGACTTATGAAATGTAAGACTGATGGGAAATAGTTGTCAGGTTTCCCTCACAGGTATTTTTGTTGTCCCATCGTTTTCACATGTGTTTACCTTAGAAAAGGTTCTGCCTCATCACAGCTGAGAACACTCCATCCGTTTGTGTTACACTGTTATTCATGTACTGTAATGTTAATTTGTTTTTCAAGGTGATAATGAACAGCGTTACTGGCAGAAGATTTTAGTGGACAGACAAGCTAAACTTAACCAGCCTCGGGAAAAGAAGCGGGGTACTGAGAAGGTAATCTCCAAGTCATTTTTTTTTTTTTTTCTTCATGTACGGCCATGGTTGAAAATATGGCTGTTTCTGTGGAGGTCTACAGTTTTGATATTTTAACATATGGGTCTGTATTTAATCCAGTTAAATCACTTCCTACTGACTTCGCAGCAGAGCTTTACAGCCACAAAATAGAGAACGCATGGCTGTCCTGGTCCAATTGCCAAACTCAAGGCTTGTCTTTTTGGAGACAATTGGAGAAAGTTAAGTCTCTGACTAAAGACATGAAGTTAATTTGTAAGCTGGTTTTCCTTTTGTCTGGATGAACTCATTAAATAGTTAAGTAGTCTTTATTTGGTCAAACATGATATAGTGGTGCTTCAGTTTTAATTCACTAGTATGATTAAGAAAATGTTTTTCTTCAGAATGAATCTCTTATGATTTACACAATATTTTTTAGTGTACAGTTGTGTGCTGTGGCGAACACTGGTGTGTTCCCAGTGTAGTGAAGAGTCTGTGCATCAGTGCGTCTGTGTCCTGATCCAGGCAAATCTGAACGTTGCTGCAAGCATCCATAGCTAAGCAGCTTCCAAACCAAAACTGCCTCACATCTAGTGATGTTTCCCTCCAACCTTGACCTTGGTGTGCCTGTCAGGCCACAGTGTTGATGGAGTGTTGCAATGAACTTGCAGGCTGCATTCTCTGCTCCTGCCCCAGAAGACGCTTCCGGGCATGAAGGGTTCTTGATTACGCCAGTCAGATCCTTTACCTGACTGAGAGGAGCCAGAGGGTATTTCACAGACATTTTATTGCTGGGGTTACTTCACACAGATAAGGTTTCTGAGTTGACTTTAACCCGAATCTTTATGCTGTCGCTTGCAAAACTTCAAAATCATCTGACCTTAATGATTTTCTGCTGACTTTGGAGACTTAGTGTAATTTTTGTTTCCTAGATCTGTCAGCGATGCACACAATACCAAAAATTTCCTAGTTGCTTCGTATATAATTGAAAAGAAATATTACATTGACCTAAAGAAACAGCACTTGTGCAGGTCACAACCTTGTCTTGTACATGGCCTGTTTTGCTATGTGTTATCTTGTTAGTCTAAATGTCCTTTCAGAGATCCTGCAGACCCATGAATCTAGTTCTTTGACACAAAGGCGTCCATAAAGAATTGCCCCAAGTGGCTGGTTTAACTCCCTTAAAAGCATAAAAATGGCATTGGCTCTAGCCATTATTCTTTAACATAAACAGTAAGGTGAAACCTGTGCAGCTTTAGAGCATTTTTCTGATTGCTGCAAGGTTTGTTGATTTTTTTTTTTTTTTAACGTACTTTTACTTTTTTAAGCAAAAGGTGCCAGTGACACCTTTGACTTTACTTTGGACTGTAGATGCCCTGCTGTCAAGTTTCTGTTCTTCATCTTTTGGAGATTGGTATTTGTTGACCAAACTGGTGTAAATTGGCCAGTAATGTAGCTCATCTAGGCTTGCAAATATAAACTGTCTCGGTTCTGCCTAACAATAGCAGCAGTGAGGATGCAAACTCCCACTCCTCCCCCTTACCCATCACCTTGCAACACTGGGAGGTGTTGACTTCAAAGCTTAGTGAATGCTATTTAAATGCTAACACTGTTAAGCAAGACATCAAGTAAAGAATGCCTGGCTGTAGTCAATAGCGCTTAACCATTTCATTACTGTTTCACAGTCTGTATTCCAGAAATATAGACTGATAATAAGAAAAGTAGTGTTTCTATGTTCGTTAATATTAATTATAATCTTTTACTTGAAAATTCTTCCGAAGTACTCACAAGTTGACTTCTTTGAAGATCACATTAAACGGAAAGGAAAATGTAATTCATAATTAAACACGTACAGCAGAATATGCCATTAGTGTATCTTTCTTGTAAAGATCTATTCTGTTAAAGGTTTTAAAATCCCTTACAAGATCTCTTTCAAGATGAGCGTTTGCTTACTATCTCTTTTATACTTACAATAAAGCCAGCATCTTATACTTTCTTTCAGTTAGTGTTTAAATGTAGGCTTAAATGTTACATTCATATCAGCTCTATAGCTCCAGTGATGTCAATGTGAGTATTTGTAGTAACAGTGAACATACATATTGTTGTATGGACTTGTACATGCATGTTGTATGCAGAGATGCTTTTGAGTGTAACTTTAGGAAGTTTGAGATTGCTCTTTTCCACGTGCTCTAAAAAATATAGCCTTTCTCAGCTTTCCTGCAATGGGTGCTGTGGAGTGCCAGGCTAGGGGTTAATGATCACTTCAGCACAGGATTGGTGCCTTCACCTCCCTGCCAAAAAAAAAAAAAAAGAAGAAAAAGTGGTAGAGAGTTTACTTTCTCTGCCATATTTCTTATAATAAACTAAAAGTCCAAAAGAGACTAGGTATCGCAAGGTTCCCCACAACTTGTGAGTAATGCCTAGCCATCCTTTGGAGTTAAAAAGGTGTTCAGTCTCAGGCTTTTCCCCCTGGCCCGGTCGTTCATTGTCACCTCTGTGCTCTTCTCTGCTGCCCCTTCCAAATCCATATTCTCTTCATTCTATTGTTCAACTGCATCATAAAACAACCTTAGTGATTTAGTGGTACAGACTCAAAACCTTTTGCCAGAACTGTTTCTTTAGGGCAGCGTCGGTTTATTCAGACCTAAAGCAATTCATCAGTCTGTAGCTTTAAACTCTCCGGACTGATTAAAGTCTTCTTCTGTTCAGGAAGCAAAAGCAGGAGTGCCTGCAAGATTTCCACTTGGGGCCTTGTCTTCTGGGGGGAGGCGCTGCTGAACCTAGTTTTCACCTTGTACCTTCCTTTCCACAGAAGGAAAGGAGGAAGTTTAAGAGGGTGGGAGTGGTGGTACAAGTGAAAGGCATTTGGTGAGGAAGTGAGAATTGGGTATTTGGGAAGGGCGGAATAATTTGCGGAGGATAGTGGAAATGCTTGGGCGCAACCCACCCTATTGTCTTCTGATTATGCCTGGGGTCGGGGGCTGTGTCCTCGCAAGACTGACCAGTTCCCTGTCCGTGCCAGTTGGGAGACATCCCACTCCAGAGCACGAATAAGCCCCTTTCCCTGGTTCCCTGATAGCTGGTATTTATGGAAGGGCTGGGTACCTATTTGAAGAGTGGTGTGCTTAGAAATAGGTGCTGGTACTGGATTGATGAGCTGAAAATGGGAATCCCTGAGGCCTCTTGCAGATTCTGCACCTCTGAGGTGCTGGTATAGAAACACTCACCGATTTGAACTGGGCAGCTCATATCTTAAAGCTTTCCTTGCAGTGTTTGTGACTCTCCATCCCACATGTTGAATGAATAAGCTGCTGTACTCCTCACTTCTTTTTAGAGTTAACTCTTTTAATCCATTTATCAGATACCAGAGAGTAGAAGTAACTCTTAGTTACATCTTTAGATCAATTTTATTTCTGGAGAATGATTGAGAAAGTCATCTGCCACAACTTACTGTCTGATGCTGTTGAAAACCCGTTAAGGATTGCAATCAAGTTAAATGCTGCGGGGCACGGGGGGAACTGTAGAACTGTAATTATACTGCAGCACAGCAAACAATGCATCCGTGCAACATGAGCATGGAGTGCAACTCCTGACTGCCATACTCAGCGCGGCGGCATACCTTGCACTTCCCAGCTGTGTACAAGATGCAGTGTCCGCAGGACATAGCTGTGACCACAGTCATTTGGATAAATAGTAAATAATTTGATTATATGTGAGACTTGAAATCTAGTGAACTCTTTACTGGGCTGTCTGGTGAGCAAGTGTCCTGTTACCTCAGCACCAGCTAGTATGTTTCAGTAGTCTCCATCAGGTAAGTTAATGTGGATTTATGCTGGTGCGTTACAGACTGTTTTCTAGTGGGAGGTATCCCTCCCTATGGCAGGGGGGCTGGAACTCGATGGTCTTCAAAGTCCTTTCTGACCTAAACCATTCTATGATTCTATGTGCCTAGATTCGCAGGAGTTTCCGGCTCTCTCACTTTTTATTCAGATTAGGCAGCCTGACTTGTTCCTTGCATTTTGGTTTCTTGGGTTTTTTTTTTCATCTTATTCATGTGACAGTTACCGCATGAGCTCTTGCTTACGGCTAAAGAATCTTAATGGGGCATCGCAGTAACAAAGCTTGTGCCTTTGCTTTTGGGTATTAGTACGACATTGTTGCAGTACTGTGGTTAAAGCCGTGAACGTCCTAGTATGGATGCTTTAAAAACAAGTATGCTTTCAACGTTGTTCTCAGTGTTTTGTTTTCTGTCTGAAGACACAGTACACAGAAGCTGAAAATTAGCAGGTTATTTATGTTCCACAGGGGCGTTTCTTGTACCCCTGTACTGGGAGCAGCTAACCAGGTACCCCAGTAATTTAGGCAATCTCCCTAAAACGCAACTGGAAACAAACAAATCCCTGGTCAGACAGGGGTTTGAGTTAGGCATTCCGAACATCGATGTTCCTCCAAACAGTACTGTTACTTCTTGAGATTAATTCTCAGCAGGGCTGTGATGCGTATTGTGCTGTTTTTCCCAGCTTGAAGGATGGCCCCCATCTGGATTTCAGTGTTTTTTTTTCTTTGAGTGTATGAAATGACACAATATTTCTAAGGCTTTTTTTTTTTTTAATGGTCTAACCTTGTTATTCTTACATAAGTAACAGCATGAATCCAATAAAAGCGTAGGGGGTTTTAACTTACTGTATGAGATGGTGTTTTGTGATTTTTTGAAGTTGTAATTTTGTTCTCTCCAACCATGTTGGGAGGAACAAGGAGTGGAACGAAGGATGCTGCACTGTCCAGAGACTGAAGAGATGCGTTACTATTTTTGATGAGGCAATACTGAAATAAATTATATCAGGGCTGGTCTAACTTTTTTTGGTCAGATGTACAAGTTAGCTCAGCTGTTCAAATATTAGCTTTTTCTTATGAAGTTTGGTAAATTAGTGAATAATATATTTATGATTGTGTGATAAAAAATCATAACAATTTATTTTTCCTGTAATCTTTTCTGCAATATTTTTCCTGTTCGCAGTTGATTGCTAAAGCTGAAAGAATGAGGCTTGAAAAGACTCAACAAACAAGTAAACATATTCGCTTCACTGAAGATAACTAACCAAGACTGATTGTGATCTTGAAGGTGAACTCGGTATTAAAAAAAAAACAAACCCACAATTGAAAACAAACCCTGCAAACACCACTGCTTACAGCGACTAAACTGTTTTTAAGAAGGCATCAAAACCCGGTCCGTTTGATTCATAATTCCGCAGACTGCAAGTATGAAGATTGTTTTCAATCCTGTTTTTAAATAGGCTGAATGTTTACTGCTTCTGAGCCGTTAGGTAAAGCTTTCTGAAAAAAAAAAAAAAAAATGTATTAAGAGGTCTTGCTTTATTTCACTTCTGTTTTCATGTTTGTTTTTTTTTTTTTGTATGTTCACATTTTATACACTAGGTTGTGAAATAAAATGCTTGAGAAATTTTCAGTTGTGCATCTCTAATTCTTCCATCTGCTTTATGACACTGTAAATAATAAAACTGGTTAATGCTAAATAAACCTCTCTAGGCCTCTGTTTAGTCCATCAGACTGTTCAAAAACACAGTAGAGTGACTGTAATCTTCCGTGTATTTTAAAGTGGCTAGGACTGTCAGAAAATCTGTCATGGAGAAGTCTGGAAGAAAATTTGCTTGCACGAAGTGCACACTAAACTGAATTTAGACTTTCCTTTTTTAGAAGAATCTTCGAGGGAAGAAATAAGAAAACGTTTGTTTGTTGCATCTGGTAACTCTAGCTCCAGAAGTAATTCTCACTTACAGATAAGTGTTGAAGTAGTTCACAAGTTAAGGTGGTGATCTTAATGCGCTTCAAAGTATTTCATTGTGGACTGGCGATATTTACAAAACAGAAAAACTAAACACAAAATTGGAATGATATAAAAGATTGAGCTTATGTGTGACCAAGTCTACTGTTAAAGCTCTCTCCATTAATGTAAAGATAAATCCACCTGTTTATTTGTGAGATTGTTTTACTGAACTTTCTTGCAGGGCAAATAAGACACCAACACATTGGTTCATAAAAGTGTGAAACTTCTTTATAAATAGAAGGATGAGCAAGTTATTTTGAAACTAGAAGTACATTCCTAAAATACCATCAGAGGCTCTTGAAGGAAACTGTCAATGACAGCAGGCGTTTTTGTGGCTATAGATTTTGCTGGGGAGATAAACATTTTAAAATTCTATGCTATCAAATTACTGAAGCAGCGTAGGTATTTTAATGATACATTTTGTAAAAAAAACAATGTTTGGTGACACTGATATATTTTTGCTATCTAGGAAAAGAATCTGCGTTATTTCTGCTGAATTCTTGAAAGCAGTGTGGGTATAATACCCACGGTGGCTTTGCAGTCAGGGAGAACAGGAGGCAAAGGAGGAAAAAAAAATCTTTTTCAAGAGACCATAACAAAGGATATTAACTATAATCAAACTACCCAAGGTGAGAACAGCATAGAGAAGCAGCGTGGTAAAAGCAGAGGAATGCTTATGGAGCACCATTTATGTGCTGCTACTTGTGATGTAGCGTAATGCAGCAGCAATGGGAACTGTGTACTTGTACAGTCTGTAGGCTGCGGTACCACCACCAGCAGCAGTCTCCATCCTTCGCTCCCGCAAGACTCGGATTAGCATCCGAGCTCCCAGCAGACGGCATCCTTCTCCAGGGCGGTGAGCGAGGGAGTGGAGAGCGTTACCACCTATCGATGGAGAGGGTATAGCAGTGATCAAACTGAAGATAGCAGAAGTACTGAGGAGGCAAAAAAGTGCAAGATAAGGGACAAAGTTGTGGGGGAGGCGGGGGAGGGGAAAAGCTTGCTAATCTCTCTTGGAAATTGTGTAAGGACGATTCCTCCCAGGGGCCTGCAGGGGAAAGGTGGGGGGAATGCTAGGAACTAACCTGTATGCCAGCCGCTTGCGTGAACTTCCACAATATTCAGATTTTTAGTCCTATTGCAGGAATTTTTTAATTATTATTTAATCTTCAGCTCCTCTGTTACACTAGGTGGGTAGGTTTCTTGGTGACACAGTAGAGAGAACCGAGATACCTAGCTATGAAAAGAATTGATCAATGAATGTCTTCTAGGCGTCCTGCGTGGAAGACAGGAGAATTTTTTTTTTTTCCATTTCTGTGATGTGAAGGGGAGAAAAAAAAAAACCCACAGCCTACTCTGGGTAAAATGCTTTGGATTTTTTCTGCTGAAATTCGTTTAAGTAAAAAATTTATCCGTGTTATAAATAATTCAGATCATAGATGATTCAGAGTTTTTATGTTCTGTGGAGAGTGGAGCAGAATTGCAAAAGCATAAGTTTTGGAGTTTTGCTCTTTTATTAATAATTCCTGACTTGAAGACATAGCAAGAGAAGTCACCCTTCTGTTCCTTTCCATATTTATACAGGTTAAGTATTTACAATTAAGCATCAGTTTTCTGATTCTCCTTTTTTAAACAAAGTGCAGAAATCTCCTTCAGCAAGGAAGGGTGGTGTTTAGTTCTCTCTGAAGAAGTTAATAGAATTTTTGTCACTTTTTCAGAAGTCCTGTTGGTCTGTATGCTTTTACAAAAGAAGCTTGGATTCTTAAGTATGCCAGAACGGTTTATGTCTTTATTTTTTTGTCTTTAAGTACGTATGACAGTTAATATCTGCTGCTCTTATCCTTCCCCATCAACATATGTTAACAAGAGGAGTCCATCTGTTGAGTTTTACCATCCCAAGAGTTGCATCCCTAAAGGTACTTTGTATTTAACCTTAGCAATGGAAGGTGCATTTAACGGTCTGGCACGTTAACCTGCAGTGGTTTGGGTTTTTTTGTTTACAATTAATTTTTCTGCTCTACTGTTTTTCTTTAGCTTCATCCACTCCTAGGAACTTCCAACTTTTTTTTCTTCCTCCCCAAGAAATACCACATTATTTAAAAAATCAGGATTGTACTACAAAATTATACGAATTCATAACCTTAGACTGCTTATTTGTTTTTACTGATTTTTCTGTCTCCCTTGACTGTTGAGTGTTTTGAAAGAGCATTATTATACATGAATCTGCCTGGAGCAAAAACCAGCATTGATTCTGCTCTTCATGACCCAGCATAGGGCTGAACCTGAAATTATTTTTAGCGCTTATATTTTTACCTCTCTTCCGCTAGTTGCAGACTCTGCATGGCAGCAGCAGGACTGTAACTCTGACCTATGTGTGGCCTTTGGTGCCAGCAAAACATTCGTAATTTGGGTCTTCAGTTAAAGAGAGAACTCTGTGAGTTTTTTTAAAAACCAAACAAACAAAAAAAAAAACCAAAACAGAACAACCAACTAAAGGAGAGAATAATGGTAATGTTTGATTGTAGATCTTGTCATCCACGATCTTGTCTCTCTGAAGGCTTCTTTGGTTTGTCTTCTGATGCAACATTTCCAAGCTTTGAGATTGGCCTTGTGAGTACTGTTGTCTCTTAGCAAGGACGATTGCGGTTACCTTAGTGGTGCCAACTTGCTGCCTGGGACCAGGGCTCCGTTGCGTTGGGCTTTGTACAGATAAAGAGCTCAGAGGTAAGAGGGACTTGAGGAAGGGGAGGAGGATGGGAATGGAGGTGTGCTGTGGCTGCTGTGATGGCAATGCAGAGTCATTTTAACGAGCAAGTGGAGGACCTCGGTGGTGCAGAGAGAGCAGCAGAGCCTCCTTGCTCTCAGCTGCAAAGCCACGGCACGCCTCGAAGGGACGCTCACACGACCCACATCTTCAGATATGTGTCCTCCTGTTTTGTGACTGCCTCCCACAGGCTGCGTTTGTGCAGTGAAAGTGCTTGAAGGAAGAACATGATTTTAGTAAAACACCTGTGCTCGAAAGCAGTAGCCTGATACTCCATGATTACTGGGCCTGCAGGTTTTCGGTAGCTAGCAGTCCGCAGTCAGTGCAGTATCCAATCACGGCATGATGCTTGTACCCTATTGCTCTTTCTACCTGTCCCTGCGGGGTAGAAAAGCTTCTGTAGCTTTGATTTTGCACCTTTTGTTAATTCTAAGGTTCTTGTTTGAGTGTCTTCAAGCTTACTGTCACCTGGAGAAGAAAAATTCTGGGGAAAAAAGATCCTGTAGTGAATTTGCACTGAATTACAGTTCCCATGAGATGCTGAAGTGTTCTTGTCTGGGGCGTGAGTTTCTGCAGTGAGAGAACTTCCTAAATCTTTATCTGCCTTCTCTGTTGACACGCTGTATTGCTGAAGACTCTGCCCTTCTCTTTGTTAACTCGAAGTCTTTCACCTTTTTACCATCTGACCAAATCTGATTTAACATTGCCTGTTCTGTTTTACCTTACACAGCTAATGCTGGAATTCTGTATGGGTTTTTTTCCGAAGATGTACTGTGTATCCTAGTTTAAATCAGACTTTAAGGCAGTCCTTGAAAGCTAGCAGTTAAGTAAATTATCTTTTTTTCTAGAGAGGCTCTAATTCAAATTAGAAAATTACTCTGTGATAGATGACAAAGGCCTGCTCAGGTTCCCTAGAACACAGGTCAGTGTCATAATTGCTTGCTTATGGTACCATAGTGTCTAATGATCTCAGATGGGATTAAATCATGGGAATAATGCTGTAAAAATAATCAGATAAGGTATGCTTGGGTGACTTTGAAATGCGCCTGAGTGGGGAAGTAATATGGTTATCTTACCTACGAGTGATTAAGTTTCTGTGGATGGTGCTAAAGAAGTTGCTGTCTACCAAAAGTGGAATATTCTTCCTGATGTTAAATATGCTTTCTTCGCGTCACCTGTGGCTCTTCCTTACCTGTGACGTTCTGGCTGTGAACTAGCTGTATTTGTACCAGTGGTACTAAAGCATTCTTTTCCTAGTGCATTCCCTTCTGTTATAGCAGGTTAGAAATTTGGTCCTGCAAGTATCGAAGAACATTGATTCTAAATGCAAGTGCACAGCTGTCATGTTTTGGGTTTTTTACCTTTAGTTTTTAAATATGCCAGTAGGTGTTTTGTCAGTGTGTTAGAGAAATGGCAGGGAGAACATACTTGATTAATTTTACATGGGGGAAAAAAAAAATAATTTCTAGCTGCTTTTCATTGTATTGCGAAGGTGGGATTACCAGTCTGTCTCTTTGGCAGCAACGCTGGCCCAGGACTTAATCTCATCCCTCACCGGGAGCCGCTCGTGCCTGCCCCTGAGCCCGCCAGTCCCGCTGTGCAGCGGTCCGTGGGAGCCTGCTGTAAAGTATGCAACCCCAAGGATCTGGACAAATAAAGGTGGGAAATTTTAAGCTGACTTCATTGCTGAGGAAGACATTGTGTGCTGAAGCAGCCGCACTGGGTGTACGTTGCCAGGCATTAACCAGAAGCGCCGCAAACGAGTACTCGCTGTGTAGTGTGGTACGTGGCCTTTGCAGAAAAGTCACTGTGTCCAAAATCGTTGATGTTCAGGTACTGGTTAAATGTGCAATTAAACCAACCATACAGATCTTCTAATTGCATCTTCATCCCTAAAGGGTCGCTCTGTAATGGAGGTGTAAGTGGCAGAGAACTGCAAAACTGGGGGGTCTTGGACTTGCCTTCAAAGCGAGCGGTCGCTGTTATAGCGGTAGGCGAATCCTTTGAACTCAGGAGCTGCCAGTGCGGAGAGGCCAGGCAATTCTCCGGGGAACTTGGCAACCCACGGGTTTTTGGTAGTTTACAAGCAGAGCCGGGCCAGCTCTCCTATTCATACGTCCATTTGCTGGAACCGGTGTTGACGACATACTTAGCATGCATAGCTGTTATCCGAGCGACACCAATCGCTGCAAAACCAGGAGAAAACGAAGGCAGGAGAATATGGGAGAGCTTTGCTTCCCGTTGCCAAGGTGACTCGTTTTGAGCTAGATAAACACTCGCTCACCACTGTTGCGGTTTTATTGCCTTACGGCATTTTGAGTGGAATGGAACAAACACCCGAAGGTGAAAAAGAAGTGGGGAAAAAGGCAGAGGGAAGGGATAAACCAGCCCTGGCACTTGGAAGCAAACGATGGCCGCGTGGGCAGAAGGGCTGCCTGTGTTTCTGCAGCCGGGTTTCTGTTTCCAACCTGTGTCGCAGCGCCCTGGCCCTGCGCACCCCTCGGTGTTGTAGCTGCCTGCCAGTAATGTCTAATGACAGTGTTCAGTCCTAATGATTTGTGCAAAAGGACAGACCTGGAATCAAGTGAGGAATGTGATGAGTCTGATGGGAAAAGCCTTCCAGTATGGTGTGACTTTACTTAAGGTCATTTAACCCACCCCATTTCTCTCTCACCTTTTGCAGGGCTGGGGCAGAGCAGGGGGCAGGGATTGCTGCTCCGACAAATTTAGAGGGTTTTGTTCTATTCTTTTTTTTTTTTTTTCAGACTTTTATGTTCATTTTTTCTAGACTTTTAGGTATGGCGGTTCCCAGCGAGGGGCTGCTGCCCCCTTAGCTGACGACACGCCAAGTCTCTTGCTGTATGTAATCCTTGCTCTGCTGGCCTGGGGAAAGCTGGGGGCAGGGGTGGTAGCCCCAGTGGGTGACAGCCCCTGGGGAAGGCCAGGGGCAGGGGTGGCAGCCCCCGGGGGTGCCCGTAGAGTAGGGGGGCTCCTGAGGACCCCACAGAGGCTCTGGCCAGCAGAGGGCAAAGCTGCCACACGCTGTCCTGTGCCGCAGGCAGAATGCAAAGCTTGGGGCAGCTTTGCATCCAGTTACACAACAGCTGATCACATAGGTGAAGCTATATACGTATTTTTTTGGGGGAAAAAAAAGTCACCTGTGTTCTCAGTTAACCAGGGAGCCTGTGAAGTGGCCAGGTGCTGGGACTCAGTGTCCCCAGGAGAGATTTTCATCAAGCTTAGGAAAATGCTTCTCTGAGGGTTGCTTAAACTACTTGCATCTGGGTTGAATACCACCCCCACCCTCCCTCCTCGGATAGCAGAGTTATCCGCAGAGAAATTTGGGTAGTTGGGCACTGAATTACTCTTCACAGTCAATAACAGACCAGATAAACGCAGAAGTTTAATCAACATGGAGATCTCTGCTAGCTGGTGGTGGGAGCGTACATCGTGTTCCATGGGATGCAGGTTACACACGTTCTTCCTTGTCGCCAAAAGCGAAAGAGCACAATTAATATAAAAGTAGGAAGTTCCCCAATGCCTTGTCTCTGCAGAGGTAGCATGTTCCAGTTCTCCCACTCTCTGAATAATGTATGGAGCAGACATGGTTGAATACCTTTTTGCCTTTGTGCAATTTTCTCCTTTGTTTTTCTTCCCACCGTTGCTGGTATTTCTGTTTGCTTTCCTTTCCCTTACTTGCTGCACACTGAAATGCGGCTTCGTTATGAAAAGTGGCTTTTTGTTACCTAGGGTTTCGTGTAATATTTGTTTGGTGAGTATTTTGGGAATACAGCTGCTCCCTCAGATCTTGCCCATCATATCTATCTCAGTAGGTAAGTTGACCCTAGAAAGACCTCTTTCACGTGCACAAAAGCAAAGTGTACTTGACCTGTTGGCTCAGTTTAGTCAGACTAATGTAATTTTAAACCTTGGCTCAGAAATGGGCTATGTTGTCTAGTCTGAACTTCACACTTACCCAATTCTAAAACCAAACCCCCTGAGTTTCGTCCTTTATGACAAGTAATATATACCAGTTATTCTTGTATAAAAATAAATTCAATCTTATTGCAAGGTAAGGTACAAGCTGGGCATTTTCTCTCACCGATTATAAGCTAAAGTGGCTTTTACCTGGCGTAGCCTCAAGAAAATGTGGCATTTTTCCAGTGCAGACAAGTTCTTATGCGTGGAGACGGGCAGAGGTGAGCTCAACCACGCTGTGCCCTCGCTGCGGGGGCATCCACTGCTGTAAAACCAACATGATCCGATCAGCATGGGCCATCCTTTTGCCTCTTTTCCCTGTCAGTGCAGAGTGTTAATGGTGGTCCATGTTTGAGTACAGCTCCAAAAGCAAAGTTTGGTCACTGTTAATAAAAAGGCAGAAGCCAGTTCCATCTCCCTCCTTTTATGTTATGTTTTTGTTATTCTCCATACTGTAGCTGTAGACTTTCTTGCTTCTAGTGTCTTACACTGGCAGATACAGAAACATCTATCCATTCATTTGGCTAAAGTTTCAGGCTTAATTAATTTCTTTCATACAATGCTGCTTAGATATTATATTATTTTTTTTTTTATTCTGATATTTAACACTCAAAACTGAAAGCTGAATTTTGAATCTACTGAAATTCCATGACTTGCACGGAAACGTCCACTGCAAAGCTTATTATTTATGCCACCTCAATTAATTCTCAAATAGTTTTCCCCATCTTCTCCCAGCAATAGCTCTGAGGTGTTTTCTGGTCTGTGTTGGATTCACCGGTTGTGTCAGATGTGAAAAAGTTAGATTAAACTTTGCGCCTAGAGCGACAGAGAGATTAACAACCAACCACATCTGGATTTTCCACTTGACAGTGGTTTATGTTGCTCTTAGAAGAGCCAGATGATTGATACCAGCAGATTTACTCAGTGTTTTATGCTTTTTCATAAGGGTTGATGGTGGTGAGGGTCTAGGGCTGGCAGCTCCGGTCCGTGCCCTGATCCCACGCCCTGCCCTGCCTGCAGCCGCCTGTCTGGGCACACAGCCTCTGCATTGACACCAGAACTGCTTTTACGCCAAAAATCACAACTGTGGAAAAAACACAGGGAGTCTCTTGAAAACTTTAAGCAAGAGGGAAATAATTTCCCTTTTCCTATCGATTCACACAATCTTCTTTTTCCTTTCCCTTTTTCCTTGCCTGTCCTTTTTTAATGCCCATTCCTTCTCTTTTTGTCACTGGTTTCCTGGATGCCAGGACTAAAGATGAACTCCTTTCCCTTGAACGCTCCCATGGCCTCCTTACCCCAAGCCTCTCTAAAACCCTGCTGCTCTCTGCCCGGTCCATTGCTGTGCTCTGACACTGATGGGGAAAAAAAAAAAATAATACAACTTGAATCAGGCACAAAATATTTAAAGTTATTTGGGTGTTGAAACAAGCAGCTGTGCAGCCTAATTGGGTTTAGACTATATCTATTTTTATATACATATATATCTCTGTGCGACTATATATAGATACAGCTGCAGTGGCAGAATGGGTCATCCGCAGCTTCCAGCGGGGAGAGGCACACAGTCGTTTTGCCGTTTGTAAGCCTGAGTTTGGCACTGTCCCCTGTTTCAGATGCCCTGATTATGACTTCTGCACTGTATTTTGTATCCCGTTTGTTGTCAAAGTATTTTACCGCAGCTGGGGACACGTTGCTTGCAGCTGGATTGGCCTCTTTCCTTTGGGGAAACCTGACAATGTGGCCCATGCTTTTTAACTCCTACTTTTGTCCTTTGTTGGTGAGGTACTCCATTTTGTGTACACTCACCTCTTTGATGTGCAAAAGTAACAATTTTAAGGAATATTCAAATACATTAAAGCAACTGGTAGCTGGTAGGCATTGAATGGTGCATGTAGAAGAGCGTGTCCTTCCTTAGGGAGCTTCCCGAGGAGTTTATATTGGAAAGGAATGGCTGGAGCTTTCACAATGCGAGGTGTGCCTGTGTTGGCTGATGCTGAGTGTGGTCACATCGTACGCGGAGACAATAACTTGGCCTTTGGATGTGAGGTGGCGATTTACATGGGGAAACGGAGGTATTCCTGCTTGAAAGCTTGTAGTAGGTGAGGCTGAGAAGGGTAGTGTCTCCTGCAACGTTAGACTGCATCCCGCGCTGGAAAAGGACAGCTTGCCCACCCAGAAAAATGTTATTTCTCCACTAGCCCGATGTGAAGGCTGCTGGATGGCAAATAATGTGTCCTGCTGTGTGGGCAGACGTTAACCAAACTGTTTTGCACCGGTTGTTCTGCTATTGGTAATTGCCACTTTTCCAAATCGCGATGGCTGTCTCATCCGCTGCTTTGCCTCTTTGGGAAAGGCACGAACAGGCTTGGAAAGAGGCGCACTGCTGTCACGCAGCCTGTGGCTGAATGGAGTTAGAGTCAAGCGATCTGTGTCAAAAATAAGACTGAGAAGCATAGAGTTTGCGATGGGAAATCGGAGTACCTGGCTTGAAACATTTTCTAAGTATAATGGCTTTTGCTGTCTCAGTGCGAGAGGTAGGAAAGCAAACGCTGGTGCTTCTGTTGCGTACAGGTGGAGACCCAAATGCCGCAGGGAGCAGCACGTACGGGTTGAACCTGGCAGTGGCAGGAGCAGGAAGGATGAGGGAATCGGAGCTGCCGGCTGGCTGCAGACAGGAGGGGAGAAGCTGTTCCAGGGACACCACCAGGAGGTCCTAACCCAGGTTTGAAGGGTTAATTTTAAAACCATTTTTTTCCTTGTGTCTCAGCATTGTCTGGTTTTAGCCATGAAGGGAATTAGAAGTGACAACACACTGCGGGGGAGCTGTTCTCATGGGGTTTGCATCATGCCTAAAGCTGGACGTACCAGAAACCTCCCGAGAGAGGCTGGTCTGCCAAACTCTTGGACAACTCAGCTGACGCCAACCACAGTTTGGCTAAGCATCTTAGCTTCCGAAGTGAAAGGAGCTTTCAAGTTTTTTTTAACGTTCACCTGTCTTAGCATACCAAGATGTTTTCTGAGCCAGATGTGATTGAGAGGGGCGTGCTGGTGAGACAGGCTCCGCTTTGCCCTGGCAGAGGCAGTGCAATCCATTCCTCCCTGGCCGTGATCTCCTTGGAGAAGTGTAGGGAAGGCATGACTCCCGGGGAGCGCTGGGACAGGCTTTCCTGGCCTCGGCAGCATCCCAGCGCCAAGGAAGGCCTCCTATGTGAAGGAGTGCCTGCAGATGAGGGCGATGACTCGAAGCAGCGCTGTGACACCACACGTATAGAGAGGGCAACACATGGCGATGTAAAAAAAAAAAAAAAAAAAAAAAAAAAGNAGTCTTTTTTCCGTGGTGCCCACTGATAGAACAAGAGGTAATGGGCACAAACTTGAACATAGGAAGTTCCTCTAAACTTGAGGAGGAACTTCTTTCCTGTGAGGGTGGCAGAGCACTGGCAGAGGCTGCCCAGAGAGGTGGGGGAGTCTCCCACTCCGGAGACATTCCAAACCCGCCTGGACGCCGTCCTGTGTAGTCTGCTGTAGGTGACCCTGCTCTGGCAGGGGGGGTGGACTGGATGAGCTCCAGAGGTCCCTTCCAACCCTGCCCAGTCTGTGATTCTGTAATACCACTGAAAAAGCCCAATAGCTAATACCCAACAAATACATTCCTCGTGGCACTGTACTTCCCTGTTGTTTCCAATATTCTTCTAGATCTACCTTACCAAAGAGGTGTGAACAGCCTTAAGGAGAGAGAGATGAGCTGAGATTTGTGGTTGCGAGGTGCTGAGTGCTGGGAGCTGCTGCCGGTCCCTCGCACTGGGCAGGACAGCCCCTTCTGCGAGGCAGGGCTGCGCGCATGGCCACAGGTCACGGAGAAGCTGAATAACGTTCTTGTTCGTGGCCTCAGCAAGCTGACTCAGTTGCATGACTGCAGTATCTCTTGGAGAACTGTGTCTGCTGTGGAAAAGGCAAGGAGTAATTTTGTCAGAAAGTAAAGACGTTATTGTTCAGTGACATCGCTCTGCTGTAGATGCTCACAGAATAGCTTGCAGCCGTCTTTCGGACTGAATGGAAATGTGGAATGCATTGCTATGGCCAAATATAAACAGGTATGTCCAAAGTAATACGGCTACTAAATAATTCTGTGTGAGATAATAGCAATCTAAGAAGCACACGTGACAAAAATCTAGTGAGACCAAATACTCCTTTTGGTGAAAATTTGAGTCTTTTGGTCTGATTTTAAATGTAGGGATTCAAAAAGCCTTCTCGTGCAGCGGAGAAGTCTCTCTCGCTATTTTGGAGCTTACCACAGAAAACTCATAGAGACACAGAAATATAGGTGTAGCTTCTTAAGTATCTCTTCTGCATAATACCAAAATCAAAACGAGGATTCTGACGTTAGGACAAGACAAGACAAAGGACTAAAGTCGCTGTGTGTCTTTCAATATCAAAATACAAAGCCCAGTATTACGTGACACTAATCTATGCATTACCATGGGCAGCTTGAGGCCCGTCGGGTCCATCTGATGAGGTTCTGCCACCGTCCCATCTGTTCTGTATTCATCAGTCACTGAGACTCAGAGCCACCAGAGAGGAAAAAGAACCGGCAATGTCATGCAGTGGCTTTTCGACACCAATACAAGCAGTGTGGGAATTGCTAGGGGTTGTTTCCTGGTATTTATNTATAAATACCACATCATCTCCCACATATGAGTAAATACAATTGTCATTCTTCAAAATTTCTAGACCGAAAGCTACAGTTACACCACCTTTGGGCTGTTCCCTAACAAAAGGAGACAACGCATGTCGGACTCGGCACGTCAGCTTCATGCCAGTACAGTCTGGATCCTCCTGTAGGCTCTGCTATGGCCACTAGACAAAAAAGGTACAGTATGGACTCCGTTAGCTGGAATGAGCTGGTATTGCTCCATACGGTTGTCTTAAAGTAGATCAAGATTTGGCTAACGGCAGATGTTAAAAGGAAGAACAAGTAAGAACAGCCAAATACCCACTGAGACTGAAGTTTCCTTTAGCTCGGCACCCCGTCTCCAGCAGCACCAGCCGTCGGTACCCAGGGAAGAGGGAAAAAAAAAAGGATAAACAGATGCTGAAAGTTCCCTGAAAGGGCCCCATAGCCTCTAGAGTGCAAAGTACTACTTTTAACTTCTACATTATTATCCTTTCTAGTAGGCTCAGTCCTCGGAGACACCTACTAAAGAGTAAATGCTCTTTTTCTGTATTTCCCACAGGCTGCCCTACTTTGTATCATCACCTTGGAGATAGAAAACACAATTCTGCACAAAATCAGCATCCGCTTGTCCCGATTCCTGCTTCGTTTTCTTTGTTGGAGGCGAGGAAGTGAAGCCCTGACCCTGCTGAAATCCCCGGGGCAAGTCCACAGTTCAGCTCAGCGCGACACGGGGGCTGCGGCTTTGGGAGGTGAACGTCAAAGCGAGGCGAAGTACTTTGGGCATGCCTGGCAGGTCATGGCACAGCTCACCGTTTCTGCCCTCTCTGCAGCGCCTTTGTTCTCCAGCAGTTTCCATGGTGCCCCTGCTTTGTCTGCAGACCTGTCTGCAGGCAGCACTCTTCTCCCAACACGCCACACAAGATGATTTTTCCGAGGCGGCGCATCGCGTTGCGTGGCTGCGCTGCAAAGCCGTGGCGCAGCCTGCTAGGCATCAGCCGCCACAAATATCTTGCAGGCTGTCTCCCGGGCGCATCTTTAGAAAGTACGGATTGATGTTTTTTAACTGAAAGGAGCGATATAGAAGATGCTGCCTGAGAATCCAGCTCAGCCTTTCACCGGTCATGTTTGGCAAATTAAAATAAGAAGATGAGGGCTCTTATCCAAAAGGGTTGTTGCTGACAACGTTGCATTGCTGTAAAAAAAAACCACAAGCAATAGACGGCATAAAAAGGAAGAGCAGCCGTGCTGCCTGCTGCAGCGCTCTGCAAATTTTATCTTCATCTGTCACGGGTGTGAAAGGAGACGATCTGTATATCTTAACACAGCATCACTGCCCTCACGGAGAGACTGGCAAGAATGGGGTCAAGCTCGTTTATCTCTTATCCAGCTGTTAATTCTCCACTAACTGTTCTGATACCGGGGCACTGACCCCCTGAACTGCTGTGGCAGGTGACAGAGAGCACCTCGGGGTCTCCCGTCAGGTACGGTCAGAAGGGCCGAGTAACCTGCCCCTTGTTTATTATGCCCAGGAATAATATCCCTCGAGAAAGCCCGAGCTTTGAGGAGCAGAGGCCGTTCAGAGGATAATGATCGAGTGCTTATGGCCCAATACGTAGAAATATTTCAGGAAGAAGACTGGTTATATGAATCTTACAGGCTGTTCATCCCAAAAGAACTGGAGTGTAAAATCACTGCCCACATGAAAAAGCAGGCAAAAGGGCAAAGCTGTGCTAATGGAGGATTTTAACTCCCAGGCACAGCAGAGAGGACATTAAATGGTGGCAATAAGGCTGGAGGTCTGTTAGGCTGTGTACGGGAATGCAATTTAATCCAGGACCTGCAGACATCAATAAGAAATGGAACAATATTAGAGTTAGTATCAAAGTAGAGAAAATGTAACTGAGGACACCAAGGGCAGCTTAGAAATAGTGACGTCCTAGTCAGAAAAACTCAATCCTTGGAGCAGAAAAGAGGTTTTCTTCATTAAGGTGAAGCTCGTACTGTGTGTTGGAATAGAACAGGCTGCTCCCCAAAGCCAAACATAAAAATTAATGGTTTATAAGTCTTGGCAGAAGTTTTCAAAGATGTCTAGAAAATTATAATGCCCAATTAAATAGGAATTGGTCATCCGAGCCCCTTAGGCGGTCCTGAAAATCACAACCGCTCTGTACTGCATCTAATTTTCAGTCAGATTTTTCCCCTCTGCTTCTCTTCGCTTTCCTCCTGCAGCACCATCCCCAGCTCCCGCTGGCACGGACCTCTGGCTGCGGCCTGAGCCAAATAGCAGGGCTTTGAAACACGGCATTCAAGCAGCCGCGGTGGGGACAGGAGAGGATCGTCCGTCCCTGCTTGAGGCCATTCAGCGCTGAATCTGCGGCAGCCCTTACGCAGCCCTTACGCACCAGCCAAATGCTATTTTTCCACCTCCCTCTCACTTCTGCTCCATTTTTGTACCTCTGAGGTGGTGACATGAAGCCAGATCAGCAGCAAAAAAGCAGTCCACTGAAGTTAAGTAGTGTGATATCTAGTTTGAATGTTAATGGTTTGGTTTTTTCTTGGTTGATGTTAGCATTTCTGTGCACCTGACCTGTTTGGGCTACAGCTTCTGGGCTACGCTTCACGTCTGGCAGAGATGACAGGGATGTATGTCCTTCAAGCCAGAGGATGCTTTGCGAAGGAGCGTTAGAGGAAGGACAGTGTGCGCTGAGCACGTCCTGCAGAGCAGGACACGTGGTACAGAAGGTGGCACTGTAAGAGAGGCAAGTCCCCAGCACACGTGATCCTCTGCTGAAGCAAGGTCCCTAAAGAGCTTTAATTGACGTAGATGAATGTCGTCCTTTCGTGCTCTCCTCAATTATTCCAAGCCGAGCGGCGCTGAATCATGACCTGCATCAGTATCAGTCCTCCTCTTCAAGCAGGGCACGGGCTGGCTGGGAAACAATGCCCAAAGCACTGTCGCCATCAGAAAGACAACAGAGGAATTAAGAAAATTGGATCATTCTTTATGTGTCTGTATCGTTTCACCCTATACGTCAGAGCCTTGCACTGGTGACCAGCAGGACACAGGCCGGTTTCCTCCTCGCTGCTGGGAGGCACTAACTACCGACCAGAGCTTGCTCTTTTTTGCATCTGACTGCTTCTGTGGTTGCAATAAATTTCTCAGAATAAGGGCAGGGTGCCTTGGGGGTCTTCTGGCCTGTCCCCGTGGCCAAGGTTGAACCTCTCTGGATTATTTGGGATCAGGAGAGAGATTTTTCCTCTACCGGCCGATGCTATGGGCCATATCAGTAAAAGACCATAGGGAGCTTCTCTGTGCCTAGATGAACTTCCTAGGACCCCCTGGGAATTTTACTGTGTCCATGATTCTCTCCACCTGCCCCCAGCAACTCCACACCGGGAGTGGGCTGTACCCGAGTGCAGATGTGAGGGAAGTCCTTCACCTGGTCAAGGCCTGAGAGAAAGGAAAGGAGAAAAAAACCCAACTTATTATTTTGGATGTAAGTGGTAAAATAGACTTGCAAGAAAACAGGAGGGAAAACCAGCCCTGAATATGAACAGGGTCACTGGTGTCATCTAAGCCAGGAACAGTGTCACAAGCTTCCCTTGGAGCCACCCTCCAACAGCACCTTTAAATACCGCAGACTTCAGACCGAAAGTTGGTCATGACGAGAGTACTGCAGCCCTCTTGCCTCTCTCTTGCTTTTCCACTAATTCCCTCCATTGCACTGTTCTCACCCCAATTCTCACCACCTACTACCAGTTATTATTGCCTCTCAGCCTTCCTATCCTCCAGATCCATCCAGTCTATGCGCGGCCCTGGAGTTCTCGAGCTCCTCTTCGAGCCTGCGGCAGGCTGGAAACATGCTGGTAGATCCCAGGAACGAACCTGTTTGATGTGTGTGAGGAGTTGTGGTGCTGGACACCCCAGCGGGATCCAAGGAGGAGATGTGCCCTTGCATGATGGAGGTGACATGGGCAGGCGTTGCTTGTGGAGATGCTCGGAGATGGAGCGTGGCAACAGAAGAAATAGAGGTAAGCAGGACGACGCCTCTTGTAGCGAACAGAAAGGTTGTGTCTGGCTTGAGTTTTATGCTCCTCGAAGCCTGAACTTTGTTTTGTACGGGTTTGTAAAAATGTCATATGCACCTGTAAAGTTCCACAAATGAGAAATAACAGCTTTCCCCAAAGAACAGCCGGCGTCTCTCGTTCAGTAAAAGACACGCCACGTGTTACAAAACGCTGCGGTCCGCCTCTCAAGTTGGCGTGAACCGTTTCCAGTCTGCTCGGAAACACAAAGACTCTTTCAGCCTTCGTTAGGTGGTAGGTAATGCTCAAGTGAAGGTTACGGCACGGAGCCACAGCCTGTGAGCGAAGTAAAAATTAAGAATGAGCGAAATAAATGTGATACATAGGCTGATTAGGGGAAGAAATACACATGGGGTGAGGGCTGGAAGACATACATTTCTTTATTTCTGGTTCTGGCAACAAGGGGCTGTGTCCTGCGTCCTTGTCTGCGCAGCACCCTCGCACCTAACAAGACGTGATAAGAACCTGAAATAAGTTTTCCGTTTGAAGGGAGGTTTTATTCTTCCCTCGGTGCCGGGCTCCCACACGCTGGAGCAGGCTCTGGTGCCCGGGGCAGGGCGGCAGCCCGCGTTTTGCAGAGGGATGCTTTTTATTAACGGTTTCCCCCCCCCTTGTATTAAAGAGCGAAACGATTTTTAGCAAAAAAACTGGAGTGAGGCAGCGAATTTCTCTCCTGAATAAGGGGATCCCTTTTTTTTTTTTTTTTAATATGCTATATAACTAGGCAGGTATTTTGGTGAGGATTTGTGACGTGCCGCCACACTTGAATTCGAGCGAGCGGAGGTTTCCTTGGCCAGGCAGGCAGGGGCGTAGCGAGAAGCTCCCGTGGCTAAAATGTGGAGAGAAGTGAGTATAATTAACCGTCGGAACCGCTTGCCTCGGGATATAATGGATTCGTTTTAACCTGACGCTTTCAAATTTTCTTTCTGAGATGTACATTGTAGCTCCACCAGCTGTTTGGGGTTTGCTGTAGGACTCACCGGGGGAAACAGTATTCCCAGAAATTCCTGTCTTATTGCGGGGTGATCAGACTCGCTGATTACAGGGTCCTTCGTGGCCTTAAAATATCTATTCTTCCCCTTTCGTGTCCCACCCAGAAAAAGGCCGAAAGGCAGTGAGCGCTGGAAACTCCTGCCTGCCTTTGTGCGGGGCGGGATGGTGATAAATCGCACCTGAAAACATCCGCGTCCGTCAATTTTATTCCTCTATTTTGAAACCTGGAGCTGAA
>VZSZ01004596.1:78753-135955 GCA_013398815.1 Ibidorhyncha struthersii
GCAAGTTTGGGCTGGGTGACTTGGGCAAAAAGGCCTTTGTGGGGGTTTTGCTCCTGACCCCGGCTGGAAATGCCCCAAGAACAGCCGTCCCCCTCACCCCCACGTATTTTGGCACTTCCCGTTCCCTTCCCCACTGGAAATTGGAAGTAAAAATGTGTCTGATTTTAGTAGCTGAGTTTGGTTTCAGGAGGGAGAAAAATGAGCGGGGATCTCTCCAGTTTGTTGGCAGTCTGTGCTGGGTGCAAACGGATGTACCAGCAGGACAGATGAAGAGCGTCGGGGAGGGAAAAGTTCCAGGTAGTAGAGGAAAGGCCCGGAGACAAAGACCCCAAGCACTGGTTGGATCCTCCTAAAACCTGTCTTCTGTTTGCATAGAACTTATTCCGCGTGCTGCCTGGAACTGGGTAGGCAGCGTCCTTCCAAGCAGCGACCCAGACCCGCAGTGACAGCTCCCTCCCTGCCGTGATGCTGCTCGTTTCGAACCTCTGCTGCGCTTCTCAGCAGCATGGGAAACACGAGCTTGCCCGTTATTTATTTATATATAGCAAGCAATTATCACCGTTAATAATAGTGCTTCGTTAATAGCGCTTAATAACAAGCGGTTGCCGCTAGCTGCCGGTGGAGACGAAGGGAGAGGAAGCTCTGCTAGACCAGCAAGCTGCTTTCGGCTTGGTAGTTTCAAATGAGGGGACAATTTGCTTTATTGAGAACGTAATAGGGCAGCCAGGGGCAAAGCGGAGCGTCCCCTGCCCCATCCTGGAATACACGGCCGAGGAAGGATCCGGCATGTCCAGCGGAAAACCCAGATTGGTGGAGCATTCTGAGTTGACTTCTCACGGGGTTATTCATTTTACAGGAGAATGAAACGACAGTGTAATACTCTGAATGCGTATGCAGAAATCGCTCATGAAAAAAATTGACTACTACAGTTGTTTTACTGCCTTCCTATGCGTTTTGTCCACTCTATATTTAGAATTACTTCTTAATTGCATTTAGAAAGGAATCACTTGTCAGGCATGTTTCTGAACTATGGCTGCGGTAGAGTGCAGTATTTATTTGAATTTTTGCTGCCCTTCAATAAGATAGCGTACATACAGCTTATTGGGTGACCTTCACAGGCAGTTAGAACTCCGTGCATAAATGCCCAGAGCCACTCAAGACCAAGGTAAAGAACACAACAATGGCTGAGGCGAATCAATTTTTCCATAAATCACTACCAGCCTCCCGCTTTGCCAAGTGTCTCTTAGGAGGGAAGGAGAGTAGGCTTGGGAGAGTACAAAGCAAAAGGGAAGTGAACACATGCGCTTTGAAACCGTAGTACTGCCCGTTTTGGTTATCGCGACGCACTTATCACGATAGCCCTTAATGAAAACAGAAATCGGCCACGTGCTGAATTCCCGCTACACCGGGGCCTCTCCGAGGCCCTTGAGGCTCGTCCCATCTTGCGGCTTGATAGCAAAAGCCACCGAAGAAGCTGTTGGAACTGAAGACATATTTGTGCAGTATTTTTACTGTGTCTTTCAGTTAATTTGAGACATCTGTGAATCTGTCCTTTATGTTAAATATGTATTCGGGGGCGCTTGCAGAACTGAGGCCATTGTTTGCGTCTGCGAGCTGTGAACCTGTTTTAGCAAGAACTGTATTTCACCTTGAACACCTGAGTTGCACCATTTAAGTTGTGCTTAAAGTATCCGTTGCTGAGCCAAGTACCGCAGTCAGATACCAGCGGAATTTGTTACATAAAGCTTAACGTACCGAACAAAAAGCAAAGCTGTTGTAAATTACACCACTGGAGACCATCATGTGTGAAATAGGATGGGTGTTGTTTCGTTAGTGGTCACAGGAGTTATTTCCACTTTTTTCCTTCCAGTTGTCAAGGCTGTGCATCTCGTGTCAAAAGAAAATTTAAACATTTATCCTCACATGAAAAATACAACCACGTTAATAAAATTTGTAAGCCGAGTAGTAAATGTTTTGCATCAGAACACTTGGTCTGTAGAAGACACAAAGCAACACGACCAGTATCGAAGGGAAAGACTGGGATTCTGGGTTGATGTTGCGACGTGGATCCAGGATTAAACGAACCCTTTTTATGGATCTCCCATTGCCCGTTTGGCAGGCAGATCCCTTCTTCCAGCCTCCGTGGAAGCTATTCCAGTGTTGGAACTCCACGCGTGTGGCAGGTCCCACCGCACCGCACCATACTGCCCTCTTCAGCCACCCCAAGGGCGTCAGCGAGGGGCACTGCTGTTTCTCATGACCCTCCACACCGTAAGGTCAAATTGGCTTCAGAGGAACGGGTTCAGGTTACTGTATTAGGACCTGACTGATGGATTAAAAGTTGTTCGGAGTAAGAAAGAAACGACTGAAGGTACAAAAGGATAGAGATGACACGAGGGTTCAGTTCTGGTCCTTTGAACAACCAAAAGATTTCGGTGAGGAATCCTATTTAATTTGGCGTTGTGATTTTTACGTGAGTGTGTTTCTGTGAATAACATAAAGGAACCAGGGGTAAAGCCCCCTCTTCCTAACTGTTCCCTAGGAAATATTATTGATCCATTGAAATTGCAAGCTGCCTAACTCATTAGCAGGAAAAACATACAATAATAAAGATACTGTTTACAGGGCAACATAAAATTAACGTCGTTTAGTTCTTTGGACTTGAGCTGAGTATACCTCTGGTTAAAGAGAGACAGGCCAGCAATACTAAAACTTGTGAATACTGTATTAATGCTGGTTTTATGATTTAGTGAAGAATCTAAAGAACACCTTTACTAGAAGAGGTGGAGCCTCTTGTTGTGGACGCTTTGAAGGGCTGAATTATATCTAGTGACTTTGCTGCGTTCTAAAGGGAAAAATGAAAATTAAACTGAGTTACAGGTATTATATACCATAACACAGGTATTATTCCAATATATTATACCGTGCAAGCAGTTCAGTGTATAGATTGCTTAGAAATGACATCACGTCAGCCATAGGAATAAAGGCAATGGTAGAGCTAGGCAAGAAATAGTTTTTCAGTTTTGTGAAGGTATTAGGTGCTCCAGAGTTTTGCTGTGCCACGCCAGGACAAATCTTTCAATGTTTTCCATGAAATAAAGAGAAAGATGCGTAAAAGAGGTGTTGCCCATCTTTCCTGGGCTGTGAGACGTGGGGCTGTGAACACCCTTTCTGCCTTGTTTGGAGCGAGAGACCGAGACCGGGATTCCCACATCAGTAACCCGCTGGCTGTTCTGGGGTCCTTGTTTGAGATCTCGTCTCCTGTTGTACGTGTCCCGCTCAGGGTGATCTGCCGTGGCACTCAGGCACTGCTGTCCTACCGTGCCTCTGAGCGTGTGTGAATAAATGGATGGTCTTCGTCCATTATCTGATATGAAAAGAAAGCGTGCAGGAGTGTCTTTTGCTGTGATTTAACTGGTCTCAGTCAAAGTTGCTGATCATCGAGCAACGTACAGCAGTCAGACGGTAGTTTTCCTGGTGTCATGCCATTTTTGGTCCCCCCTGAAATCCCTTTATTCCATATATATTCCAATTATATTCCATATAATTCTCTTTTGGTAAAAGACCTGTCTCTAAAATTATGCCTGGAACTGGAAGTTCTCCTTTTCCTATTCAAGCTCTTTTTCCTTTTCTTTTTTTTTTTTTTTCCCTCCGAAGTATGGTTGGACGTATTTGGAAATCGAAATATGTCCAAAAGGACTTAAAAGATTCTGCGGCGCCAAACTCATGGTTTGGAGTGAGAACCCAGATTGGAGAGAGAGGACCCCGTGGTGTTCGGAATAGTGCTGGCGTGGATGTGGGAAGATGCAGGACAGAGCTCCTGTCATTCTGTTTCTCTGGGGATGCTTCCGCGGCAAAGTTGTCCTGTATTGCAAATCTGTGAGATGGGACGTTGGCCTGAATACCTAAGAGAGTGGAATATGAGACCTTCAGGTTTTACTCCATCCGTTGTCACTAGGAGAGCCAAAGTCACCACAAGCAGTTGAGATCACTGGAAACAAGGACCGTGTCTGCCCTCGTGTATTGTGCCAAACCTGCCTCTTGGATGCCATAGCAATTCACCTCTGCGCTCAAATTATACAGTTTTTCAGCCTGTCAGATTACATAAACTCTAGCAGATGTGGTCTCCACCTGGGGCTTGACAAAAATCTGTTACAGGGAGCACTTCAACTGGTATGTGGGAAGGCAGGAACTTGTTCTCTTCTTTTTATTTTATTTTCTCAAGAAGTTTCCCCCTGCAACTCTACTGGATTTTGCCCCGTACCATTTTATATTTTTCTCCTGTGATGCAGGAGAAAACAAACCCTCTTAAAAACTTGTATGTCCCCGCGGTGTTAGAGGTCATCTTCTGGACCATTCATACCACTGACTATTCATATAGTGCTGGGGTGCTTTGGTGATGCCTTTTCTAGCCTGCTCCCCAGGCTTCTCCCACTGCAGGACGTTCTTTGTCCCCTACTAATGGTTGGAGGGGTTTGAGGACATTTGAAGCTTCTGTTCCATGGGTGGTTTAGACCGATTCCCCTCCCAGCCCACCCTTGCAGTAGCTTTGATTTTGGACAGCCTGTTGTTTGCCTTCACCTCTTTGCTGGCGCATGTTCTAGTTCCACAATTTCAAAAATTAGATGGGTTTGAATTCCCCGTTTTCGAGGTTTCTTTGAACTTTAATTTGATTCAAGCTTTTTTTTTTTTTTAATTTTACCTTCTGCTACTGTGAAGGATTAGAAGTAATTTGTTCAAAACCAGAATGACTTGAAAATCAGCATAGCGAAGTACTCGCTTAGGCATCGCAGCACTGAGTAAAGACAACATCTATCAAAACAAACGTCGTTATTTCGGTGAACCGTGTATGCCATATCAAAGGGAGAAGGGTGCTAGAAAATGTCTTCTCGCTGATTTGAAACGATGAAACATAATGCATAACAAACCTGTTGCATAATAGATGTAGGCTAATGTAGGAAAAAGTAATTACAGTTAGTGCGTAAACGACTACATGTATCTGGATTACATATAAAAATTACTACGCTGCAGTGTTATTTAGGTTGCGAAATCAAGCACTTCGTAGTTACAAGCTAATAGAATTAAGAACTGTGCAGTCTTAATTCTGTCCCCTTCTGTGTCTGTCCTTTACACTGAATTGGGCTGTGGAGAAGAAGAAGAAAAAAATAAAAAGGCTGCAGTGATCATATAATTAGAAACTGAATCACCATATATGAGAACACGCTGTAGGATAAGAAACTTCTGCATCACCGGTGGGGTGGGCCTCAGCACATGGCTGGACTGTGTGAAAATTATCTAAACTCTGGAGGAGAAAAGTGTGTATATATATATATCTAAGGGAGGGGAAATCTTTTAAAATGCTTAATTTCTGTAGTGCTCAGCGAGGGAATTGCAAATGATCGTGCTGGGAAAGAGGTATCTCACGATGGATTGCCCCTAAAAGTAAAGTTTTTTAATCCATTTATGTTCCAGTCAGGTCTTTTAATTACCTTTCAGTGGGCCTGGGCTGACACCTCACCCCTCGGAGCTGAGGGGGGGCAGAGAGCTGTGTGCCTCGCGCCCAGCAGCTTCAGCGCCCTGGTAATTACACCCAGCTGGTGCTAATTGTTCACAATTAGGTCCATCACACAAAGGCCCTGTAACTCACCTGGTGCTGTAATCAGGTGGAAAGTACTAGAAGCAGCCGAAAGCAGTGCCTGAGGAGGGTTGCTGGCTGCAGGGGAGAGGCTGCTTGGTGGTGGTGGTCACAGAGGTAGGGCTTTATTTTATTTTTAATTTAAATGCTTAAGAAACAGGGGTTGAGCTAAGGGTTATAACTTGATGCTGGTTTTTGTGTTGGTGTTAGATTGACCGTGTTTTTGAGGCGTTGTGGTTGTTGAGAGGTTTCTTTGCGTGCTTCACAGTTCTGCTGTGGTGCCGAGGGACCTGGTTTAGGGGTGGATGGGGCAGTACTGGGTTAACAGCTGGGCTTGATAATTTTAAAAGTCTTTTCCAGTGTAAAGGACTTTGTTTCCTAATTTATATGCATGTATCCTATGAGAAGAGTAGAGTGTTTGGGAGAGGCTTGATCTAGTTTGGTTTGTTTTTTTGTTTGTGTTGCGTGGTTTTGGTTTGTTGTTGCTGGTTTTGGTTTGGTGGTTGCTTGTTTGTTTGATTTTTTTCTTTTTTTTTTTCTCTGGGGCATTCCCTCCCTTACATTTGTATGTGACAGTGTTACAGAAGAGCTGACTTTTGGCTGTTTGTATTAAGTTTTTATTCAAGGAGCCATGGGGGATGTCCCTTGCCCTGGGGGCTGACTGGGCTGTGGGGTACAGAACCTTCTGGGTGGTGGGGCTGCCTGCCGTTTTAATAGACTGATTTGGGTGGGAAGGGAACTTAAAAATCATGCTCCAAGCCTTGTCCAACCTGGCCTTGAACACCTCCAGGGATGGGGCAGCCGCAGCCTTTCTGGGCAACCTGGGCCAGTGCCTCACCACCCTCACAGTCAGGAATTTCTTCCTCATATCTCATCTAAATCTCCCCTCTTCCAGTTTAAAACCGTTCCCCCTCATCCTATGGTTTTCCTCCCTGATCAAGAGTTCCTCCTCAGCTCTCCTGGAGCCTTTTTAGGGACTGGAAGGGGCTCTGAGGTCTCCCCGGAGCCTTCTCTCCTCCAGGCTGAACCCCCCCAACTCTCTCAGCCTGTCCTCCCAGCGGAGGTGCTGTGGGGCTGCCCGCCATTTTGTGGTGCTGCCCACCCCACATCCAGGCTGTGGCCGCTTTCTCTGGTCAGGGTGTGCTGGGCCAGGAGCGGGAGCAATTACCACAGCTGGCTTTGGAAAAAGCAGCTACTGTGTGTCCAAGAGGATTTGCTTCTTGACTTGGTTGTTAAATAGCGAAGGAATAGTGCTTTTTATCAGTCAGTAAAAAGAACAACCCCCCCCGCCCCGCAAATCCTCAGCACAAGCTTTCTGAGCCTTTCCATGCTAAATACTGATTGCTACATAGATGTCGTGGAAACACAACTTGTTGCTCTTAATGTCTGTAGCTTTGTTGCCTCCCGAGGTTAGGTCTTTGTAGAGTAATAGTAATGTTTGTTGCGGAGCACCAAAGTGCTCATGGTGAACGTGCTGTGTCTGCATTTAAGTTTCATTATGAACCGTTTATTGTGAGGTTTTCTTCGTACAGCATTTTTGGCTTTATATTAAGGTGACTTGCTGTGTGATGCAGCATGAGAAACCCTGATGAAGCGTTTGTGCTGAGAAAAATCTCTTGTATTTATAAACAGCAACTGGTAAATGGGCTTCGGAAGTCTCCTAGTTAACTGTCAATAAAGAACTGACTAATGGAGTGGGGAAAATACTTGACTAAACACAATATGGTCTGTTCTGATGGCTGTCCTTTCTTTCTTTTTTTTTTTTCTTTTTTGTCTGTAAGTGCCTGATTGTCCTCGCAGGGATGGTGAGTAAGCTGGGACTTAAAACCAATTGTCGTATCTAGCAGGGGTAGGCTTCAAGATGTCACCAGATTCTGTACTCTTTATTCACATCCTTCAAAAAAAAAAATATTTAAGTAAAGGGGGGAGAGAGCTAGAAATTGCCATTCATTCCCCTGTGGAGGTTTATGAGCTTGGGTGGGGAAAACAGGCTGTATCCAGAATCTGTTGTAGATGCAGAGACTTTTTTTTTTTTTTAGAGCAGTGCAGGCAGATGGAACAACCTGGTAACATTTCTGTCTGAAAGCTTTAGGGCTGAAAGCTGGGCCTTATTCGCTAAAAGTGTCAGGAGTAATATTGTCCAGAAAATGGGTTAAAAGTGCAGTGTGACAGACTTTCAGAACGCATTGAGGTGAAATTTTTTCTCTCAATTTAGCAAAAATTATTTCTTTCCTGATCATAACTCTAATGTATGGTGATTAAGTAATGCAGAGTGCTTGATGCCCTGATGTTCTTACGGTAATTGGCTGAAGGTGCGGACTAGGCTAGTGGTTGCTAAACCCTCCATGGACAGGCAGCAGCAGTAGCATGGCAGCTTTGCTAATGAGATTATGGCAGTCGTGTCAGGGTTGCGCTTTGCTTTGCCCTTTGCCTCAGAGGGCAAAGTTACAACCCTGGGAGCTGAAGTGTTTGCAAAAGTCACTTTGGGGAATACCGTTTAAATACGTGCTTTCTGTGAATTGTCTAATAATATCCTAGAATAGTATTTGTATCTGTGTTTTTCCCTTGTTCTGTACCATAACTGCTGGTAACAATTAGGTGCAACTGCTCTGCATTTTTAGATTCGGTCAAGTTAAAGCTCTGGTCAAGTTGTGCATCACATCCGAGATTCCCAACGTGAAGAAAAATGGACTGTGGTGAGCTGTGAGACTGCACAGTACTTACAGCACAATTATTTGTTTTCTCTGCTTGTACAGTTTGTGTTTTTGTTTGTTTGTTTTGGCTGTCTAGCCTTAAAATACTTTGATTTATCTGCAGAACTTGATGGCTCCTGTAGAGTATTAAAAGTACAGTATGTAAAGGGGCACTTACTTGAGGCTTCTTATATTAAAGGGATCCTTGTTTGTGCAACAAGGGTTCATTCATCACATACACACAAACGCAAAACATTTTGGAAAAGTGTTTGGCTTGTTAACTCTTTGCATTCAGTCCTCCTGGTGTATATAGAATGACAGCTACAGGAGGTAAGGTTGCAAACCGCTTCCTTTCAGGGGTTCTCTTTGAATGGTGTTTTGAGTGCTGATAACCAAGGTGAGTTTCCACAAGTTATGTGCTGTCTTTGGCATTCAGGTTGTGCCTGCTGAAAACTGGTAAGAAGCTTTATGACATGCATCCCTATCTTAATGTGAGCTTTATTTATAATCTGCTTCATTAAGATAATCTGGGTGTTATAAGATGATGTATCTGGGGTAGGAAGAAGAGTACGGCATAAGGGGCCACTGTGCTCTTGTGGAGCTTACACATCTGCTGTGGAAGCGACTGGTTCCTGCGTGCTAAGGTCCAAGCTGGTAATGGCATAACTGTCATCCTGTTCTTCATTGCTTTTAATATTTGTGCTTCTTCAGACATCCAGTTAGTTTTGCTGAAATCCTTGCATCAGGTATTACATTTGCTATTGTTTATTCTAAACGTGTCAAAGATCATGAATTAAATAAAAGTGGTAGCTGCGTTTCACAACAGGCGAAACTGGAGGAGCATTTGTTCCCTCTGGTGATCGCTCTTTCCAAGGCAGGTTGAACATGTACATGAAGATATTCACGTGACTATGGTGAGCAACATGACTTTGTGTGCAGCACAGATTCACGTGAGGAAATGGTGTGTGACCTAAAGTCCTGGTGATCTCAGAAGAGATGTGAGATGTCTTGACCGAGGTTGTATGTCCTGTTAGAGAACTTTGATCTCCTGGATTGTTTCCAAACACCGATAGGTGGGAATGTATTTCAGGCATTCAAACTGGCTGGATTCAAGCTAGTGAAACAGTGCTGTGAATGCCCTTATCGTTTATGTTAGGGCTAATGGTGAAGTACTGTTTTATGAGCTTAGATTGAGGGTGATCACACTTAATGCATCTTCTTCTGCAATCTTCCTAAATGTCGTGGTTCTTTTTTGCTTTAAGAAAAAAAAAAAGTAATCCTAGATTGCTTACCTACCTATGTCTGTATATTCAGAAAATATCAAACCGAGGGCAATTTTGATTTTGTGCACCGTTAGAAATAGTATGCACCCAAAATCTTTGGTTTAAAAAACCCCTCCACAACACAAACACCCTCTCCCCCCAGGTGCACCCCCCACATATGCAACTCCAAGAGGAGAAAATAAACTTTGCAATTAATTCTCAACTAGGGTGTTTTGTATATGATGTAAGCTAGTAGCGTGACCAGAAGAACTCTTCTGAAGTATCCTTTGTATGCTGTTTTACCATGCTACAGTTATGTGAATCTGCTGAGACGTTTTTGTTTATTATTTTATCTTTCTAAAGATGTAGCTTTCCCTCCTCCTCCTGGGGTGGAATGTCTGCCAATACTTGGTCATCTGTGACCCTGAGCTGCCGCCGCTGCTCTCAGGAATGTGGTTTCCGTTCCAGGGGTGGTGGGTGACCAAGGCTGTGGTTCCCTCTGATGTTGCACTGTCCGTCTGGGTGGCGCGGGAGCTGGCAGGGAGAGGGGCAGGACTTTGTCATGGGTAGAACTGGCTCGTGACTGCGCAAGAGCTTTCTGGGAATTTGAACTTGCTCAGGCTGGATGCTAATATCCTGGACTCCATTCAAGACGGTATTTTTGTTCTTGCCGAGAGCAGCAGCTGGTCAGTGCGCAGAAGCCAAAGCCTGTTGGTTCGTCTGGGATAGCAGACAGGAGCGTCACATGCTGTGTGTACATCTCTTGTAACGCTGTAAACTTTGAGAATTTTTAGATCTAGGTCGTGTCACTAATAATTTAGTCTTAGATTTCTTACCAATAGCTTTCTGTCTCTGAACCTGCCCTTTAATGAGACCATTTCTGAGAATTATTTCTGTCGCAGTTGGAAACTTGTACTGGAAATGCTCTGCCTTGAATCATTGCTGTGTTCATTGTTGTCTTGGTATGCATTCTCTGCTGTCTCCCGGCTGGCTGGTATTTCACAAGGTGCGTGTTCCAAGCAGTTTTAGGACACTCTGATATGGACAATATTGGAGTCTACTTGAAAACCAGAAAATCGGGCTGACATCCCTCCTCCTGGTCTGGATTTTTCTAACTTTGGTCCCTTATCAGGGGCCAGGAGCACACATGATTTTCCAGGTGAAAATAACTGATGAAAAGCTGCCATTGCAGGCCTGTTTTTACCTCCCCCTCTCCGAGTGAGTATATGTCGGCACAACCTTCTTCAGACTTCACTGAGAGCATGAAGGGGCTCTTCCTGAGGCCTGCAATGGGTGGGAGATACTGGGTAATACCCACTGCCGGGTCAGAACCTTGCCTGAGCAAAGTGCAGTTCCAAGGCTGAAAGTTTCAGAATACCCGGTTTGAGTTGCCAGATCTGATTTTCGTGTGTATCTGTTTGCAAACAGCGGTAGGACATTAGGAAGGTTTTTTAGAGCAAGATCCCACGTTCCTGCTATTTGAGCACTGGTCATCTCATTTGCATTATAGGAATACTAAGGTGTTATGTGTGTGATCTCACCGTTAAAGGGGAAGATGTGTTCAGCAAACCTTTGTGTTATATTAATCATCACAATGGATGACTTGCTTGAACAAAAAAACAAAACAAGAAACTGGATTTCCAGTAATTCTTTTATGGTAGTTATGAAGTTCTGAGGATGCAGTTGGAGCAAATTATTTATTCATAAAAAAGAAGGCAAGAACAACAGAGGATCTTAAGTTTCTGTGGCACTAAAATGCAAAAGGGGGAAGCCTTATGGTTCTCAGTGATGGCTGGATAAGTCAGGGCAAGTAATGGGCAAGAAGAGTTGGGTAAAAATATTTAGAAGTAAAAGTACCTCTGCAGAACTCATGTTGGCTCCAGTGGCTGCTGGTTGGCCTTCAGTTTGTTCAGCTCTAGGAAGAGAATCTATATTTAGGAAAGTAAATGTGTAGGAAATCTATGTAAAAGCATTTTGTCTGACACATTTTGGATACGTTCTTAAGATTTGGTAAGATGATGGGCCGGCACTGTCGAAAACCAATTGATGCTCTATTTTTATGTGGAATTACTTACTTAGCATGGGCTAATGAGTGATAACCTCTTACCACCCAGACTAATACTGTTCCTGGCAGGTAATTTATTTGCTCCTGGTCTTGGCACCTGTGTCTGAACTATGCTATTGCAGCTCCCTTGAGGTTAAGGTTAAAGGCCTTAACTTCTCCAGCTCTTTGACTTTGGTCTTAGCATCTTCCTGAGGACTCTGGAAGCGCACTGTGCTTGGAGGGCTGGGGTATCCTATGTGGGGTGGGGGCGAAGGGGGTCTGGCTCTTGCTGTATGCTTCTGACAATGTCTCTGGATGCTTTGGGTTATCTGTTTATGGTAGCACTTGCATCCAGCAAGGCATGAGTTGACACATCCCACCAGATAGCCCAGCGTTGTCTAGAGCTGTATTTCCCTGTAAGTTGTTCAGGGCTCCTCGGCTAAGGCCGCCTTGCTGGCTGGGCTTGGGTCTGCAGCTTTCTAGTTGTCTTTTCAGGTGACAGCCAGATGTACCAATGGATACAAAGGCATGAGAAGTCCCTGTCAAGGTTTTATGTTATTGGCTGCACTTGATGAAACTGGACTCTCCTTTGTCTGTAGTGGTATTTTAAGAAATACCAGATAGCCTGAAAGGCTACTCGTAATACCGTCAAGAGGTGAGGTGCAAACCTTTGCATCTACGAGTGTGGTGGTTGGTTATCTGTAACGTGACCTGACACAGTCTTTGCTGCAACTAAACATAGTCTGGCATTCTCGGCACCTGTCAGCCCGCTGTTACTGTGCCTGTTTTGGAGGGGTGCGTCTAAACCTGGACCTTTACTTGGAGTTAGCTTCCACATGTATGCAACATAGTTGGCTTGCCTTTTAAAGTTTTGCTGATGGAAAATTATTTAAATCTCTTGGAATATCTGTCCTTTGAGGCATTCGGAAGCCGAGGAGATAGCCAACCTCTACTCCTTCCTTTCAGGTTTCCCCCAAAAGTATGGGTGTATTGCATCTGTGTGGTGGTGGTTTTTTTTTTTTTTTTTCCTTCTTTCCATCAAGGTTCTGCAGAGTTAAAGTAGAGATACACTTCAGTCATGAAAAATTGCTGAGCGACATCATCTTTTTTTTTTGAGATTAATAATAGAATGTCCTGATGACTCTGCTAATTATGATCTACCAATTTGAAATACTAGAAATGCCATGTACTGTAAAAACAAGTTCCAGGTCAACTTTCTAGCTTCCTACAATATTATTGCTATGACAATCAAACCCCAGAACATAAACCAGTTAACTCTCCAGTCCTGTTGCTATTTAACAAGGAATTGAGGAAGTTGGTCACCTTAGTTTCAGCTACAACTTAAAATCCCTTATTAGTCTGTGTTGCTTCTGTAAAAGTCACAAAATCAGAATTGATTTAAGGGCAGCAAATTTCAGGGCTGCATAAAAAACCATGTTATTAATGCTTTTAAATTCCATGTGTGGAATACACTGCTAATGATTATGTAGAGTAAATGGCGTGAGCTTATGTTGCAAAACAGGCCTTGATGTAAAGTGAATCTATGTAAGAGGTTGGAGAGAGAATAGTATATTATGTAATAGCATATCAATACTCATTTTGTCTGGAATTTGAATTCGGCTGGATTTCAAACAATATCTAAGGCTGGTACGTACAACCTGAAGAATTAATTTGTAAGTGCACAGAGTGGCTCATTGTTGCAGAATACGTAGTGGCTTTGTTAAACAATTCCCAAGAGAAAATATTTTGTAATAATAAATGTTCTGAAGCTGGCTATTTAAAACAGTGGCTCGGCTGTGGAATATACACTATTGTAAAAAAGGCTGTATCAAGTCTTATTCAAAAGAAGGTAATGCTTTTTCCTGAAACATAAATGAATGTTTACTTATCTCTGTTCTTTTGCTTTGGTAACGTATATTTTTAAAGATCTAATAGGAAGCATATCTGCCAAAGACTTTATACTTCATGGAGACATTGCAGTGACCCTCTAGACTTATATTTCCTAGTGAAGTGGCTAGAGCAGCATAGAGTGATACACTTATTTGGAAGAAAAAACCTGGAAAATACTGGCTTAAGGTACATTCTAAAGAGACTTTTTTTATATTGTGGAAAGTTGAAAGGATTAAAGCAGGAAAAGTATAGTATTATAGTATTGTGAAATCAAAGACAATAAAAAAATCTTACTGTAAATGTGTGATTTCTTAAATCTTTGTCTTAAACTCTCAGTATCTGCAGCTGTCATAATGTCATAATGACTGTAGTTGTCACAAAATAATACCAACCTAAATGCAATTAGAAAGATAGATGTGTTTTCAGAAGTGCACTTTGATACAGGAATGACAAATCTTCTCATTTAGAGGTGATACAAATATGTATTTTTGGTCCCTGTTTGTAGGAAGATGGAATTATGTATGGCAGAACACTTACCATGGTAACAGATTATGACAGCTGAATGGTTGACTCCTTTTTTTTTTAACTTAAGATCCAGTGGAAGTCAGGGAATAACTATAAAAGGTGATGTTTCTGTTGGATTTTTAATTATGTTAATGACTGTATATTTCACTTTAATGTATAATTATGGTAATGGTTTTTATGCAATTGAAGTGTCAAATTTAGAAGAACATAAATATGCATATAGAAATGAGTATGCATTTAGAAAAATTCTTCTCTTCTAACATGTTAAGTACCAAATAATGGTTTGAACAGGGTGTTTTATGTCAGTTCTACGTACCTCCTGTAGATGGAAAACCTGTACAAACATAACTGGGGATACAATGTAGCCCTTGATTGTAATTGACTGTCTCCCTTGAAGATTATATTCTGCCGAAAGCGAAAGCAGTATTGCATCTGGGTGTATATTACTTATATTAAACCACTTATTAGACTAAAGACTTTTTTCCCCTCCACTGTTAGGTTGTAAAATGAATGTGAAAATTTTTGTGGTGACCAGAATAGGTGGAAAGAAGGAATCAGGAAAGGTGGGAATCTTTTCTTTTCTAAGCCTAAATGAAATGTTACAAGTGGTAGGTGAGGTTAATATTTTCTTGGTTTAGGCAGGTTGAGTGTGTTAATAATTTTATTTGTCTGTATTACCCACAATAAAGGCTACAAGAAATATAGCTTTTTACAGGGCAGGTGAACATCTATGTCAATTTACAAAAAAAAGTATTTTAAGCAGTCTTTCTCAATTTTTTGAGATGAGGTATCATCAATCATGATTCCCTGCCTGACAAAAACTCATGTCTCGTCTCCTTGAAGAAGGAGCATCCAGTAATCCTGTTTTACCTGACGACTGATCTGCTCAGCTGGCATCAAGCTGCTGCTCCAAAGCGAACACCAAGCTAGGTGTCAAAACCAGCTCTGTACTGTGGGGGAGAGCAGCAGGTGCATCATCTGCTACCCAAAATGCAAGCTCCACGTACACCTGCATTGCTTTGGTTCCCTTAATTTTAAAACTGCAGTGATGAAAAACCCATTAGGGTTACTCGGAATATAAGGAAAAAAAACCCCTACACCCCCTTATCCCCCCAGTGCTTGGTGTTGCTACCAGAACCCATGATTTGACTGTGTTGCCGCACAAAAATCCTATTGAAAACTGGTTACCATTGTACGTGACTTGACAAGACAAATACTTCCCTTCTGATTCCAAATTTACATTATTGGGATTACTTGTGAGGAATTTGGACACCAGCAGATGTGGGAAATGGTTGTGTTTACCCAGATGCGTGAACTTCAGGAGAAAAGTCATACAACTCAACTAACCAAATATTTGAACAGTGTGCACACTTCAGATGTCCTGGGTGTAAATGTGTTTGTGTATCAGAGACTGTCTTCTGTGCTTTCCTCGGGTTTCAAAACTGCCCTTGCAAAAGACAGACTATAGACAGCTCCGTCGCGTGACGAGCCCTCTAGGCACGTGTGTAAGATTACCTTGTTCATGTAGTTGGGCAGTCTCTGAAGAGATAACTCAATAGAAAGAAAGCCCACTGTGTTCAGCCACCCATCTGCAGAATTATTACATTTGGCCATAAGTGCTTTTTAATTTGATTTGTTTTGTATTTCCTAAGCCTTTTTCATCTATTGGGTATCCCTATGGGAAGAGAAGTCTTCATTTACTGTAGCTTTGCCAGAGCCAGCAAAGGTTGAACTCTATGAGAAGATGGCTCAGATAATGAGATCTTGAAATTAGTGACATGTTCTTCATTGTTGTTTCTTTTTTAATCTTATGAGAGGTTGAATTTACAGCTATTGGAGACCAGATCTTGATTTCGCATCTCTGTGAAAACTTGTCAGGTAGCCTGCTGTCCTCTCACACAGAGAGAAATTGCTGTAGCTGAGGTAAGAATATAGCTTTTGCTTTCAAACATCTGCATCTTGACTGTGCTGTGTCCCTGAGCATGCTGGTTTGTATCCTGCTCACCTCTGGAAGTCACCCTGGTGTATTATCAACTGTTTGCAGGCACAGTTGAACTGGAAGTGTGGTTAACTTTCATGTGCCTCTTGCGAGATGGAAGTGTAAGATTAAAAAAATTGAGGTTACTTTTTGTCCTGCTATCGTATGCCTTAATGCCTAAACCACTGAGATACAGGAGTAGTTCTCAAATTAGTAATTTGGAGTTTTATAGACTAAGGGAAAACTACATGTGCAGCATCCAAAAAGTCAGTAGCACCTTTTCTGTATTGGTTGTGCTGCTGGAGCACTGCTTATTTTACAGCTTTTGTGTATTTGCTAGACATAACTCTATGTGCTATGTTGCTTGATGATTACAAAACTTGAACATTCAAATACTGTTAAAAAAATAAAATTGGGCAGTGGTTGAGAACTTGGATGGTAAGTCCCAAGCAGTATTATTTAGAATGACTGATCTCCCCCACCGAGGAAGAAACAAACAAAATGCTTGGCTTGAATGGGCCTTGAAACCAAACCTGATCGTGTCAGCTATTCAGCTTCGTGTTTGGAGTCACTGTGGCTGTCTATTTGGTCTGTTTACCACTTGTGTTGGGACAGTGTTAGTGGCTGTTATGTAAATGTGTCCAGAGGATAAACTCTGTTTAACTGAAGATACTTCCAGTAATAATCTTGTTTTCTTGGAAGTGCCTGTCTGGCTGTTTTTTTTTCAGGCTGGCTCTTAAATGGCTTATCAGATAAATCAAAATAACTTTTGGAAAATGCACTTGAACTGTAGGCCATGCCTCCATACATGCTTCCCCTCTTTTGGTCAGAGGATCTGATCAAAGCACATTCGTCTTGAAATATTTGATATTGTGGAAGATTAAATACAAAATTTCTGAAAGGGAATTATTATCAACTAGTAAGAATTGCTGAGAGAATGGAGCATATCTGTAACTCTTGACCTTACTCTAATGGGAATCTGTGGGAACAAGAGTCTTCAGACACACTTACTGTGGGAAACAATTTACTCGGAGTTTTCTTTTTATTGGACACCTAAGAATTAATTTCAGACAGTGTTCTTCCTGTGCTGATTCTCTGAAGATTTGAGAGAGAAACTTATGTTGCAATGTAAATGTAATTCAAATAATTCAGGCAGCTCCTAGAGAAATTCCAGTGGCTGCAAAACTGTATTTTTTCCTCTCATTTCTTTTTCATGCTTTAGCGGTGTACATCGTGAGGCCCCTTCTGTTGGGGCACAGCCTTACGAGTCATGCCAGGCCAAGATGGTTGTGTATTCAGACAGCTGGCTTAGTCAAAACAGTTGTGTGGTTTTTTTTTGTTTTTTTTTTTCAACTAATACTAAAACAAACCTGCATTTTGTGAGCATCACTATAGGAAGCTCAAACTGAAAGATTAGGGATTTGGAAGATGTGAGCATGCGGATACCTTCTGCAGAAAGAATCTACTTCTATTTGGAAAGTTGCAACTCTTTGCTGTGCTGGTGTCATGGACAGGTAGGCGACTGTTTTGCTGCGCCTGTAAAAGCATCCAAAGTCTCCTGGTGCCTTTTCTCTTTCTGGCACTGCCATGAGGAGGATGGAGACTTAGCAATGCAGAAAGCATCTGATTGTCACTGACCTCCAAAATGAGACTTCTGATGGGACAGCCTGTTAGTGTGTTCACCAACAGAAGATAGAAATCTAGAACTGGAAGTGCTTTGCAAACAGTTTTGGTGTTATTTGTCACACATCTAATACAAGTCCAAAACCTAGGAAATGATTCCTTAAAATAAGAATCAACTGGTAAACCTTTTTTCCCTAAAATAAATGTTCTTTGGTTTCTTTTTGCACAGCTGTGTGTGTTAAGAGGTTACTTACAAGCACTGATGAAGGATGTACTCTTTACAGAAGGAGCTTTCTGTAAAAATGACATTTAACTTAGAGCTGTAGCAAAAGCAAGAGAAGATAACTCTTGTGCAGGGAAATTGGGGAAGGCCCTTTTTTATGGGGATTGAAAGAAAGGTGGGGTGCGGAGAGAGGAGGAAAACCAAACTGATAGAGAGTGGGAAAGTAGCAGAGGCAAGACAACAGATGGCATCAAAGAAGTGGGCAATGAAACTTTGTCCGACAGTTTTACAAATTACAGCCCAAAATACCTTCCTCATGTGAAAGCACAAACACTTAAAATATGCACTTCTCTTCTAAAATAATGATGTGGAGGTGATACTTTGCTAATGAACAAATATGAGAATCAGAGTGGCTGATTTCATTGACAAAAAGATTTCCTCCAATTATTTTTCATTGGTGGAGAGCAAATGAAATTGTGTGTTTTATGCGTGTTGCAAAGTATTTTTTGGAGATCGCTGGATGAGTTGCAGAATGAAAATGTCAGAGAGAGAAAGGAATCAACTGTAGTTTGCCCGGTGGCCGTTTTCTTACTGGTGGTAGTGGTATCTGAGAAGAAGGAGGGCATGGGCTGTTGTGGCTGAGGTCACAAGGTTAGCATCTCTGCAGCACATCCGATTCTCAGGGTGGTCTTTTGGTATCAAATGACACAGTTAAGAACTCAACAATGTTGTTTCTCCTCAAGTATTATTTCAGAGTAGAACTATTTTAAGATCTTTCTCGTTCAGTCTTTGAAATCTGTACTCTCAATACATTCTGCTGCATGCAAATTTTTTTGGGGAAAGAAGCATAGGTATTAGATTTAGTGGGAAATCTTTATCTTAACCCTGTCCTTCTATACCTCCAAATGACAAATAGAGACAGTTCAGGAGAAAGTCAGAATGGTGCGGAAGTTATGAATTGCTAGCCCTAGTTTATTTCCTTAATGCAAATAGCACATGTATTTAATTTTTTGCTGTTGCTTAATATAGACTTCCTGGCTGGGAATACAAAAGTAAAATAAATCAGATGTGTGAAAAGTTTACTGATACAGAAAGGATTTTCCTAGGGATACGCGAAATTGGCTCTGTGTGACTACTTGCCCTTCCTGCCAGCTTCCTGCATTGGTGAGTTGTGAACGCATCCACAGCACTTTATCTTCGAGTTGTGTGAATGTGATGTACTTGGTGCGCCTTTGAGAGACACTTGAGCGAGTTTGCCCCTACAGTGCGCTGTGTGCATTCTCACTGCTTCATTTCAGTCCCTTGAACAATTACAGCCCGACAGTATGTGCAATGGAGAGGGGAAAATCCGAGATTTATGGTGGAGTCGGAGTTTCTGTTTTCCCCACACAGGAGCTTTCTTTAAGTGGTATTCAGCAAGTTCCCTTTCTCACAGGAACTGTGCCAGAAGATGGCATTGCTGTACGCAGAGCGCTCATCTCCATTGCAACAAGTCATTAAGAGGAGTGGAAAAACTGCAGCTTGAAAGTCCATTAGACTGAGTCAGGCTGACTGGAAATGCATTTGCCTTCATATCACAAGTCAAGGACTGTTCCATTAAAATATATAATGTGCTGAGGAGGTTGTATTTTTTTTGGTTTTAATTGTTGCTGTTTAACAAGAAGCTTGTGTTTAGAAGTACAGATTAATTTCCAGGCTGAGGGGGTGCATCTTGATACTAAGAACTCTTTTTTGTAAAATGGAAATAGAAGAAGCTATAAAATCCCCTAACTGCTCACACTGCCTCCTGCCAGCATCTTACTCTTTGGCTTCGGGATCTGCTCATATTCCTCAAAACACCTTCTCCCAGCCATCCCTTAGGTGCAGTGGGAAAAGTATTCTCAAACTTTGGTGGTTTGGTTTTGCTATGGTCTATGTGCAAGGGCAAGTAGCACTTGACACGCTCCAAAGGCTTCTGCAGTGAGTTTAATCCCAAAAGATAGTAAGCAGCCCTTTGGGGTAGGTGAAAGCCTGAGGAAAAGTTTTACTCAATTAGCAGAAATGTGTTTGGTTTTTTTTTTTTTTTTTACTTTGTACTTTATAGCAAATTCTGCGATCTCGGAGATGGAGCACTGTAGCTGTCACTTCCACAGTCTGTAGGGTGAATTGATGTGATAACAGACTATAGCTTTTCTTGGGGGGAGGAAAAAAAATAATAAGTCGGAATGTGAGTTTTACTGGGTATCACAGAGTAAATCCAGTCTGTGTGCTTGTAAGGATTACAATGTAGTCATCTCTGAGGACGTTGGTGGAAGCTACCTGCTACCCAGGTCCCTGGGGAATTGATAGGTTTGTTTGAAAGCTGTCCGTTCCTGCCACGAGCTTGGGAAAATCTTTATGTTGCCTCATGCTGATGGCTGAACTGTAGGAACCACCTCCTTCAATGATGTCCCAAACACTAAACAGAGATGCACAGAAATTTAATTAAAAAGTCATAATGCTGGAAATGAACAAATACCAGAGAACTTCCTTTTGCTGACACTGTAAATGAAGTTGGATTCCCTTGCCAGTAGGGCTTTGAGGGGGAGGAGAGGCAATGCAAACAACAGTCAAGAATGGAAGGAGTATAGAACAAGTCTTTCAAATTACCCTTTCAACCAAAAAGTGAGTACCTAGCATCCTTCTCTGGTTAATTTGGCCATATTATGTTTACTGATTCTCCTCCCTTCAAAGCCACCTGGTTTTGGAAGAGGAAGCCAAGGACGTAAATGCTATGCTTCTGTTTGATAGAAGTGACTCCACGGGATTTGGTTTGGTGTTAGTGATGGATAGGTAAGGTAGGGACAGAATTGGCACCAGGAAATGGATAATTTTTTTTTTTTTTTTTGAGCAGGCCAGGACCCAAGTGGGTGGGTAGATGTCATCTTGATCTTTCTACAGGTGCAGACTCCCCTGGGAAGAACATGAGTCTGCTTCTCATATAAAACTTCTGATCCATCCCTTTAGCAGCAGTTCCTTTGAGGGGGATCTCCTGGTTTGCTGTTGCTATTATCTTCATGAAGTAACTGTCATGAAGAATGGAACTTAAAACACACCAAACCCAAACCAACAAATTTGCCTCTGAAACACCCAAGTCTCTGATCTACAGTAATTCAAAGCTGTTATGTAGACATGGGCTAATGTGTGTTTGGCAAGTGCCTCTGGCAGTCTGTGGCTTGCTCTGCCAGGAAGGTGAAGATGGTCTCTCGTTTAGTGGTTTAGGAGGTGGCGCATGATGGGCTCTTCTCAGGATTGGCCTTTTTTAGCTTATTTCTGAAGGGATTGGTGTTGGAGAGAAGTATTTTGCTTTGCTGCAGTAGCCTGTTACTAGGCAGAAGAAAACTCTTATTTTATGGTGAAACCCTCAAAGCATTTTCTAGCCGGAGAAAACCGCTCCTGATTCTGCTCGTTGGTGACAGGTTGGTTTTGCCACTTTTTTTGTTAGTTAAGTTGTAATGTAAGGAAGACACTAACTCCATGATGGAAAACACATTCTGAAGCTCAATGGATATGAGTGTCTGCCTTGAAACGCATCTTTGGGTAGTAACCTGTTGGTTTGATTTTTTTTTTTTGTTGTTTGGTTGTGTTTTTTTTTTTTTGTTTGTTTGCTCCTGAGCTGAGTAACAAGTTATCAGCCTCAAAAGCACAGTCTCTGGCTTGAGCCCAATGGCATGTTCTGTTCTGCTCGTGGCAAGGCAACTGCCACTGGGCAGACTGGACTGCTCAAACAGCAGAAAATGATGCGTGGAAGAAGAGCTTTAATTAGCTCAATGGCTTTCTCCCGCACCCCAAGAGAGGAGTCTCCTACTCAAGCCTCTTTGACACCCAATGCAGTCTGCTCAGAAGCATTGAAACATTCTTGCTTTCCCCATCCTTTTCAGAGCCCCAATGTATGTGTGTGTCGATATATGTATTTACTTATTAAAAACCCCTGTATGGCTGTGCTGGGCCTGCTCCAGCATTTCTTTTACGTTTGGGATTTGCTCCTGTTTAATTCCGGAAGGGGTTAGGTTTGAAAGGGGTGCAGCATTATGCTGAACTCGTTATGTACTCGGAGCTAAAAGCATTATCGATTTCATTTGTTATGAATGAAACAACTTAGATGTATCTGGAAAATGAGAGAAGGAGGAATGGGGAAAAACAAATGAATGTTTCATGCCACGTATTTCAATGCAGTAATTTCTTAGCTTGCTTTATTCCTGGCTTCTTTCGTATTATACTTGGTGCATGTTTTGTGCTGCAGGGTTCAAAACACCCTGCCCCATCAGGCTGCACAAAGAATGCTGCCACTCGCTTTGGTCTCGCAATGAAGCTGTAGGTCACTTCAGTCTTATGTCAGTGGTGTGGAGGCATAACACAATTTAGAGGGAAGGGGAAAAGTACAGAAAGAGATGTTTATTAAAAAAAAGATTCCAACATAAATATCTTTGTTTACAGTCTTAATGAGAGGAATATTGAGAGCTGTTAAAGCTTTCTCAGAATCCGTTCCAGATAGCGCTGACCAGAGCTCGTGTATACAGCACCACACAACAGTTTATTTCTATTTTTGCATTTCTTCATACTTCCTGTTCTCTTTAACCCTTGCTCCAATCGCCTGATTTCGATAGCACATCAAAGCCTATCTTCTGTTACTTCTTCATATGTTGGATAATATTTTCTTACTGAAATTATCAGACCGTACGAGGCTGAAACAATTCAGGCTTCAAGGTTCATGTGCTTGCACTACAAGACTTTGTGCTTAATATAAAGCTTTTTTTTTTTTTTTCTTAGTTAGCAAACTGCACATCTACGGAAAATACCTAGTACCCCTCGCTGTTAGATCTTATTGCACTGAGGAAGCCCCAAAATTGTAATAGCACTGAACTTTGTCCATCCTATGCTGAAGCGGTGATATTTTAGAAGAAGAATGAGGGGCGTTACCTGTCATCTTTGAACCATGCTGTAAATGATGGTATTCTGTGAAACCCCTTTAGAAAATTAATCCTAGTGTTGCTGGCCTAGAACGTTTCCTTGTGTTTCACAGTGACCATTGCCTCACTGACCTGCTCTGTTCTCCGCTGCAGCAATGTTCTGCTGATTTATTTTGTGCTCAAAAAGGAGATGTGTAATATGGAGGACTGGATAGAGTAGCAAACGTATTTGAAAACTCCAGTTGATCACCATATGTGTGGCTATAAGAACGTGCCCCTCCGTTAAACCGGCGGGAAAACCAGCCATTTACTTACACAAGACCTGGTTAAGTCTTGAACTGAAGCTGACCTAAATCCTTGTGATCGAATTAGCTGCTGCTTGCCTGTCTGGAACTTGTTCCTTAAAGCTCTCGAAGTTCATTGGGCAAAAACCAAAGTAATAGGCAGGAAGGCATGGAGGGGGGACAAAAAAACCAAGCCACTTTACGAGATATTTATCCAAGTGACCTTTTTGATACTTTATACGCTTTTAATCTTGTGATAGTTAGCTTTACAGAAAGCGAACAACCCCCTTGGGTGGTCTTTCTTGGCTACCACCGTGTTCTGGGCTTTTCACAGCCAGCGCAGCCGAAGGCGGCTCTTCAGCCTGTTCGAATGGCCATGTGGAGAAATACGCCGTGGAGCTGTTGAAGCGGGGGTCTCCGTGCTGTGTTTTGCTGGTGGTGGTGATATGCCGCTCGCTTTCTGCCAGCCCTGTCCCACGACGTGCCTTTCCTTCTGTCCCTAGTTCTCCCAGCCTTCCCTTTCCCAGAGGTTTGCCTTCGGATGCTACTTGTAGTACTGGCGTAGACTTACTTTCTTTGCACTGTATTATTTTAGCAGCGCTGTAGTCACAAGTGTATTATAATGCAGCAGCAAAATGAACTTTGATGTCTTTTTAAACCAAACCAGCATCACTTCTCAGCTGGCAAAACCCGGCTCGGCAAAACTGTTTTGGAGCAGCTGCTTTTCTCGGTTTCCCTCTTCTTCTTCCCCCACACCCCCCCCAGCTCTGGCACTGGTGCTGGCATTTCTGTTGCTGGTCAGCCCCTGTCTGAAACGAAGTCAAGGTCGTACCCCCTTCCCGGTTGATGGCGGGAGGGTGAGTGGGTGGAATAAAAAGCAGCTGTGCGCGTCCGTGGTGTTTATAGCCTGTTGGACGCCGTTCTCTCCGCATCGCAGTGGTTCCCCTCTTCCCTCCCAGTAAGAACTGGGTGGGGGGCAGGAACGGGCTGGCTGCCGTCCTGCCTGCTCGTGTTTCGGGTTTGGCGGGNCCGGGCACCGCCGGCTCTGCCGGGGAAGGCTCGCTGGGACGCGGCGCTGACAGAAAGGGACAGACAGCAGCGCGTAAGTTCCCCGGGGTCCCTTTCCCTCTGGAGCCCTCGTAAGGGTCTTCTGGTTGGTGGCTTTGGCTTGGGATGGGGGGGGGTTGGTGTGTTGTGGCGTGTCCCCCCCCCTTTTTTCTTTTTTTTCCCCATTGGTGTTTTTGGATGACTAACCCCCAGAACTTAGACCGTGTAGGAAACCATTGAACTCTAAATAGCAAGAAGGGATAACCAGAATGTTAATTTTTTTTTTTTTCCTCTTTATTTTTTTTTCAGTAGGAACAGGAAGTCTGCCTCCTGGCCAAGTAATACGTCAGGCAGATGGGGGCATGGGATAGCAAGCCCCCTTTTAGTCGCTAGATGCGGGGAGATTTTTCTGTGCCATCCCAGAGAGATCTGGGGCTGGTAGAGGCAGGTGCTTGTGCTGCAGCTTTGGAAGAACTGCGTGGAAGGGGGATTGTCTCAGCTGTGCCAAACTCTGCGTTTCTGCAGTCCTTGGGTGAGAATGATTGTTGCGATGAGTGGGAAGATGTGGAGTGAGATTTGTCAATAATTGCTGTATCCTCTGTAAAGAGTTGTCCACGATATTTTTCTGCTCAGTGTGGTGGGAGGGGGTTGCTGGAGGGCTTCTGAGCCCTCTGTTTAAATGAACGAGGACTTGAGGGAAGCAAAATGTCCTCGGTTCCTGCGGTTTTCTTCCTTTCTTTCTGCTCAAGGGGCACAAACAGTAGACAAGCGTGTTGTCCCTTGCTTCCTATTTTTAATTTCCCTCATAATATGATCAAGCAACAGTAGTTAGCGTTTGTGATATTAAACAGCTGAATGTAGAGGCTGTTTGTGTGAGGTGCTTTACCAAAAGATTGCCAGGCGTAGGGCTTCGTTGGCAGCGGTGTACGGAGTCTGACTGTGTAGGAGCCGAGGATGGAGCACTGAATAAGGCCCTTGGGCGTGTCAGCTGTTAGAAATACAGATTGTTTTAACCTTTGTATTTCCTTCTAGTTTCCAGTCTCTTCATACGGGGAATTGCTGGTGATGTAAATTAATCTTTCCTAATTTAGTCTCTGTTATGTCTAACTAGCCAGCTGATGTATTTTACTTTATTTTTCTTTGTGGTGGAGTGTTGAGGAGGGAAAACACACTCTAAGAACATGCTTAAACTGCCATGAGTGATTTTATATGGGGTTGTGTCTCTGAAACACTGCTGTTGCTCTTTGCTTCTCTCATTTTTCTGCAAAATGGGCTTGATGGTTGTGGAGGTGTTACTAGAAGCTAAGTAACATGTGGTAGCTGCTGGAAAAGGTATTTTGTGAGTCTATGTTGCACTTCTTGCTCAGGAACCTCCACTTTTAGGCGGAAGAGTTGGTTAGTATAGAAAAACAAGAAAACATTAACAAGCTCTTTTGCCGATCTATGTTCTATGCCACTTTGTTTTTGTATTGTATATAATTCTTATTTCCTCATGCTGTGTGCTTTCAAAAGGGCAGAACCAGGCAAGGGGTGGCACCTGATGGTAATTATCACTTGAGTTTAAAGGATAAGGCAGTACTGGTCAGGTCAGCACTGGTATTCTAGGGCTTGATCTGAAGGCTGCTACGATTGATAAAAAGCATTCCGTTGACCTGGATAGATTTTTGGATCGGCTCCCTGGCTGCCCATCTGGGTAATTAGCGACTGTGGATTCCAGCAGGGTGTCTTGGTAACGATTCCTAAACTTGTTTCTAAGCAGTTAAAAATAATAACAGTAAAAAGTCATATCTTACCTTCCTCTTATTTCACTAAAAAACAGTAAAAGCCAAGTATGTTTTTTATTATAAATCTTATTTATGGTTTTGTGAGATTACTTCATAGGTTTGGAGCAATCTGCTTACCCTGGCAAGCTGGGGGTAGGTAGTTCAGTGGTCCAGATACAACCCTTGACTTGTCTTTTCTGTCTGCGCATTAAGCTACACTGATATGGTCAGTAAATTACCACTTCCAATGCTGCTTGGGTGTCCCGAGTGTAATTAGACCCTTCCTAGGCCTGCTACATTTGTAACTCTAAAGAAAAAAGTAAAGCCTCTTGTTACTGAGTGGTGTCCTCTCCCACCCAGTGATTTACTGTAGTGCCTGTGTGGCCGTGTGGACTCAGTAATGGGTTTAAACAGCCAAAAGAGCAGAATTTTTGGTGATTTTCCTGTCTTCATCTCCAGCAGTTTAAATCAAGAGTGGCTTCGCTGTAATCTGTAGTCATACAGATGCAAGACTGGAGTCACGTTAATTGATTTCGGAAGCAGCGGGAGTGGACCCAGTACCTAATGTTTTCTGAATCACCTTTATTGTGAAGGTTTTGAACATAGATCATGGCAAGTCCATGACTGGAAAAGGAAAAGGTGACTGTCAGACCATAATGCTTTGGAGGAATAAATACCATCTAAAGTTTACTAAATTTTGTGTTAGTGGGTAGCTCTAGTCTCATGCTGTAAACAGTTCTGTAAGGTCTGTATTTGGGTCTCTTTAATTGGTTTCACTTAGGCATAGAGCAGAAGCAGATATCTCATCTCATATAGTAAACAAAGCAGCAGATTTAAGTTAATGCTAATGTGTTTGCAGTCTGAGCCAAGAGCTTTTCAGGGTTATTATAACATGCTGGGCATACAGCCCATCTATCTAAGTGTCTGAAGGAGACAAAAGTTATGGATTGACTCATTGTACAAATCAGCTCATCTGAAAGTCAGATTCTGCTGTTTGTTGCCATCAGTAATTTAGTTGTATTAACTATGACTGAGGACGGATGGCAGTGTGGCTGGAATATTGAGATGGGATTTCTGAGATCCCAGGAGCCGTTCCCTGCATGGTCTCAGGTTTCCTGTGTGACCTGGGGCAAGTCATTGAGTGTTTCAGTAGAATAGGGTTCATGATAGTGCCTTCTTTTTCACAGGCTGCTGTGAAGATTAATGTGTTATAACCATTTATGAAGGGACCATATGAATACAATATCAAACACAACATTTGAAGAGTGCGAGCCCCCCCCTACACAATTAGATAATACCTCCTTTGTAAAGCTATCCTACAAATGTGCTTCGTACCATGATATACTTACATGTGAGCATGCACAGCTAAAGGGGCTAAGTTTTAATTTTGGTAATAAATCCTGACTATTGATTTGGGGAAGCTATGAGAACAGCCTTTGTTCATTGTCATGTACGAACTAGTATTCGGAGACCATTCCAGTTGTTAAATGTGACATTGAATTTTGTTGTGTCTTAGAATGATGAGATAATGCAAACTCTCACAAGGACTTAAATATGTAATTCCTGTGCATTGGGGATAATGGCGTGCAAACTTCTCCTGTGACTGCTGCTATTGTAATCTAAAATTATCTAGGCATTTAAGTTGGTTTTTTGGAAGATTTATCTCCTGAAAGTAGTTCAGTCCCATTCATGGGAAGTGCCTGATCAAGTGGAAAGAATTTGGTTATCTCAAACTATGGGAACTCTGATATTCAAATTAATAAATATATACAAAGTTACATTTTAAACTTCCTAACCTCAGCTCTTCCTTAGGAGAATAAACTGACAAGATAGTGTAGATATGTCCTGGGACATCTGTCTGCTTGGAAGCAAAATATTTGTGCTTCCACAGAACAACTTTATTGAGGCCGGTTAATTAAACAGAACAGGAAGTTCTCAAACTCTGTGCAGCAACTTTAATTATAAGTTAGGCCTCCTAAATGGGTCATGATGCACAGCAATTAGTCATAGACTGTTTAAGATATTTTATTTCTTATTATCTCATGTCTAACATCTTATTATAGATGGTGTTAGAGTTTAATGATTGTACAAAATACATACCGGTCATGCAAATGCGATTCTGTTGCTTTTTATTATCCATTGCTTTTCAGCATGTATTCCCACTTCTGCCACCAAGCTCAGCAATGTTGGCTGTGTGGCTGCTGCGGAGGGAAACCTCACCCTTGGCGCGTTAATGTGTGCTGGACATTTTGAGCGGGAGTGGGGATGGACATGGCACTGTCTGTCTGCGCGGCTGCCGGCCTCCTGAAGTAGGTTTCCAGCACTGGGGGCGCTGAGCTTTCCCAGCCCTCCTCGGTGGTGCTGGCTCTTCGGGGTCTTCCCCTCCTGGCAGGTGTGAACTCTCTCCTTTCGGCCCAGTCTGTCATTGTCATCTAGAATGAGTTTATTTTTTGATAGTTTGTATTTGAAAGAATATCAGTAATTCGTGCAAGATATTTAGGGCTCCATGTTTTCACTTGGCTAGCTGTGCCATTTTAGCTTTTCAGCAGAACACCTGTTCCGCTTCCAGAGACAAGCTTCTGCCTTCCCGCCCCCCAGCACTTCTGCTCCATCCCATCTTCAACCTTTGCTGGGAAATTAGAAACTGAGTCTTGTCACTTCGCTGCCTTCCTGTGCTATTTCATTGACCTTCATCTGGGCCCATAGGTTAAAATTCAGAAATGCTTATACAATTTTTTTTTGGTCTTAGGTTGCAGAAGTCTTTTCTTATTAAATTAGAGGCTTGAAAATGCTTTTCATGTTGTTTCTAAAACTTCATTTCAACTTATTTTGGAATGTCCTCATCCTCTCCCACTCTTTTTCCTGACAAAAGATTTCACTTTGCACTTTTTCCCAACTTTGCAGTGTGGTTTAGAGAAGCAGCAAATAAGACTTTAAAAATATATTTTTATATATATACACACACACGTAAATATGTAAAATAGATAATTTGACTCGCCATCTTTTAGCTCACTCTGAAAATTCTTTGTGGAAAGTAAGGGGGAGAGAACTTTTTAAAACAGGTAATGTATCTCATTTTAAAAAAAGCACTTAATTTCGAATGTTTTCTACAAAATTCACAAGTCTTGAAAACCTTGGTTGTCAATATGACTGTTTTGAATCTAAAGCCATTTTTCATGTGTTAAGAAAAGCATAAAACAGTGATCTCTGAGGTTTGTTTTGATCTATGGTACACTGATTCAAGGCCCAGTGTTAGAAATGGTTGAGCTCTATGGTGATTTATTTTTTCTTAATTTTGTTTTGTGGCTCAGCACAGGTTTGAGGTTGTAGTACTCCTATAGTCCTATTCAAGTTCTTGAGGTTCCCTGATGGCAGTATGTTTTTCTACTTCCTTAAGAAACATGCCCACTAGATACTTTCCCATCTGCTTGTTTGAAGTTCTGGAGAGAGAACCTAATGCTGTTCCTTCTTGTTTTTTTCTGGGAAAAGGTGTAGGGCAGTGGTGAGATTTTGATACATGCAGATTACTTAAAAAAAATCAGTTATGGCTTACAATTATAATCTACTTACAGGGCAACTACAAAATTAGCTGCAAAGGAATTTTGCATATTGTGCTGTGTATAGAAGATGTAGTTTTTAGGATTTTTTTTTTCTATTAAACAGGAAGCACCTATTTACAAGAGCTCTTATTTCTATTTCCTGAACAGAAAGCTAATGATTACTAGAAATAAGTATTTATCACTTTTTAAACAGATGAATTGATTCAAGTCAAGAGTTGATTTGTAAGCAGAGAAATCAATGTTGTGATTTGAGCTGAAGTAAACATGGCATTATGCGCTCTTTTCATTTCTTGCTCTTTTTAAATAGTGATAGCGACTTAATATCTTAATTGCCTGCAGTTAGAAGAGAGGTTTTTATTTATACATCTGTGCTCTGACCTGCGGAACAGCTGGGCTGATTTCATACACCACGGTTTGCTCTGTGGTTCTGATCTGCTGATTATAAAGACGAAAAGGTACCGTCGCTCGTACGGTCTGGCACTGGGTGCTCTGCAGCCGGCTGCTGCCTCTGGTGCGTATCTGTGTTGAAATTCTCCTTGCTGCGTGAAGCACGGCTGCCGCCGGCTGTTCTGCATGCTTCCTTGCTGTCACCGGCGGGAGCAAAGGGGGCTGAAGGGAACTGCTGAAGCCCGTGCTGCTGGGGACACTGGTGTAGGCTGCGTGCTTGGAAAGGAAGATGTCGGTTAGGATGCCTTCTAGGGTACTCCTCAGCTTTTATAGACGTGCTGCTTTGATTCAGAGAGACAGCAGAAGTCTTTATAAATACAATTAAGTCCATTAATCAAAGTGCTTCTTGCATTGGTGAGCGTTGTTTCAGTAAGTCATCTTCACTGGCTCCCTCCTTTGCTCTTTCATTGCCCTGAGCGCTCACCGCTCCCAGGCGTTTGCACACTTGTCGGCTTCCTACAGTTGATAAATTAGGTTCTTTGCTACACATTGCTTGGGAAGATAAAGCATTTCAGCTCTTCGTTTTTTTCCATAAAATGGATTTTGAAGGATTGATTGAAAGGCAATAGATGGAGCGTGTACACTGATGAAACAAAATTATCATGTACCATGGAACAAATTACTGGTTTAATTTTGAAAAAGCTGTTTCTTCTGGGAGGTGAGCAGTGTTCAGCTGTTAGTGTTCCATAATAATGTCAGGTAATGGTGTACAGGCACTTAAAAGAAAAAGGTTTCTATTTCTGGTCTCTGAAATGACTCACTAATAATGTAGAGCTGCAGCTACTGGAATTCCTATGGCATAGCGTATGCCACTGCAGGAGATGTCTCCTTATGTCCCAAGGGATAAAAAAAATCCCGTCTCTTCGTCTGTGATTTCTATATGGCTCTGTACTTTGAGGGAGTATAATGAGTGATCCCTTCTTACGTTATTCCCCCCCCCGGCTCCCTGCTGTGTCCAGCACAAAGCCTGAGAGTGCTTTGGATACTTGGGGGCTGAGTGGTACCGGTATACTGGTGGTGGTTCTCGGGAAAGATCTTCCCATTGTCCAAGGGATTTATCTTACTATTTCTCTTGTTTTTTTTTCCCCTTTGATTAAGGAAAAAAACCCTATCCAAATGCTTGATTGATATGTTGTGTCTTTTCCCCACTTCACCTATATGAATTTGCAGAACAATAGGCGCATCTTATACTTAATTTCTACAAATCTTTAACCTGTATCTGAGTGGTGATGGAATGGCTATAAATCAGATGACTGCAGTCATGTTACTGAAACCACTTCCCAACAATCTTGAGTAAAATGTGTTGCACTGCCAATTAACACAAGCTATAAAATTAACACATTGGCTATAAAAAAAAAAGGAGGAAAAAACCAGAGACCCTTCTGTCTGAAGGAAGAGGAAGTGTGAAATGGGTGGCGAAGCTTCCAGTGCATTCGATTAGTGACTGCAGCAACCCTCTGCTCTAATAGTGGTCAGAACACTTTAGACTAAATGCATTTTCTTGAAAATCTGCCATTTTCACTAGCTGTCTAGTTTCCCAAGGAAGTTTTTGAAATCTGGGATGCTCTGGTCTGAGTGAAAGGTGGGGAAAATCTCTCAGCTATGATTCTCTTGATCTCCCTTTATTTTATGGAAGCAAAACGTGATTATGTCTGTGTGTTGTTGCTGTCTGCTCAGTCCTCTGCTTGTCATACTTGTCCTGTGGCTGAGAACATCTTGTCTCTGTCTTATACCTTGAGTCTTAATTGCTGCAGCCCTAAGCAAAAGGAAGAATGACTACAAGTTTTATAGGCTACATGAGACATCCATCATAGACTTTTTTGGTTTTGATCATGTACTTAACAGCCTCTGGCATCATATAGGTAGTTTCACTGTTTTCCCACTTGGTTAAAGCAGGTGTTTCGTTTTGGTTTTAAAGGACTTTTTCACAGCAGGAATAAGGGGGAAAATAAGTTTGGACAATTTGATTGTAAGATCCTATGGGGAAAAACGATGACACAGAAACATCTTAAAACTAACTTGAAGAATTACTTGTAAGCTGGCTAGATCGTAAGTGACTTGCATTCTTTCCCTACTTGTAGGATGGTAAGCAGAGAGAGGGAATGGATGACAAACCTGGTCTGACATAACTTTCAGGGTTTTGAAACGAGGGTTTATTTTTGTATTATCTTGTTTTTACTTCTTGCCGATAACTCAGCACTAACTGAAGCTTGGTGGCAAAAGCAAGCGCTGGGGACCATTTTTGCTGTTACCCCTTAAGGAGTTCAACTACACTGTCTCCACTTCTCAAGAAGAGAAATATATTTTTATATGTGTAATATGCATGTATACACACACATATATAAGTATTTTGTGTGTGTATGTGGAGCTGCAACATGCAAAGGTGGTGCTTTATTGTCTTCTTGCCCTTTTTGCCTTATCTCCTGCTAACAGACTTTGCGTACATAGTTCATGCTTTTCATTGCCATAAAGGGATTATTATCAAATGGATCTGCAATCACCTTTCTCTTACACAAACAGAAATGTTCATGCCTGCTACTCTCATATCACCTACTCCTTGGAAATCACTGCGGTATTATATTTACAGTAAGCAATCTGTGAGATGTATTCAAATACTTATTTGTATTGTGCACAAGGTTACTGGATATTTATAGAAAATTCACATGTATTAAAAAATAACATTATTGTGACAACTCTCCATTTTTGAAGAAACGAAGGCGAGAAGATGAATATAATACGGACTGAGATATTGATATCAGTCCATCTTCCGAGATGTCCTCATGGTCTGGGTGATATGCATGAAACGATGCACTACCTTGTCTTTGTCACTTTGGCTCATCTTCATTCTTCTTATTGCCACCTGTCCACTCTGAGCATTTGATGCGGATGTTAGGCTGGCTTCCAAATGCAGTGAAGTGAAGCTAATCTCACCTGGTTTATGACCAGAAAGGACTGTATGTTTAAATGTATGGAAGATTTTTATTTCATGAAATACTCTTTGAGGTATGAGAAGGATATGCAGAATTTTAAGTTGTTATGAAATAGCTGACCTCTGCGGTGTAAGTTAGCATATAGATATACTGCAAACTATTTGGGGCATAACTACTCAAGGTGTGTTTTTGATCAAGCGATTGTGGTCACTTTGTCAGAGAATGCTAAAATGAAGCCTTAAAGGACTTGGAAAACATTACAGTTCAGGTCTTGGGGAAAAGAGCAAAGAGGATGTATTTGGTAAGGATTTTAAGTTGTTTCTGCTGAAAATTAAAGTGGCCTGTAAAAACTGAATCTAGTATTCAGATTAAATGGCTGTCTGGATTTGATCGTGCCACATAATGTTGAACCCTAGCAGTAGCAGGTGAGTGTGAAATTGCAAAATGTTTTTTGTTTTCTTTTATTAGTTTAAAAAAGCAACAAAAAGCAAAACACTGCAACACAGTATTGGATGTTGTGTGTGATAAACAGGCTTGGCTTTTGCTGATTGAGTTACTGGCAAGTAAAGGTAATGTCTTAGGATTTCTCAGCATAGTCTATTGTTTATCTATATCTTGGTATTTCATGTCCATGTTAATTTAATTCTAGCGGGCATGTTGGCAATGAGCACTGTAGCACAGCATATTCAAGCTCTTTTTTTACCCACACTTATGTTCTGAAAAATTGCTTTCTATGCTTATTCCCCCCCCCCGCCCCGTACCTGGATGCTTGTTATTTGCTTTTTTTGAACCATTTTCTGACTACAAAATTTGAGAATATCCTTAAATAGAGGAGAATCTTTAGCTTTCCTTGAGAGCAAAGAAAATGCAAGCTGTGTTCTGCATTAGTTAAAAAATTTTAGCTATTGTTTACATATTTCCTCACTTCAGTGAGAATTAGTATAGGAACCACTGAAGTCTGGAGTCTCTAAAACTTGCTGCAAAGCTTTTGCCACTGATCAACAAAGCGCTCCTAGAGAAAGCCCTGAATGAGGGGGAGATGGTTCGATGTATCAGTTTCTAAGCCAGTTAAGATGGTTGTGCTTACTTCATCAGACTGCTCAATTCTACCGTGTCTGCTGCAATTTACTGCCTTTGAGCTAGGCTGATGTGTTCTGCCTGTAGACAGCTGAAACATCAAGAATGGAACTTAAATTGGATAAAAGGAAGAAATCCTTATCAGCCCATCCTGTTTGTAAAAGACTGGTAATGTTAGTACACTGACTCATAGTTTTGTGGGAAGGGGCAATATCTGCTAGGCGTCTTGAACATTAATAGTTTAGTTTTTAAATGTGCTGAGCTGCTATTTCAACTTTAACTGGCTTTTTCAGACTGTTTTAGACCTTCTAGTTGACTGTTAGGATGTATAGCATGCAAAGTCTCCAAACGTGGCTTGAAGTACTGTGCAGCCACAATTCTATTAACGTCATATATTTTTGGCCTTGTGAAATAAAATCACTTTCCTATGGAAAGAATTAAAGTTATCACTGGTTAATGACAACCTTGATGTTTCAGAAATTTAGACCAAAGAGTTTTTTTCAACTAAAAATGTGTTTGACCTTCAATAATTTTTTTTTTAACTTATTTTAAATGTCTGTTCTGTTTGGCTCTCCATGTACCTGTCTGCTAAAAAATGTAAGTATTTAGAACCATCAAACATCTGTGGCAATATGAAAGATTGTTTTAAATTTGATATTTGAACAGGTGGATTTTTTTCAAGATACAAGGCTGCTGGTATGTAAATAACCAACACCAATTGTTTTAACATCAGGGAAAGAACTTGCACCTGCCTTACCTTATGGTCTCAGCTGTTTATGGACCCAGCTTTCTTAAATCAGTCTGAAGGACAGCACTGCTAGTACTCTGTTGCATCTCTAGTAGCTTTAAAAGCTTTTTTTTTTTTTTTAAACAAAAAAGGCGGGGGTAGAAGGCTGAAAAAGGTACTGCTTTCTGAACTGAATAGACCAAACGTACGGTTCAGAACTTTGCCTTTCATTTGCTTTATCTAGGTTGGACATCTTCTGTTTTGCAGATGAAATTTGATAACTATTTGTTTTCCCTTTCTACTTGAGTGTTAGATCTTATGTATATATGAGACAGTTGCTTTTAAATTTTATTGTGCTCGTATGTTTATAGAGCTTTGCAAAAGTAAGCATACTATATGGGGGGGATTTTTCTGAGTAGAAAACAAAGGACAATTGTAGCATCTTACACATGCTCGCTTCTGCTTTGAGAAGGCTTCCCATTGTACATCAGAGATAATTTGTTATCAATTTGTTCCTCTAAACTTACTACTCTTAAACTGGGAAAACCTTTCGTAGAATAACAAAGTCTTTCAAATTGTTTAAGAGATTCAGACATGCAATTTCTATTAATTTAAATGGGAGCTGTGTGGGCTCCATAATCGCTTAAGTAGCTTAGAAAAAAATAAATCATCCTTAATGTATTATTTCTCTATGTTATTCAATGTTTATAGTCTGCTTTGTACAAGATTAAAAGTTCCTTTTATTGTACTGAAAGTGTAGAATTGCCATTTTGTACTTAACAGAAATGTTATGGAAAAAGTACCGTATTCTTTAAAATCAGCAAAATTAGACATTTGTCTAAAAATGTCCATAAACACTTAAAGGTGATGTGATGTTTTCATGCATCTTAGTGTAAAAAATAATTGAGAGATTGTAAGGACTAAATTATTATAGCTAATAGAAGAGATGTACTAATACTTGTGAAATTTGCATCAAATTTTTGGTTTAATTTGGTGAAAGATGCAGAAAAGCATGGTGACTACTTCTTAACCCCTTAATTTCTGTAACCTGGGATTAGGACTCCACTTTAAGATGTGGAAGACCCGGTATTGCTTATCTCCTCAGATGGAATGGGAACTTCTTTTGGGTCCATGACTGAGATCCTACATTTGTAATACCAGGACTCTCCTTCAGAATTCAGACCTGTCTCTGGGCAGAATGCAGGGTTGCATTCCCTACCTTCTGCCTCCCTACCCAAACCGAAAAGTTGAAAGTCTTAGAGTTGCTGGAAAATAGCTTTGTCATCCTTTTCCAGTCGGGGCTGGTTTGGGGGGGGTGGGTTGGGGAGAGAATAGTCTGCTTTTAGTTAGGAACCAGTGTACTGGTGGCTGTATGTGCCTCGGCGACATAAAGACTAAAGCCTTTTGCCTCTGTAGTCATGGGGAGAGGGGAACAGGGAACCTTCTGAGTAAGTGTAAAGCTTGGGACCAGGTTTTGTGCTAATATACTTACTTTACAGTGGAAGGCTACGGACACAACCGCAAGCCACCTGGGCTGGTTTAGATTTAGGCAATATCTTACTTTCAGATTTGCTTTTGGACAGCCTAAGACTTCTGACCATGTCTGAATTTCCTTTGTGTTGTTTCAACCAGGTTTGTGCCTCTGCCATTCACGTGGCCTTTGTGTCCTGTTCTGTGTCACCTGCATCAAGTGATGCTTTGAAATATTCAGAGTGCAGGTGTTTGCTTTTTTTAAACTGAAGTTTTGCGTTGTACCGTATTAGTGCTCCAGGGCCCGCAGTGACTTCTAAGTATCTCTAAGAAATATTGTGGAGTAGAAAGGTCCCACGTGGCCTGGAAAGGTTCCTTGTCAGGGCAGAGATGCCTGTATATCCTCGGTGATGTTCAGGTGCACAAAGGTTCCACATGGGGGAGCAACAAGAGACTTCATGAGAGTAGCATTGGATACCAGGATGCCTGTACAGCCAGGTGCTACTACTGCGGTTGTAAATGCTGAAAGACAAGAGAGGAGGACATTAGGAACAGCATATCTCTTACTAGATAAACTGGTAGAGTGGGAAGAAAGCACGTGAGCTTTGTTGTCTGGTCCCATCATCAGTGAGGACTTTCAGAGGTGAAAATACTGACCTAGAAATAAACAGCTTCCATCCTGGATGCTTCTATGACAAACTTTTGTCCTGTGGCACCATTGTAGAGCACAGCTCTTCAGAATTTACAACTCATTTTTAGAGCATTTTGAGTTCAGGTTCAGACTTCTAATATTAAAACAAAACCGTTAAGGACCATGTGCCTGATAAATTTCAAGCTCTGTTTATTCTTTTACACTGATTAAATAAAAGGGGTACCCCCCCCCCAACAATAGTGGAAGAGAAACAGGGAGAAATGTGTATCTGTATCTTGTAAGGGTTGATGGGTGAGATTAAGGGATAGATCTGGATAAGGAATGATTTTTTTTTTGTGACCTGAAAACCATGTGTCTTTCAACCAAATGTTGAAGAGCGATGTGGAAGAGACCCTGGAGACATTCCAGAGTAGCAAAATAAAGGCAAAAATTAATCTTCCACACTAACAATTAAGTAACTGTTTAATCTACCAAGTTGCCTCTTTCTCGGTAGCTGTCTCGAATGCGTGCAACCATTCCCAAGTCCATCAAGAAGGAATATATTAGCTTGTCAAAACTGAAGAATGAGATGAAGTTCTGCTAGTTTTAACAATCTGAATTTTCCAGCTACTTTGTGGGAAAATTCTTGATCAATTCTAATGGAAATTTCTTCTCAACACTGTTTAAGAAAGTTGGTTTAAATGTAAAAGTAAAGCCGTTGCCTGGTGTGTGAGATCAGGCTTTTCCTTTACTGACAATGAGGAGGTCATCTAAAAGAGATGTTTGAGAGATGTAGGTATGTTTATTCTTTCTAAAAAAACTACAGGTGCCCTTTCAAAATTTGACTGCACATCCTTTTTGCGAGATAATCTTTTTGCATGATAGATTTGCATGGCAAGCTGAGATAGACGAATATACATGCAGGGAAGCCTGCAAAGCTGAAATTCTGGTGGATGCCCCAACATTGGACACTTCTAAGATGCAGCTGGACAGGGTGCTGGGCCATCTTGTCTAGACCGTGGCAAGAAAAGTTGGACCAGATGATCCCTGAGGTCCCTTCCAACCTGCTATTCTATGGTTGTGATTAAGAAAAAAAAATAATTAAGGAATTTAAAGGAAGAGATGTGTCTGAGAAGACAGAAGAACAGTCATTCTTGTGTTTCTTTCAGCTGGATAAAGAGCAGGCTTGATTATTTGGGTAGGTTTCTGTGCCAGTACAGATCAGAAGTTTAATTTCCGAAACTCTAAGGAAAGTAGCTATATTCTAAAGTCCCAGGTTTTTCTTGCAGTGCTGAAAAAATATATCAAGGGAACTGAAGAATAAATACGGGGGAAACGGGGAATGAGTTTGAGGAATGTTCTCCCTTGTCATTTCTAAAAATCTATTCTGAAATTGTGTTGTCAGTTATATTTTTGTTTGCAGTATTAACGTTAGCTTAAGAGGACATTCATTAAGATTTATTCTGCATGAGTGCTCAAAAGATTCTTAAAACGTGAAGTAAATAGTGCAGTTTTCCTGGGGGGGAAATGGAAAATAAAACACTTGACACAAGTGAGTTTGGAGGTGTGCATGCCTGGTGCGCAAGATGCAGCTGGTGATTGAGGCGGAATTGCTCTTGCTTTTCATTTCTCGAGGTGAAATAAAGCATTGTCAGCTTTATCCCTTCTTGGCTTTTTTGGCCCGATACTGTTGTTCTTACCTGGCCACCTTTGCTCTTTTGTTGCCATCCTTGCTTTTGGTCTTCCTTCACATCGTTTTCGTCCGAGACTGCCCTGGAGTTTGGCTACCCTTCTGAAGAGGCTTCTGAAACTCTGGTGTCAAGTCTACAAAATCTGACCTGCTTGCAGATATGTAAGTTACTGACAGAAGGAAAATAAGATACATCTTGTATGTTAAGGAAGGGCGTGGTTGTAGTAGTTATTACCTTACTGATATTATTCCTGATCTCATTGCTTCTCCCATCCTGTGTCTCAATTTGCGTGTTGGCCTGTAAGGTGTTTAGATGTGAGCCTACTGTGTGTTTCGGTATGGATGCCAAGTTACCGACGATATAAAACATCTGGAAGAAATTCAGCTTGCAGCTTTAGTTTTTCTCCTCACTAGGCTGGCTGCTATTGTCTTCTAGAAAAAAAAGCTCACTTTCAGAAGCATAGTAGTTCATTAATAATTTAAGAACTTTATAAATTTTTATCAAGTAAAAAAAAAAGGGGGCTTACCAAGGTGTATTGGTTTATACTGCAGCCGAAGTGAAGGCTACTGTTCAAATACCAGTTCAGCAAAGCAAGCCATGAAAACTAATATCAGTTAAAATGATATGTTTTAATATTCTATATTTGTTATGTAAACATTGACTGTGTTAGTTTTAATCACTGCTTATTAGTTACCTGCATTTTAAAGTGCAGATAAACTAAATTGTCTTAATATTTAAATACAACATAACATTTTTAACTTGGAGAACATCAGTGCAAAACAACAAAGAAAGTCTCTCATAAAGTGTAATTTTTGAGTGTAAATTTGGTATTGCAGGTGTAAAAAACAATTAAATAGGAAATTATATCGTTTTTCTATCTGAAGGCATGAAATAAATTTTATTATCATTCTCATAACTTGCCAAGTATCTTAAATAAATGTAGTTGTTTGTGTACTTTGCTAATTATTGTAGAATGCTGCATAATTAAAACGGTACAGACAGTGATGCAGGAGGGGATGCCTCTGTTGACACGAGAACAGTGGTGAAAGGTTTCACCCGCTTCAGCAGGCGACGAAAGACAGCAGGAGACACTCCGCTGAGGCTGATGACGTTAGTGGCAAGAGAATCAGACCTGCAGGCCTGTGCTACTGATCTTCTGCCTGGCCTGTTGTGCAGCTGGAACCAGAGAGACATGTGGCACTGCTCAACCAGAAGCACGGCAAGTGTTTTCCTTGGATGCAAATAAAGCATACCACGGTTATGGCGTCACACCAGAATGCAGACATCTGATTACCACATTTCCTAAATTAATTTTTAAAAATACCAGATTTTAGGTGGCTTTTTGGTCGTTCAGGATAAGTTAAATGGCAAGGCATTTCTGAAGCGGTTCTGACATTTCTTCTAAAATTCAATTTCTCCAGTTTGAAATCAAGAATAGACCTGTAAAAGTTGCTGAGCCCATCGCATTACGCATGCGAGCACCACTTTGGTGGGCCGGGCTTCTGAAGGTGCACAGTCTGCAGGTGCAGGAAGGCTGAAATCCAGTGACACTTAAATCCTGTATCGAGACTTTCTAACAGATTTTTAAATGCGTGCTTTCTGCAAGGCACTTTAGACAACTTGCTTTGAGGCATTCTGCCTCAGTGTACTTGAAGATGTGTCTGTGTGAAATGTGTATCAGTCCAGGCAAATACCTACAAAAGTGAGTTAAGGCTCTAACAAACCGCACATTCGTTGGCTGTTGTATCTCCTGGCTTAAGGACTGCGTTAGGTCTAGATTGAATATTGGTGCCTGGAGGCTGTCAAGTTAGAAAAAGGTTGCAAATGTTATTTAACTTCAGTAAATACTGGCCTGCTTACAACCTGATTCTTGGAGTTAAGGGTTATTTTTGCACTGGATCAAAATATCCCGTACCTCTCCCTGACTTAGCAGAACTTGAGGACATGCTGCACCTTTCAGGAGGCTGTGCTTTGTTCCAGTGGCTCTAATTAGTGGAAAAAAAGCAAATGGGAAATTCCTCTAGCACAGTTGGAGTGAATGTTGAAACACTTCATGCAGGGCTGAACTCCAATTTGTTAATGTGCTGTAGGCAGCTTTCAATATAGTAATGCCAAAAACCGGGCTGCGTTGTGCCAAAGAGGCAGCCATACCAGCCCACTCTAGGCAAAATCCAGGCGCCTCTTTCTCTGACCTTTGGCAGCCAGTTAATTAAACCTTGGGGAGATTTAAACTGTCCCTTTAAAATGATGCAAGAGAGTATCAGTGTATCAAGGCAATGTTGTCAGTGTCTGCTCTCTTGCTAACTAAAAACCTTTGGTTTCCTGTTCTCTCTTTGATGGGGATGTAAAACTCCGAATCTTCCCATGAGATTAGATAATCTTCACATAGAATATTCTCTAATTTGGCTGCCTTGTTCTTCAGGTTGTGTCGCACGGTCTAACTTTAAGAGAAGTTGTGTTTCTAGTCCTTCCTCCCATCCCAATTTGTTGCAGGTCAGAACCACAACCTGACTTTCCAAATCGTCTTAGTTGTGGGGCTCCTTCCTCGTGCACCAGCATACTCTTAACAAGGTAGGACTTCATGACGAGAGTGTATTAGGCTGATGTAAATCAGCAAAGCTCCTGAGTTGGAGCTGTGGGTTTCTTCACTCGCTATTGGGAGTTCGAACTGCTGCAAGCCTCCAGCTTGATTTTTTGTGTATATGGGTTTATTATTTTTCTTCTGAACTGACTTGCCCTGTGTAAATCTTCTGGAATGACTCTATTGTCCAAAAGGATACAAAGAGTAAAAAAAATCTTGGTGGCTATGCAAAATGATGAATACTTCCTTTATTTTAGTGGTGTGTTTGCTTTTTTTATTTAATATGGTCTCTGACATATTAGCTAGAAGAGGTACAATGTGTTTTGTTATGGCTTCTAAGGAACTCGAGGTCCTAATAGAATATTTTGGAAAATCATATAATGATGTAGCAATAGAGCACAGAAGGTATCCTCCTCCCTCTTAATAACATTTGAAAGAGGGACATGAAGGCTCACTTTATGTTGTCAAAATTCTGACAAGGGTGCTGTCAGCTGGCAGGAGCATCCTGCCGGTCACTTAAGAACGATTATTTTCTGGCTTAAGGGTAATGAAAGTATTCTCTTGCGTTTACTTTCTTCTCCTCTTGAAACTCCCCCTTGTGTGTTCACAAAGATACACTGCTGCTCCCTGCCTGGACTCCCAGAGAGATAAATCCAGCTTTTGTTCTACCAAATTCTTTCAGCCTGGCACTGACGACACTAGCGGTGGCCTCATCAGATTAAATCTACTTCACTGCCATGCAACATGACAAATGCTTTTGGTTCAGGTTGGATGGTAAGGCTTTCGCAAACAGGAGAAACAGTTGTCAGCTGTCGCTGTTGTGGTACCAAACACGCATTGTGCTAGAACAAGCAGACAAAAAAGCCTATGAGGCGTACAGCAGATCAAATGGAAAACCTACTCAGGGTACATCCAGTTCTATTATGACTTGAGTGTATTTTTATAGAGACTTGTTTAACAACAGAGGGGAGAACGTGTCAGCAGTTCTTAATGTGGAAAAATGCTGTCTTTTTGCTCTCAAAGCCTAGAAATTGCGCACATGATACTGTATCATTTTCAAGATGGGAGGCTTTGAAATCTTAATTTGTTTTGCTTACAAATATAGCTTTTGACATAATTTTTCTCAAAAAAAAAGAGTTTAAAAGAAAAGCTGTGTTGAAGCTCTGGAGAAAGCTGTTTGGCTGCAGAGTGGTGGCTCTGCTTCAGAAATTAAGATGTGAGAGTGAAATGGGGTTGAAAGTGCTATCTGGGTATTTGGTGTGACACTGGCTGAGTATCTTGTGTGTGTGCACACACATTTTTAAGTTAATAGACTTATCTAAGCAGATATATTTCTCTGGCTAATGCAAAATATTTATTTCTCCAGTGTAACTAGTGCTTAGTCACGCATTCTTGCACACTTACGAAGTTCTGCTGCGGTAGTTAGTGGTACCGTTGTCAAATCAAAGGTCTCTGGGAATGTTTCTTACCGTTCCAGAACTCTGGACCAAATTTTTCCAGGTCCTCCCATGTTCTTATTCTCTCCCCTGCCCTTCGTTGAAGAAAGAAGTAGAGAAAGTTTGTTTATTACAGGATGTGGTACAAATCAGGATATTTCTGGGCTACGTTTCTCTGTGTTCTCTGCTCTAGTCTTGTTTTCTTTGAATTGATTTAAAAAATGAGCAAATACTAGTTTTCTGTTTTTCTTGAATGACTTGCATTAAGAATAGATAGCTTTTGAATTAGGGCTCGTTTTGAACTCTTTAATCTGGCATATTGTAGGTCAGCCTCAATGCTATGCCAAATTTATGCTTAATCCCAAACCAGATGAGATTCGGTTGGGCACCTTATCCTTCATGCAGAAAGTCCCGCGCGTGGTACAGTGCATGCTGGTGTTTCATTTTGGGGCTGTTCTTCTCATAGGTTATTCATTCAATCATTTTTTAATGAAATGCAAGAAAAGTCCAAATAGATCAACTTCCAGTAAGTAGAAGTTTCTATTTTAAAATCAAGTCAAACAGAAAACGTCTTCCCCGTGTGTGTTTTCCACTGGATTCCGGATTGAGCCATTTCATATCTGGAAGAGTCGAGGGGAGCAGCGCCATGCTTGAATTATGACCACCACTCTGAATTTGGCCAATTGAGATCTAATTATAGGCCCAAAAATGATCCGTGTAAATTGCTGTGCTAATCACTTTGCGCGGGCAGACTGCGGGCACGTCTGCCTTGCCGTTTCCAGGCAGACCTGCCCGCTTGCTCCTTTTCCCAGCCTGGCTGGCCACCAGCCAGTTCTGACCCCCAGGCATAATGTGCCAGCTAATATAATAAGCGTTGCTGAAAGCATGGAGTAACCTAATGAAACCGGTAGGGCTTTCGGAGCGGAGCTTGCTCCCGCTGCGGATGTGTCAAAACCAGGGGAGGCAGGCAGAGTGAGGCAGACACACTCCACCTTTAAATATGACAGCTGCTAGGCAGATTGTCTAAGGGTGGATGATAGCTCCTTCTTCTAGCAGGCCAAATGTAAGGAAAAGACACGGTCTTTGCTCAGGCAGGTTGTTCTGCTTTTGTTCTAAGAGATGGTTTTGAGTTTTTTCTGAAACTGTTTTGGGGAAAAACAAAGGAGATCTTAGCACTGCTTAGTCTTTGCTTCCCTTTTGCCCCTATTCTTCCTCCTCACCTCTGTCTTAGGAAAAGAGTTCATCCTTTTTGTGCTCTAGGAGGAATAAAAAATGAAATAGTTGCTGCAGGTTTTAATCTGAATTTCTTACCCATGTGTTTTTTTCCTTCCCATTATTGAAGGAAGTAAGAGCTACTAGTGTCCTTTGGGGATCCCTTGTTTTTTTCTAACTTACATAATAAGAAGTATTAAAAGATATAGAAAAATTACTCTGGTTAAAAAAAAATAATTGTAATCTCTGTTTCTGCCCTGTGGTGCTTGCTCTTTACACCTCCCCAGACTGTAAAGAAACTTTCCTTCGCTAGGCTTTTCATACTGAACAAGGAAATGATGACCTGAAGGTCATCAGTGACTTAATCCTCAAAACTGTGTTGCATGAAGCCATCCTCATGGCCGTATTTTTAAAATATGCTAATAGCTCAGTAACTAGCGAGAGGAGTGAAATACCTATGCCTGTCAACGAAACAGCACTAAAAGTCCTATTTGGTCCTTAATATAGTAAGGATGTATCTTAATGACTGACTGGCACTCGTACCTTCTCAGCTAGAGATCTTTGTGACCTTCCATTCACTTTATTTTATATTACAGCTGTTCAGGAATTGCTAGAGCTATCAGCTTTGGGGGAGTCGTATAACTGAAATAAACCAGCTATTTCTGCCATCACTCCCTTTGTTCCCTGAGGTGTCATCCCTCCCTGCTCCGCAGTGATCTCTCATCATAGAGCAGGCAGTAACTTTGCAGATCTACCAAGAACTCAGTAAGGAAGTTTGTTTTTTTTTTTTCCCCAAACTACATTTATACTCTTCTTCCTTTTAGAAAAATTAGATCAGCATCTTAATTTTAATTAAATAAAAGACTGCTAGCTAAAGCCTCTTGAGCATGTAGCATAAAAAATAGGAAGGAAGCCAAACAAAATGACTGCTGAGATAATTTCATCTCGCAAGTAGAGGCCCCAGCTGTGCGTCCTTCAGCTTAGTCTCCTAAACTATATATTGAAGTCCGAAACTACTTAGCAGCCAGTGAATGTCAGAGTCAGCCACGCTGTCACCGTGGGGCTCAGGAGTTCCTTGTGATACCATGATTATGGTCATCAGAGGACACCTGCCCTGGGAGAGCTGGTAAGAAAATCTTCTTGGGTCGCTTAGCAAGAAAACTAGTGAGGCGTCTCAGAAAATGTGTCGAAATATGTTAATGCTATAAACTAATTTATCAATAATTTGGAAGTGAATTAGCAGTCATTCCTGCTATGAGTTTTTTCAAATGCTGTCAGCATTAATCCCTCTGTGCTCTCAGTGGAAGCAATGGTGTGTTTTTATGGTGGACAACTATCCAATTATTGGCCATTAATGAGTATCTCTAGTCTCTGACCCTACTTGGTGACGCAAGAAATGTCAGATTGATTAATTTTTTTCCTCTGTTCTTTCTCTCCTTTCTCCCTTGTTCAATATTACAGGTCAAATTCTGCACTATGTAGTGTAGGCAAGGAAAAAACACCATTGCGCTCGCTGTTGCTGAAGATCCAGAATGACTTTCAGAGAATCCTCTCGGTGTGGGGTTTGTTTTCTGGCATGACTGCTCTGGTGCTGAAGCTGACCTTAGGTCAGCTGCTGCTTCTCTGTCAGGGGTGGAAGTGAAGCATTTCGGATCAGGACTTGAGCAGGAGAGGAAGGCAGATGTGGTCTTTCACTACTGTGCGTTGGTACTGCCTCATCTTCCGTGACTGGGTAGCTTTGCGGAGGTACTTGTTTGGCTTCATGTTCCAATGGTTATTAGCTTTGATATACGGAAGGATGACATTCCAGAGAGACAGATTTCATTGTTGGAGAGAAAATGGCAGGTCTGGGGTTTTAATATTTCAAAGGAAAATACCTAATGGTCTGAGGAATAGCTGCCCGTTTTACATAGTTATCTTTCCAAATCGTGTATTGCATAATGTGGAGACCCAAAAGGTATACAAGGCATCAAGGTATTTACAATGTCAGGTCTCTAGTCCGAACTGAAATACATCTTAGCCACTTGTAGACACCTTGTCTATATTTCGATTGTCATTGACATGACTACAACAGAGCTTTCACTAGTCCTTTCTTTTGTCTTTATTTCTCTTTTTTCCTGTAATAACTTGGTTATGCCAGTGACTTAAGCACATCTTGATTTGGGGGTGGGTGTGTGTCTCTGTAGGTATGCCTCTTTTAGTGTCAGTCTGGACTTAAATGGATTTAACCCCGTTGCATGAGCAGAACCTGAATGCTCTGGATTTTTCTTGCAGGGCATTTTTGGCATGTGCCTTTCTTAGTCATCCTCACAGCTCTTGTTCAAGTTTTTATCATGGTGGTGAATGCAATGGTTGTCTCTGCCAAAACTAGTCTTTTGGAGTAGTAAGAAAGCAAAGTGTTAATATGAAACTAACGCTACTCTGTTATTTTAATGTCTACTGGCTCCATTGTTTTCCCTTTAACATGGAATATAACAGATACTGCTTTCGGAGTTCTCCAGAGCTTCTTTGCTCCCCACTTCAAAACCACATCCTTTGTTTACGAACTGTTGACTTCTCTCTTTAATCAGATCATAATGTGAAGTTAGGATATTTGTTCCACTTCAAACAGATGCTTAGAAGTGTGTCTTCTGCTTTCCTTGTATGCAGATATGTGCAAAGCCATTTTTTTTTTTTTAACTGAAAATGTTGGGAAGAGCTTTGGACTCTGAAAGCCTGTGTCAAAGTGAAGGAGTTCATGCTGTCGGTGCTTTGAATACTGGGCATATTGTGCAGTCCACACTGACCCTGACGGTATTGTGTCCGTGAACCCAGCTCTCGCTGCCTTCCAAGGGACCTGCACAAAGGCAGTGTTTGTTCTCCTTCTCTGTGACCCTGGTGACTCGGTGCCCTGCCAGGGTGAGGAAACCGTTGGTTACAGAAAAAAATAAGCTGGCTGTAGAGCTCTTGAAGAGGAGGATGCAGAGGCGGTTGGTTTGGAGTGCTTAAGTAGAAAAATAGGTAAGTTTATTTTAGTGCATCACTTCTGACATTTTAGGCAGCGTATGATGGTCTCAAGGACACAAATTAAGATTTATATTCAATGTTTACTATGCTGTAGGGTTTAATATTTCACTTTATATGTTAGAAATGGTAACCAGGTGTGGATTTTAACCACTATGAGTGGGTGAAGAACTGAGCAACACTAAGTTATGTCTCACTGGCTGTGTTTCTGTTTGGAAAATACGAAGCAAAGGTTCTGACCGCTAATGCACCCTTATTCCTATGCACCCGATACCTGTAAGAGAAGTCTCTCCCACAAGAAGTCCACCAAGGACCATCCCTTCAGTATCAGAATGCTATTTGTGATTTAAGATGACTGTCTTCTGTTAGGTTGTTGTTTTGGCTTGCAGCTTGCTCTGTGTTAACGGCTCTTTGGAGTGAGTCACGTGCACCTCACTGGAGTTAAAAGTAAGGTGAACTCAGGGAGATAGTTATTTCTGTAGTTGCTCCAGGTTTTGCTTGATGGGATCTCAGTGATTTGACGGGATTCCTACAACTTCCTGCCGCATAACTCTTGGTGTAACTGTCACGAGTATAGGCCTGTGGTTTCTTTATTGGTTCTTGCCTCTTCTGTCAACCTGTGCAGCTATCTAAAAATTTAAGATTAAAACAGTAGTAAAGATTTCGGCTCTATGAACTAAGAGTGCTGTCATGGAACTTGGTCTAAAGGTGTTAAAACCATGTCCCCATTCCAAGTGTGAGTTCATATGAGGCTGCACTGTCTTTCAGGAGTCAGTATAGCAGGATTGCTCCTGCTGGTGGTGGTTGGGGGGAACCTTTCTCCACTGAATAATTATTTTTCTCTTAATTTCGTTTTCTCCCAAAGCTTGTGTTTTATTGTCTCTCAAAAGCTGAAAACTCCAAAGAGAGACTGAAAGATTGGAGGCTTTGTTTTCTGGTTTGATATGCACTTTTTGGTGCTTTTTCTGTGTGGAAAGGGCAAGAGCAAGACCAACCAAGCCTGGAGGGGAGAGGGCAGTGATGTGAGTGCAGCGAATGCCTGTGATGTGTGAACCCCTGGCCACTCTGCGAGGTTCTCCATGGCCTCTCCCACACCCTGCCCGTTCCTGCTGGCGTTCTCTCTCCCTGGCATCTGCTTTCTTTTCTTCCCTTCTCAGGAAGCCTGTGCTGATTATTAGTTCTCCATGCAGCTTTGGAGAGAAAGATGTGTAAAGGAATCCCACGTATTGGTGTGCTAATAAGTGTGTTATCTCACGTAGTGATTGCTTGCATATCCTTAACTTCTGCTACTCAGAACTTTTCATTCTTGGGTTTTCTTGACCTCTTTTCTTATTCCTCCCACCCCCATAAATTTCTTCTCCGCTGTCTTCAGCCTCTTGCCTGGGTACCTCCATCCTAAATGTCCCTTTCCAGGCTTTCTTATTGTCTAGTTCATGACACCTACATCTTCAAAAGCAGGAAAATGTTCCTAGGCCGAGTACCTGCTTCCCCCTGACATCCGTCCTCTCTCTGTCCCAGTAGCCATGTGGAGTAAGTTAGGGTTTTAAGCACAGAGATGCTGCTTGTAGAAACGTACCTAGAGAGATGCAGACATACCAGGTGATATCCAGTAGCTGGAGACTATTTCCAAAATGATTTAGGAACCTTCACACAGGTGGGTGGTTTTTACATGCAAAATCCCCTGTGAATCTGAAAAAACCCACCAAACCCTCGTGGAGAACACAGTTCTGTTTCTTTCCCTCTCTTTCAAGCACCCAGGCAGAGCTATAGAGCTTTGTTTTCCATGGTCAACCAATTTTTTCCTCCTTTATATAGGATAAACAAAATGGTTCAGACAGCTAACAGTGGTAAATATCTTCTTCCATTTATTCTCCTTCCACACAGGAAAGCTGAGGTGAGCATTATGGTCATGCCAAGCGTGTGGTATGTTTCCTACTGGAGGAATATGAAATCTGATTTAATAGAGCATTTCTCAGGCTACTTCTTCAATGAGTTGCAGGTTTCAGTATAAAAGTAAGAGAAGACAAATCATTGCAGAAAAGAGGGAGCAAAAATTAACACTCAATTTCTTAAAAGTTAGTTCAGAATAGGATTTATAAACACAATCTATGTTACAGTGAGGAATAAAAGTTGCTAGGTTGGAAGAATGTGTTTTTTAATCACATTCTAATTTGAAAAATGAAACAAACCAAACCACAGTGTTTGCTTCTTGCGTAAGGTGCTCTAAGCAGGTGCAAGAACCTGGTGTGGAAACCAAAGAACGCGATTATTTGGTGGACGTGGGATAAACCAGAGCAGTTAATCAGTGTAAGACTTCATCAGCCGGTGCTGACTCCTGGAATGAGTGCTTTGACGGTAAGGCAGCTTCTTAGTAATCTAATTTGATGGATGCAGATCCTGAAGGAAGGAGATGTGTCAATGTTTCATGGAGCAGAGGGCAGTATGCAGATTTGGACTAAACAATTTTTGTTTCAAGTCCCCTGCAGTAGTAGAAAAAATATGATTTCAGTTTCATAGCTATATTTATGTCTGTAATTGCTAGTTAATACAATTCCGGTCAGAGTTTTTGGAGGATCATTTCTAATTGTTAGACAGACAAGAGACAGCTTCATCCATTAGAACTAATCCTGTTTTGCAATAAGCTCAGTGTTTAAGCTGTTATACTGATTTCCCCACTGATTCATAGTAACTGTTGCGTTTTTATCATCCTCTAAAGTTGGACAAGGGTGTGGCTTAGAGTCTCATGGACAAAGGCAGTATTATGACACCTCCTAATGTGCTCATTATTTCTTAATCTACAGTGGATATCATATTTCTCTTAAAAAAAAAAAAATACTGGAGAAGAAGAAAGCCATGCTTACTGTGCCTGGTAACATTTCTGCCAGTCCTGTTGTTTGTAATATGCTGGTGTGGTGTTGAGAAAGGGGGAGGAGGGAGTGTGAGAAGACGCGATCGGCTCTTCATACAAACGGTGGAGCCTAACTTGCAGATTAGTCGTTTTAACATCTTTTACCAGCACTGCTAGATTCACTTCAAATGCCTAAAGAAACAGTAATGCAGTTTTTAATGGCTCGTCAATTACTCTCATTTCTTCCCTGCTTTATAGCACACATCATGCATTTTCTTTCCCCAACCCAATAAATATTTAACTATACGAAGTGGAGCAGCTCCACAGAAAAAAACCTGAGTTGCCTATCCAGAATAAGTCAGAGCTGGGTGATGGGGAAGGATTCTTGCACGGTGTGCTGGCGTCATCAAGCTCAAATGCTTGTTTTACCAGATTCAGAGCAGGATCTTCAACGTAGTCCCCCCCCAACCTTGAGCCTACAGCCCAATTTGACTGTGAAGTCTGTATTTGACAGGTTTGGATACAGAATACTACCCAGGACCAAAAAAAATCTTTGTTTTGGGGGGAGGGGGGAGAGTAGTGGGGGGAAGGAAGACTTCATGAGTCTTTAAGTGTTCTTGAAACAGATCCGTGGAGATCTACTGCAGGCTTTGGCACCAGCTGAGTTGCTGAGAGGGAGCTCTTCTGCGGGGTAACACACGCAACAAGTTTTCAGAACTTTGTTGGTCAAGCATGTGCTTAACTGCTTTCTTGAACAAGTAGAGATTCAAGTCATGCTACATCCCATTTAATCGTATGCTAAAGCGCACAGAATTGGGTTATTTTCACAAGTTGAGCTCTTTAGCTATTGCTGTCAATTAGAAGCAGTGACAATTGCAGAGCTTGGTAATAGATGAGATACAGGAATCGAGGAGCAGCCAGCAACACCTGTACTCAAGCAAGTGTGTCTTCAGCTTGAAGGTTGCTTGGTGTTCCCTGAAGGAAGCGGTTGAGGTGCCAAAGGAAGTCTAACAGCTTACGTCCTGTATCTGCACTAAACAACTCCTGAGTCAGCACAGACTTAGATGCCTTGGGTTGCGAAGGTGCAAAATGAAGGACATTGCATGAAAGAAATGGTATGGGATTCATTATCTGCATATGAGTCACCTCATTTGGAGTCTGTCTGATCATTGTTTCCCTGCATAACTATTTTCACTGATAAAAGAGAAATGTACACCTCATTTGAGTGGAATGCTTGTGATGTGCAACTAGATGGGGCAAAGGACAGCTGAAATATGTGCATTCTTGATGATTACTCTTAATGCATAACAAGGGGCGCTTGTCTTGATTTCAGCTCTTCTGGTACAAGCCCCAGGCAGTTGAATCAGTGTAACACTTGCCAAAGGGCAAAGGACAAAGATATTTTTTCCACAGAAATAAGATTTAGCTGTCTCACTTGAAGTTTAATACGTACTTTTTGCATGGGCCCCTCCCAACTTCTTAAACTGCGAAGAAGGCACTGTAAAGAAAGCGACTCAAGTTCTTAGTATTGCTCAAAATTACCTGTGGAATGGGTATGTGGGTTGTCGTTGCAGGCAACTGTAGGAAAACTAGCAATGAGTGCACCTGTGATAAACAGGATTAATGTGTTTTCTCGCTAACCTTGAGAACTATGCTCCCTCTTAAAGGGAAAGGGGGCAAAAATTGAACCAAACCTGAAACCCAGTGTACTTCATCACACAGTTCTAGTCAATGGCAATAATACATATTTTAAGGACAAAAGTATACAGTAGTATGTCTTAAATCCAGCTAAGTCCATCTTGTAGTTAAGCACAATGATGTTATAAACTCTGAAATGGGCTTATACCTTGGAGAAGTATGAATTGTAGCTGGCAGTTACAAAAAAGACTTCTCTCAAAAAAGACTAAACATGTGCGTGCATATGGAAAAGAGGAGCAAAACTTTCTGCTTTGAAAGAGGATGATAATATGCGTTCTGCCAGGGAAAAAAAAAAGTGTTCATTCAGAGGCATCGCAGAGTAGGCTGACAGGAGGTGGAAGCAGCAGAACTTGTGCAGAAGATGTCTGAATTTGGCAGTGATTTAAAATTCAGTCTAAAATAAAGTTAGCTGAGTACAGGCAGAATTGATGTTGAGCCCGTACACTCTGTTCAGTGTGAGCACATTATGTGAAAAAGTGAAAATCCTATCTGAAATTTTTCAGGAAGCTTGGGCAAGCGTAATGCTGCAGAGTATGGGGTTATGATTTAAAGAAATTCAGATGAGCTTTTGATCAAATATGGAAGCTATTTAGTTGTTATGGGTTTCGCCTGTGTTTCTTATAGTTTTCAACTTGTGGTATTGGTTAAGAAAACATCCCAAAAGGCAGCATATGGCAAAAGCGGTGGTGTGGGTGCAGTATGAAATATTTTTCTTTTCAGCATCAGTGCTTGTAAGGATATATTTTGGGTAGTTTAAGGATCATCTAAGACGATCATACCTTTATAGGCAATATTGTAAACTTCTAAAATGATTTTGAATTTGAATACAGTAAAGAAATAATAATAAATGCAATTTAATCATAGAAGAGTGATGGAGGATACGTTAACGGGAAAATAAGAGTTGAGATTCATTTGAGGTTTACAGATGTTGATACCTGTGGTTGTTGCCCCGTCTCCCTGTGTGGGTGCTGGAGAAGAACAGGCACGGTCGCCTAGATTTGAGCAAAGATGCTTCTGCCTGCCTGCTGCTGCCAGGCACCTGTGGACCAGTTCCAGGCTGTGCTGGAGGCTGTTCCCAGCCAGGTGCTCAACCTCTGGGCAAGCGCTCCTGGGTGAGAAGGGGTGGATGGGACCTCTAAGAGGTTCTGAGCCCATGCCTGCCTGGTTTTCAGGGCTGGTTTGGAGAGGCCTTGTTGAAAACAAATGCAGTGTGTGATGGCATAAACCCCATGTTTCTGCGGAAGGCAACTGTGAGCTTGTGCATACGCTGCTCTTGCTGCTGCTGACTGGAGGGTATAGGTCTGTTACTGGTTTTGGGGGCTTATATATACTGTTGCTCCAGTGTTTTCCAGATGAAACTTGAATTTAGTAGTGCCAATAGCTGTTGGTTTGCTGGAATTTCACCTAACAATTGATAAAACCATTACAGCTCTTCCTCCCAGGAATATATGCTTACGTGACTGTTCCAGGTTTTGCTTTTCAGATATGTTTTTAGTCCTTTTCCCTTAAGCAAAAAGCCTGAAAGACATGATCCTCATGAAGCAAACAAAAAGCTTAAAAGAAAGAAATTCAAGTCCCCTCTTACCAAACCCAGGTTTATGAGTCTGCAAACCAACTCGCCGTTTTGACTTGCAGGCAGGAGCTCGGTGGGAACTGCTGTTTGGGAAATAGTATGCACTGGTCAGTCTGTCTTTGTCATTGTTCTGTATTGCTTGCTAGTGCTACCAAGTACTCCTCAAAAGCTGTTCTGTCACAGAAGCTGTGCTTTAATTTGCAGTCATTTCCAAAAGTGCTTTAGGACAGTAGTTAATGTTGTACGTAACCAAAACTGTTTCTATACAGTATAGAAAATGACAGGGCTGCAGAATGGATTTATTTATTATATCGCTTGGACAAACAGGAAGTAAAATTCCAATCCATCGTGATAACTTCAACTTAATCACTTAAGAATTACAAAGTTTGGCTATTTCTAGATCTTGACACGATTGTCATTAAGAATTTGACGTTTGGATGGGAAAAGCCTTGAATACAACCGTTCCTTTCTAAAATGAAGTGTGGTAAAAGCAAGAAAAGAGCATTGACTTCAGAAATGGATTTGATGGCTTGGGAGGAAAAGGGGAGGGCCAGTGAAGAGAGTGGAATTATTGAGTAGTGACTCAGTGAAGACGCAAATGTGATTGACAGCAAGTTTTTTTTTTTTTCTTCTTTCTCATTAGTTACTAGTTCCTCAGACAGATGGTGGTACCTACTGTTATACACCATTTTTTAATCTCCAAAGCCATGAGTGACCAATGACAGAACTGAAAAGAAAGTGGTTAAAGTATGGATTCTATGGACATCGGTAGGAAAGCTGTACCTGAGTTCATAGCTCTAGTCTGTCAACCGGAGTCTCATCGTTTGCTGTCCTGTGCCCTCTCTGCTCAGAACGGGTTTTCTTGCTGGTAGCTGTTGAAGTTGCAAAAATGTCTGTACTGAAGACCACATTGTCCTGAATGTTTTATATCTCCATTACTGTGACTGCAATAATGACCTTTTTTCCAGAGTAAATGCACAGAATGTGGAAAACAAATTATTGAAGGCATAGAGGAACTTTTATTTAGAAATCATTTACTGGGGAGGAAAAAAGCAAGAATAAGAAAAAAAAAAACAAACTTAAATTCAATTACTGAATGTTAGCTGAAGCAGAAGTGGAAACGTGTCATCTAAACTAATAACATAACCAAAACCCGTTACCCTAATAGTCTTGCCTGATTTATAACTACTGAAAACTTACTGGGGAGCAGTGGAGAGCAAGGTGTGTATTCATGATAGATTTGAGAACATGGAAAACTAATGTATTTTTCTTTTATTTTTTTTTTTTTAGGTAAGTAACTGAAGGGGACATGAAGAATTGACTTTTAAATGGCCAGCATGTTGCAAAAGGTATTTCACTTTAGATTGAAGAAGAATGCATGAATAATTAATTTGAGTACATATTTAATGAAAATTTGGCTTTTTTTTTTAAAAAAAAAAAGATTAAACCTTCTTTTGTTCACTGAATGATTGAAAGAAGTAAAAATCAGCAAGCTTGTGCTTGGTGTTCATGCTATCCTTAAGTGACATCAGCATCTAACGGGAAACTGGATACCATTCACTTAACTTTTTATCTGTGTAACCCGTGCCAATCGACCAGATGCCAAGCTGTGTTAGTCCTTCTGCCTCTCTGGTTTGCAGCGACACTACTGAACGTGCAGGTGAAGCGTTTGCAGTGCTTCACTAGCAGGTCGCAGGTTATTTCAAGGTAACATGCACTGCACCATTCAGGAGTGGGAAGCAGCTGTGGGCAGGGAGTCTTGAGCTCGGCTTGCTGTCCCTGTAGGGGGGTTTAATCCTCCTTCGCTATCAAATGACATCTAGACTGGCAAGAGGTCCTCACTGTGCCATTGCAGAGAAGACAAAAGAACCTGGTTTTAGCTAGTTGGCTAAAATGATTTGATTTACTGTATACTAAAAAAGTAGTAGGAATAATAATATGATGAATGGAATATGTAAGTATCATGCTTGAAATCTTTTTCTCCCCCAGACACTCTGTCTGAGGTCAGTTGAGGTATTACTAATTCTGCTGTGGGTCACTGGAAAGTCTGTTCTAGCTGCTGATCGTAAAATTGATAGACGTGTCATGTCTGATTTTGAAGAGATGATGTCACTAAGCAACTTTGAGAAAGCTAAACCAGCATCTGATCTCTTGCCAGCCAGATGGTTGCGTAGGTATGCGAGGGCTTACCACGTGTTGGGAAGCAGTATCTGTAAATATGTTGCTAACAAAATTCTTGAGCTTCTACTGATGACACCCACACATAAGCTTCAAAGCACACCCTGCTATATTTTGTTTGCAATAGTTGTCCTACTGAATATATTTTTTTAAATAACTGATAATGGATTATAATTTTGTAGAATGTTTGTTGTCAGATGCGGTGAAATCCATCAGAAGAGCGTAGGTTGATGGGGAGAGCAATGGTTACATGGAGGAATTCCAGTCAATACCTATTAGGGATGGTGATGCCAAGTTATTTGGAAGAATCTTCAGAAAGGCTGGTTAAAGCAAAAGAACTGTCTTAGAAAAATGTCAATGTTTCCTAATTATTTCCAGTAGGAAAAAAGTTATACTTCTTAATATTGTTGACAGAAGAACAGAAAGAGGTAGACAGACGTTTTGATTAGGGATTGTGTCTCGGATATGCCAGATAGACTCCATTTCTCATCTGAGTAAGGCAGAACTGAGGTTTAACTCTGAATTTCCTGCTTCTGGAGATTATGGAGGCTACTGGGTTTTTGGCTGTTCTCCTTCCCTAGATTTTGAGTTAAAAAACGAAAGCTATATTGGACACAAAAATTAAGTATTCTCTGACAAGAATCTCAGCTGAAAAATTCTGACTGGCTTTGCCTTTTATAGACTTTCCACTGTGGGCTGCATGTAACAACTTTATCATATTTTTCTGCTGTTCTTCCTGATTTTTCTTTTCTCTCCTCTGGGATTTTACTGACATAGAAACGTCATGAAGAAACAAAGCCTCACCTGAAGCTGATTTAGTGAACTGGAGTTTGGGAATATTTCAGCTTAAAAATCTGTCCAACTAGAACTTCAATTGCACTTGACTATTCTGATTTGCATTTTAAGCAAGAAGTATTTTGAAAAATGGGGTATGAATGTGTTTCAGCTAAGCAATAAAACAAATCAATGGTTTCTTTTTTCTCTCCTGAAGCTTGCTGTAGTTTTACTAGCGCAGAGGTCCTGAGCAGAAGCACAGGCATATTAACGTGTAGAAGGTAGCGATGGCAGAGTTCTGCTTATTATCAGTGAATAAATGCCTTAGTGGGAACAAAAAGCTCCTTTAAGTCCTCAGAGAATGCCACAACTTTGTTGTAGCCTTTTAAAAGAGAAATTGCTTGACTAGTATTTAAACAAAATGCTGCTAATTGTGGCTACTTTTGTTTTTTTTTTTTTTTTCTCAGTTTGAGCAGCTAAACTTTAAGAAACCCTCCAGGTACAAATTGGAGGCAAAACTTTCAGTGACTGGGAAGGATGGGTGGAGCTTGCAGTGCAGTCTAGCCGTTGCTTTCTGCAAGTGGGGTTCTGAGCACCCCAGATCACTCACTTATTTGTGACGTTTACCTTCCCCAGTGTATGGACACTGATGTGGAGGCCTGTGTGCGCGAATGATACACCGTTGCTTAAAGCTGGTTTCAGACTTTGAAGAGAGAAGGTTCCCTCTTCAAAGCTGATCCTTTCAGTAGGCTGAAAATGCATCCTACTTAAGGGAGTGTTTCCCCTTTACTCCTTGATAGGAGCTTAGGATTCATGGTGTAGCAGAGACATACCTGCGTGGAAAATACAGTCGAGGACAACTTTTGCATTACGGGGATTTTTCTTAAGCAGTTATTTGGAACTGATAAAATCTATGTAAAAATCAACATTATTAGTTATGCACTAGTTCTGTATGCCAAATATTACATCTGATGCAATGCTTACTGAATGCATTATGTATTTGGTAAGTGTAAAATTAATACAAGTTAGTCCTCTATAGGTTTGTCTCATGGGCTACATTAGGATACATTGTGGGGAAACAGAATGATGGGAAAAAATGAAATTAGAGTGATTTGTTTCAGGCAATTTTAGTTTATTACATTTGACATGTTATCAGGTCTCTGAAACATAACTAGAAGCTTTCTCTTGAAAACATGTCGTGTCCTGTCCGTCTTAATGACCATCTGCAGTGCATTATTATGCCTTCATTGTAGCAATGTGCTTTCTACTAGAAGCCAGCAGAGACTCTGCGGCTGAGGAATACAAAGTCCCTTTAATTTTTATGGGAATGATAATCCAATTTTATATTATGACTTTGAAAGTTTTCAGAGGTCATTTCAGTAAACCAGGCATTGTTCTATGAGCTGCATCATCACCATCTCAAGCAACCTGCCTTATTGGTTTTTGAAGCATAGATGCGCATTCCGCCCCC
>VZSZ01004596.1:135971-167276 GCA_013398815.1 Ibidorhyncha struthersii
CCCCGTGTTGCTTTATATTTTTGTCTGTCGAGCCATATGCACAAGTTTGAGCTCTCAATAGAGGACCTTAAACATACTGAGATTGTACAGTTCATTTAGATAAATGTCAAACATGCTAAGGTCAGGGATTCTCAAAAGTAGGTCAGAATCCTCTATGATTTCAGACTCTTACTGTTCTCTGGTAATTTTGCCTTGCCTTTTAAAAACGCACTATTGTAGCCTGTATGATTGTAGAGGTGCCAGTGGAAGTATGAACTGATTTTCCTGGTGCTCAACTGAGCCTGAAAGGACATAGGTGTTCTCTTCTTTTTCAAGACTCTAAGGACTCAGTATTCAGACTTCTGTGTGTGTGTATGTATATTATCACAGAACAAAATGTGTCTATGTGGCATTGGTGGGTAACGAGGTGGCCAGTGTTGTGCTGTGCAGCAGGGAGATGCTGTCCTGTCTTTTACTCGTCAAGCTTTTGATAAAGGACACTCACCAGGTTTATGGCACGTGTTCTTCCCAGCTTTCCGTGGAGCCAGGCAGCAGAACAGGCGTCACCCTTTCTTTCCTTGTCTCTGGCTCTGCTGTTAACAGCCACATTTTCTTCTAATTGGTCATCCTGAACTGGGGCAATTGCTACAGCATCTGATAAAATGCTGAGAGATGCAGTAATTTCTTTTGTTGAAAACCGAGTCAACTGGTGGGGTGTTCAACATCTGAAGGAACAGTCCTGGGTTCCTAAAGACAGAAGTTACAGCTGTGTTTGTCTCCTTGTTTTCTGAAACATCTGGCAAATTTTGTAGCTTGACAGTATACTCTTCGTATACGTGCTAGTAAACTCATAAAGACTGATTTGGTGCTTGTAAGAACCACTGAAGCATTGAGATGCGTGGCAATTTACTGTTCTGTTTAATGCAAAGAACACTAAAGAATATTAGGTTAATATAACAGTAGTTAGTATTGATAACTGTAAGCAACGTAGTATCATTTGGGGGGGCAAACCCCCGTGATTGTTGTATTCAGTTTCTGTGGAACTAAGAGGGTAGTTCTGCATGCTAAATTCAACTAACGTCATTGGAGCGGAGTCAAGTTTTGGAACTGGAGCAAAGGGAGGATGTAGTGTTGTTTTCTAATATATATGTCTGCCTGACTTAGAGTGGAGAAGGAGCTGCATAAGGCCTGATTAGTTTAAGACTGACTCTGGTTACTCCTGATAACTAGACTTATAAGCATTGGGGAAGATAGGGTTTACTGAAATGAATACAGAATTGCATTCTGCACTTTGGTTTGGGAAGTTGAGAACTGGCCATGCTTCACCTGGAGAGAATTGTGTTGATTAACTGTAATCTATAATGGGACGCTTCCATATTTTTATTTGTATATGTTGGCAGGATTGCTTTGTAGGTGCTCAGTAACAAATGCAACACTACTTTTCCTCTTTACTTCAACAAGTAGTGAAGATCTTTGTTTTACAGCACTCCGTTGCTTACCAGGACTGGTATTCTATCAGGTAACGGTGATATGTAGGTAAAGACATTATCTGATGAAAGGAAACCTGATTTTTGACAGTGTGAATAATTGATCTTCTTACCAAATATTTTTGAGTCTGAAGTGACTTCTAATCTAAGCTGATTATAAGTACCTAGCTGTTTGAGTGTGTCTCACACTATATTGGTGGTATTTTCCTTTAGATAATTTCATTGTCATGTTACTGAAAAAGGCTGTAAGCGGAGGACACGTGTACTTCAGATTTTTACAGTGAGTAATGGAAGTTTTAGAACTGACAGAAGGATCTGATGTCTGCACCTTACCTTTACGTGATAAGTTTTTCCTCCTTAAAAAGTGGATGCAGCGCTTGAGGACTTCTTTGTTTGTGAGTGTACATTAAAAGTTAAACTGCGTCTTCTGAAGTCTGTGTCCAAAATGTCTGTATGCACAAACACAAAACATGCTGTTCCTGCCTGTGGCGGGGGGATTGGAGTTAGATGATCTTTGAAAGTTCCTTCCAACCCAAACCAATCTATGATTTGGTGATTCTGTGAAAAGTCATAGTTCTAGCTGTACTCTGTCCTTTTCCTTCCAGTTGCATTGCTGTAGCTTAATATTTATTTTTGTGCTGTGTTTAACAATGGTACAAAATGCTTATCTTCAGATTCTGTCTAGATATACAGAGATTTTAGTTGTGATTATTATCTGCCTGTTTGAATTTTCTAAGGAAAGATATCTACATCTGAAAACAACAGCATAGCGAGTCACATGAAAATGGTACTTTTGTTGGCAGCTTCAGTGGATGTGAAAGTTCGAATGGGCATAATGAATAAATTACTCTTTGACTTTAGACTGTTCCTTCAAAACAAGAACAAAATGGCGTACGGTGAGCTTGCACTGCATTTTGTCGCCTTCTGTTTCTCTGTAGGTATGTAAGAGACTCATTTTCTTCATGATTAATTTAATCCATCATGATCTGGCCTGTGTTACAAAATGAAGAAAAAGCATTTTTTTTATTGTAGCCGAAATGAGCATGAAGCAGTCGTGGTATTTTCTTTTGGTTTTCTTGGGCTCTGTGACTACAAAGTAGGAGATATTCCAGAGTCTCTACGAAGACTTAAAAGTATTTCACTCTTGTGATTGATGTTTACATGGAAAGCTTTCAGATGCCGGGGCAATTAGCAGCTAAGCTAAAGAGGGACTGCTTCATCACAAATTGAAGCTAATGGGCCATAAGGCACGAGGTTTGAACCCAGGCTGCCACCAAAAGGAGTGGGAAGCTGGATATGTTGGCCAAGGAAGGGCAGAATGATGCACTGTGAACGAGTATTAGCTGTTTTAAGATGTTGTGTAGCCATGCTTGAAAATAGCTTTCAGTTCAGTAGCTGGGAAGAAAATGGGGGCGGAAAGAGTCTCTTCCTCAAGGCAGTCACTGTTTAATAAGCAGATTGTATAAGGCCTTTCTGTGGCTTGTTCTCTTCTGACTTGTTTTTTTCTTTTCTTTTTCCTTGGGCATAAAAGTAGAAGGAAGAAGCCACATCAGATAGGATAAGATCTCCCAAAGTGACTTTGCTTTCTTTAAAAAAAGGCCTCAAAGTATAAATCCTGAAGAAGTAGCTGATATGGTCCTAAGTGTTTCCATGGCTCATTTTCCAGACATGAAGTAAAACTTGACATGTGAAGCATTGACTGCAAAGAGCAACAGGTTGGCTGACTTATTTTTTTTTTAATCTGTTTTAGCCTTTTTGCCAAAGTCATATTTATTTTCTTTTATTACAAGCATGGCAGTCAGAAGGGCATTATGTTTTTTCAGTGAGAGAATGGGTACTTCCTATCAGGCAGTGAAATTTCTTATGTTCTGTTTATAAACATATGTTGAGAAAACACTTTGTTCTCATGCATTTTTTTCAGTTTCTTCATTGTGCCAGAAGAGATGAAAACATAGATCTGGCCGCTTTTCAGGGCTACTTCTAAAAATACACTCCTTGTTTGAATGCTTCAGATAATTATTGGTTGCCTTTTGATCCCCCTGTCCCCCAATTGGCAGATCCTTTCACGTATGCCAGTGTAATGTCAGGGAGTGGTGCTATCTTATTAAAATGTTTATAAATGAGCACTTCCGGATGAGACTTTGTGTTGAGCTGAATAAGAATGGGAAACTAAAGTTTCTTCAAGTGCTCTGACAAATTAATTGGATACCAATAGCTAGCTCATTGGCATTTCGCATTTCCTTTATGTTTAAACAATGGCAGAGAGCCACCTTGACAACCGGTCCTGCAGTCATATCATGATGCTTATCCAGCAGCGTTACAGATTTTTACATACCTGTAGCACTAAACAGATGAGCTCGGTAAGTCAAGCAAGGATAATTCCTGGAGTCTTGTGAAAGTTAGAATTCAATTATTTTACATTGTTCTTGTCTCAAATTAGTCTTTTCTCCAGTTAGACAAAACTTTATAGGAGACACTGCTATGTCTTCTGCCCGGTATATTAACTGTTGGCTGGGAGTAAAAGCAGGAACGTAGGTAGTAATGTTCTTAAATGAAACAAAAATGCAGAATATTGTTGCTGTCTGCTTTTCTCCATCCATGTTCCAGTGCTATTTCTGGCCCAGGTAGGAGTTGAAGATGGGGCCAAGTTACACAACTTTGTCAGGGTTTCAAACACCACCAAAGACTCGGGCTGTCCAAAGTCATCCTTCTAAGCTTGTACCTACCTTTAACTGCACTTGTATACTGTAGAAATTTCATTCTTTCGTCTTTAAGTGCCACTTAAAAATGCCCATCTAATCTTCCGTCAATTTGAGTGCTTCATGCGTCTTTTCTCTGAAGGTTATTGTTTCACTGGCTGTATTTCAAGAGTCAATGCAAAATCAATTGGAATTGAGGTTTGTGTTTGTGTTGGATGTAAGTGTTAATGGTAGAAAAGTTTCCATTGACACATTTAAGGGTGAACTATGTTAGTCTCATCGCTCTTCTTGCTGTAATGGGTAGAGTAGGGTGTTTTCTTTCATAAAATAACAGTGGCAGGTAGTTAATACCTCCGTCTTTATAAATCATTGGCTTCCCTGGACTACTTTATGATGGCATGAAATAATAGTTAAAAAATTGTAATACCCTCAAATTTCTCATCTGTTGAAGGTGAGCAAGCCGAGGTAACAAACTATTGCCCCCAATGTACACCTCAGTTTAGGAACGCAAAGCTTTTGGTGAACTGCTAGATGAGCAATCTGTTTACTGCCTCACAAAATCCATTCTCCAGATATACTTGGGAAGGAGGGGAAGAGCTGATATCTATTGCTTATAGTTTTCAAGTAACTGCAGCCCTGCTCTGTAGTTTTTATAACCACCTGTGGCCGTGGTGTCTATGGTTCAGAGGGCTGCGTCACTCCAGAGGTGGGAATGCAAAGGTAGAGGGAGTAATTTTTATTTCCTTTGTGTACTCGGAGCCTTTTAGCTAAAGAAGCTGATGAGAGCTGGGCTGCCTCACTGTCTGCTCTTGTTTTGCTCAGACTCTAATGTCACAGCAATTTGTCTCATTAATTTGTAGCCATGAGAACAAATTATGATCTGCTGCAACGGTGATTATATTAACTAAAAAGGTCATAAAAATGATAGGGAGGAAGTGGTGTATTCTAAATATCAAAGCTGTGCAATTAGTATTTTTCCCAAACATTTTTAATTAAAAAAAAAGGACGTGTATGTGTGTATATGCGCATGTGAGTGGGTATAGAGTGTATATGTGTATGTTAAACAAAGACCGTATTCGTGGTTTGATATTAGCAAATGTGAATGTATCTCTCCAAATTCTCAGAGGGGAGTCGGCTGATGTAGTTGATTTAAAAACTCAAAGCACTTGGAAAAAATGCGGCACAGCAGTAGGTAATAGACACTTTCTGCTACATTTTAGCTCTTTTCTTTAGCACTCAGACATAAACAGCCATTTTTTAGATGGAAACTGGGTATTTTCTAAAGAGTCTGTTTACAGCTTGTTACAGAAGAGGTTTTAACCGAATGCAAATAGCAGAATTAAAAAAAACCAACCAAGCAGTGCCTTTTGTGAGAGATTAGATTGGTGGTTCTGGAGTTGCTGGGAGCTTACTGCTGCCCCTCCTGACGGGAGAGGTGGTTTGTGGGTGAGCAGGAGGTAACTGTGCAGCGGAAGGAGGTGCTGGGGTCCACACTTAGTAACTCTTCAGAGAAAGCAGTTAACGATTTTTGGACTAAGCCATTGGTCTTCGAGAACTTTAAAATGGAACAGCAGCTGGAAAACCAGAATTTTGTCTTAAGAATTGGACAAATACTGAAACAGAAGTCTGATGTAGGCTCCTCCATAAATAATGTTCTACTTAGGTTTTAGGGCAGGTGTCCGCTCAGAAACAGAATGACAGAAACAGTCCAAGGAAGGCCAGTACCATCCAGGAGAGCACAGATGGTGTTTTCAGAGGGAGGAGGAATAAATGATCCTCCCATTTAGGAAAAGGGTACATGACAGTTTTAGCTGTATCTCCCTGTTAGGAGGGTTAGCTGGGAGCTGCCATTTGCTCCGTATCTTGTCATAACTCCACAGCAGGAGTTTGTCTGGAGATTATGACCTCTGTTGTGGCCAAAAATTTACAAACCAATCTACTTGGTTCTCATTCCTCTTTGGGTTTTGTTAACTGATGTTTTAAAAATCATTTTAGTGGTAGTGATAGTCTTGAAACTGTGAATACATTGTTAATGGACGAACTGTTGCTTGCCTTATTCTTCAGCCAGACTGAAAGCATGCAATGAAATAAACTTGGTCTGGGCATTTGGATCCTAACCATGTTTGTTATCCATAAAAGCTGCATTTTCGAGATCAGACCCAAGGGGTCTGAGTTTCTCAGTGTTTTTTCCTCAAAAATAGCCACAGCCTGGTGCTTGGGGAAGAGTAAGAGCAGGGCAAGCATATTTGATACTTCCCCTGAATAACCTCCCAGCCTCCAGCTGTTTTCGGCTCAGGGAATTTCCTGAGCTGGATGTTGTCTTTGTGTGTTTAATAATGCTCAATAGTTTTTTCACAAACTTGACCCTCCTTGAGCTGAAGTAAACCCCTTCCATCTTGCTAAATGAAGGGGAATTCCTGCCACCACCTCTGTTCCAGCTGCTGGGATGAGACATCTGAAGCCTGCGGTCCTGGAGTATAGGATGAGTTCTGACATTCGGGGAGGGGGGGAATACAAGGGTTACAAAGGAAAATAGTGATGTTTGAAATATGGATAGTTATTGCTGAAGTACAAAGTTGAAGTATTGTGCTGAATAAGGGCATATGATCAAGAATGAAACCAAAACACTAAAAAAAAAGAATACCACGTACCAAAGACGAATCCTTATTCAAATTTGAGACATTTGAGTCTTGCAGTAACTGCTCGTCTTGTCGGTTCTCTTCCTCTCATAAGTATGGCTTTATTTATAAACGATTAGCTTTCAAAAGGAAGCCATCAGGAAATGAATAACTTTGTAGTCACAGCTGGGTTTAAAAAGCAGAGATAAAATAGCAAGCTTTTACCAAGGCGCTCTGTCCATTTTGTGTGCTGGATGATGCAGGAGTTTTGTGAAAAAGCATCTATTGATTCTGTAGCACAAGAAATTAATGTACTCTATTTTCTTATTTTTGGCACTACATGTGGTTCCTGTCCTTGATTTCAAACATCAAAAATGTTTGGGTTTGGGTTTTTTTTGAGCTTCCTGATTTTAAAGTAACTTTGTTAAACTGTAGAAACTTAGAAAATGCATCAAAAATGGGGGACAGAGCCTCATCCAATGGAGCCAAAACAGTTCCCTTTAGGTGGGTCCTTGGCCAAGTAGGTGACTCCTCAGCAGTGTTGCCCAGCTCTCTTCCGTCTGCACGATGGGCGGGAGCGCTGGGACACTTCCACCCAGTCGGTGACACTTGCCAGTTGCGTGCCTACCTTGCCGAGGGGCGACGGGGGGCGATTGGCACAGGCACAGTTCAATAGCCAGCAGGGATGGAAGGGGGCAGGTGATGTCGAACGAGTCTGGCAGAAAATTTTTATTCACCTTTAAAGTTCTGTTTAAAGAAGTGGCAAAATGATAGCGAAGTGCTCATTTCAATGTGCATCGAGAACTAGTGATGGAAAGCACTATACATGGGAATGGCACTGTAACAGTAAATGTGTAAGCTTGTTTTTTGGAGGCTTGTGACTTGTTCAGTTTGGGATGAATTTTCATGGGGGTGGCAGAAAGCTTATCCCTGACGTGGCAGCCAGATTTTTAAATCTGTGCTCCAAAGCATGAATGTTCTAGAGGTTTTCAGCAAAATGGTGGTAAGAATTTTCTTCAGATAATTTGTTCTGCGCACACAATTTATTTTTCTATGGCTGCATTGTCAGCCTGATACACCACTCGAAGCACTGAAAGCGTTTTAAGTTTGGTATAGTAACAAGCAACTTGCCCTTATCCTGTAAATTGTTAGGCAATCTGCAAACATGGCTCTCTGCACCACAGCGCTAACATCTGTTAGTGTAAAAAATTTAGTCTAGCTTGTCTAGTTCCTAGTCGGGAACTTTTAAGATGACATTTGGCTCTTCTTTAAGCAGTTTCTGCTTTAATGTCAAGTGGGAGAAATTATGAAAACGCTGAGAGCTGAATAGATATACTCGCATGATGGCAATTTTAGAAGGAAGCAAAGCACAGTCCCTTAAGCATTCATCTGGCCTACTGGGCTGCAGCATGGCCTAGACAAAAACAGTACAAGTGCAGTAATATGACTTTTATTTGTGGATGACATCTGATATTTTCTAGTTGTCCATGGCAGTGCTATAGCAGCATTAAGTTGCTTGAACGCCGCTGTTCGTACGCCTTGTGGAGTTGTAATCTCATCCAGCAAAACAACAGGATGCTGGTGGTCATAGGAAAAAAGGCTCTAGTTTAAATAGTTTGGCACATCAAAGTATTAACAAAAATTATTACTATTAAAATAAATATTGCAAAAAGGCATCTGTATAATAATAGGGATTGAAATTGAGCCGTATGTGACCGTACCTTCCAAGGGCTTTAGACAGAGTAAAATACAAGTTCATATATTTACATAAGTACCATCCTGATGTGAAAGTATGCACTGAGCTTAAGTGAAGTTCCGTTCTCTTTCACACGTATATTGATTATAAATGTTTTGACAGTTCTTCCATTTACCTTTCCTTTGAAAGTCATGCAATCAGTGTTTGGGATATGGTCTCAAAGATGAGTTGCTCTCTCCAAACATATGTGTCAATTTATTTTCTTTTTTTTTTTTTTTGTCACGTCATCAGTATGAAATCAGCTTGAAAATGATGGTTTTCCAAGGTTTGGGGGGTGGTGATTGGTGATTACTAACTTTATTTTTGGGTATGTGACAGTCTTTTCATGGCATGTAAGTAAATTTTGACTAGCTGAAGAGAGATGGTCACAGAGAATTAAGAAAAATAATGTTTAGGGAGTTACTGTTTTTTTTTTTTTCTTTTTTAAAGGAAATGTCTTTCATCCCTTTCTTACTCTTTTTAATTTTGTTTTATTTAGGTCGTGCTATTTAATCTACTTTTATAGTTACCAACCACCAAACCCCAAAACGTATTAGTCATCATTTCCCTTAAACTGGACTCCCATATTAAGGCAATTATAGCATGTAACAAATGTAGTTAGTGCCCAAACTGTGTCCAAGTCCGTGTTTCAAGGGGAAGCCAAGTTATTTATATAGGACTGAAGTGTAACATTTCTCTGATAAAGGCCAGTGTTTGGGAATGAAGGTTAAATGGGAACGATGGTCCCCTGCCAGCCTGGCAGAGAGTTGGGGTCATGTAATGTTGTCACTAAGCCAGCCAGCAAGCCAGGGTAAGAAATAGCTTCTGAATAATTTTCTTTATCTGTTAACCAGTCAGGAAGCTGTAACTGTGATAGCAGTGAAGCTAAGTTATTTAAAAACACTGATAATTAAGAGATTACTAAGTGTTGGTTGCTATGCTATGTAGCTTACCCTTCAGCTATTTTTTTTTAAAGAAGATCGGACACAGCTTGTTTCCTGTTTAACATTTTAATTGCTTCATTTTGCTCAGTAATAATAAGTTACTAATATTTAAGCAAATCAGACTGTTATGTTCAGAAAGTGTCTACTAATAATTTCATTATTTGCTGGTGGGGGGCATAATTGTCCCATGATTTTTTTTTATAACTCCTTAATCTTGATGTAAGAAGTGTGTGCTGTTTGGAGAGATTTTCAGCTGTATGACGAGGAAGTGGTCTTGAGATTGCCTATCTAATGATGTGAATAATAATATGTGAATAACTTGTGACTTCCTGATGCATATGGATTTGATTTTTTTTATGGGGTTTTTAGTTCTCTATTTCATGAGGAGAGGAAAAAAAAGGAAAAGACTAAGGTATTTCATAGATTGATTGCAAAATAGGAAAGCTAGATTCATTCACAAACAATTTATGTATAGAATGAGTCTAGGATAAAAAGTTGAATGTCTATGCTTTGGACCAAATTTGTGGAGCTATATTGATTTACAGCAGCTGCCTCCAACCTCCCCCCTTTTATCAGAAAAGCGGTATGCTAATAAATTAAGTATAATCAGTCAAAAGACTGCAATGGGGTAATAACGATTTAGGCGTTGAGGATACTGCTGCTGAAAAATAGTCTCCAAGGATGCCTTAAAAAGGTGCTTTCACGTGTTTGAGTGCTCAGCAGTCACAGTTTAGCTTGAAATTGTGAGGGGAGAGGAGTGCGCATCTGCTGCCGGGGTCCTGGGTGTCAGCACGGGTGTGCGTGTGGACCCGTGTTCTCGGCTTCATGGTGTTTGAGCTAGCTGAAATTCTGGCTGCTAAGAGGTATATCTTTAATATTTTAGCAGAACACGTGCCCACGTGAATACCTTACTGTGGCTTTTACATATGTTCGCTTTTCTTCTGATTCTTGCTCTGCATGGCTTATCACGGTATTTAAACGGTCAATTTATGAACTTTGCATCAGTATTAAAATACCGTTTTAAAGGTCGCTTTCAGGTACATTAGGCAGCTGGACACCAATGCACTTAGATATTTGTTCATTGAAAGTCTTAACTGAGGATCTCTGTGCCACTTCAATAACTTTTGCTAACATTGTGATAAGTCTGATGTTAGATATTTTGACTGTTTCCACTGGCTTTGTTTTGACGGTTTTCTTAAATCTGATTTTTTTACAGTGATGCGTGTAGCAATGGGGATGCTCCTGGGATCCTTTTTGTGGTGGATGAGCAGTGACCGGAGTCTGGGACTGTATTTATAGCTTGGTGTTCACACAAATCTCCACCTGGCAGCGCTGGGGTGCCGATATACTCGCAGACCATTAGAGTTGTTGCCAGAAATGTTTGCTTAGCACGTTATAATTACTGTACAGACATGAAGATATTGTTGCTGCCCACTGTGCATCACTTTCCAGCCTCAGGTGATTGATCGTAAGGACCAGGACCTTCCTGTCCCTAGCTGTGGTCACTGCTAATTGAGCCAGGGAGAATCTCTCTCACACTTTGCTTCTTGGTTCCCCTCTGTTTGCTGTTGAGGTGGAAAGTTTGACCACTGCCCTTCTTAATCAGGCTGCTTTCACATGCCCTCCTCGTCATCGCTGATACCGCCTGGTTGGCGTGTCGTAAGGGTGGTGTACGTGCAAGGGGGAATAAATGCATGTAAACTAAGATACCTTGCTTGGGTTTCAGCTCCTGGTGCCTGCAATGTCAGTGCTTATAAACCTTAAATAATTACTAATAAGCACGGTTCTGGGGGATTGAATCTTGCGTGGCACTGCCGCCTTGTGGGCTCCGGCTGGGGAAGGCTGGGCACCGGCTCAGCGGCACTAAACAAATTTCTGTTTAATTGCCATGTTTATGTTAAGAATCATCTTTATTTTGAGAGGTTTGAAACCAGAAAACCTGTGCAGAGCTTCAAAATAATAATGTCAGCTGTAAGTGGTTAGAGAAGTCTTGTAATTATGTCAGTTACCCAAGGAGAAACATACTCTTCTTACATTTACTTCTACCCACAAGTAATGTAGCTGTAAGAAAACATGCCTAAATCATACTGCGTTTTCAGTGGAGATGTATGACCCACGCATATGCGTGTGTTTTGTGGTGACAGCAACCATCTAATGATGAATAAAACATACACAGATTTTGATTTGATGCTCTATTGCCACCTTGTGCTCATACATCTTTCCACCACACACTGGCGATGCAGTAATATGTTGCAGTAGAGAACCTGCATTAGAGATGACATTTGATTAGACAGCATTTTAAGCAAACAGTGCCAAAAGGAAATGTCAGTTCCTCTTCTGAATTCCTGCATGCAAAGCCCTGTTTAAATAATACAAGGAAAATATCTTCTGCAGAAAAAAGAACGATAGCTTTCATCATTTTGAAAACCAAGAGGTAAGCCATTTTTCTGACGCAGAAGCTCAGTCTGACTTCGATTAGCGGAAAAGCTCATGAATCACAAACTGAAGCAGAGACAGTATTTGTGCATTGTGTTGTGAACTGGAGAATTTATGAGAGTAATTTAAACCTTTTTGAACATTTTAATAGGGAATAGAAGCAGTTGTAGAAGTAGTATTGACTACTTAAAGTGTATTGATTTGTTCCAAAGATTTCTACTTGTTGGGCTCTGGAAAGTGTGCCCCTGAATGTTTATCCTGTCAGCATTTGTGACTACTTATCTGGCCCAGACACAGACTTTGGCTTCTCCTGCTCCATTAGGAACTTTATTCAGGCAGAGGGAAATGTAATATACCAAGGTAGCTGATATCTTCCTAGTAAAAATCGGTCCTTTATAAAATGCTGGAGATACTGTGCAATTTAAGTTATAGCTGAAGTATTAATGCTGTAGTAAAATTCTCTATAGAGAGCTAACAGGCAAAACTTGGTGTTCCTAACAGGTACTTTTAGCTAGGAGAACTGGATAGTAACAGAAGCAGCCTCAAAACTTCACGGATTCTGAGCTCCATGAGGAAGCAGGTGTATCATTATAAACCAGTTTCTTCTTCCCCTCTTTTGGCATGGCTTACTTGGTAGTTAAATTACTTGGTAGCAAATTCTTCTTGTCTGAACCTGCTCGACACCTGCAGTTTGTGAGGATAAAGAGAACTAGGAGAACTGAATTTGCAGAACTAAATCTGGCCAGCTAATAAACGCACTGTGGAGGATAGCGGGTCCCCAGCTGCATTGTATTTTACCTATATTTATAAGTAGTACAACATAGGCTCTTCAAATTTAGAGAGGCAAATGGGGTACATCTTGATATAGCTTGAAGACCTGAATGTTAAAGGCTAGACAAGAGATTTTCCTCATCTGTTACACTATGGTAAAAATTGCTGTGACCGCTGAAGCCAGCTGGCTGCTGAGCTGCATGAGTACCTACAGTAACTCAGACAGTGTAGAAAGGGGTGTAATGCGAGTAATGGCAGTTCCTGATCCGTGGAACCTGTCCAGGGACATGCCCAGGTGGGTATTGAGTTGTTTTGACTTGCTTACCATAGGCTATGAGAAGGGCAGTTACTGGTCTAATACAGATTATAACGTGTTATCTCATGGTAACTTATTCTTCTGTTATAAAATTGATGCAAAGCAGTTCTGAATCTGTATGGTATCAATTTATTTTAATTTGCTAATTTAAGTAAACTTAACCTGTTTAAAAATTGTCTATCCAAGTGCCCACACGTGGTCCTGGCTTCTGCTTCACTGTAGTGAAGGGTGGACTCCAGTCCCGCTGGAGCGCGAATGAACACTCTTGGATGTGTGGTTCTCTCTGGGTTATTTCCCACAGATGGGTTGCTTTTGCACAGTTTCGCGAGGCTTCTTTTTTTCTGAAATCGATTTATCAAGCAGGTGCACCGAGGCACAGTTTAAAGTCATGTTTATGGCTGCATACAGTTCGCTGAAGCTTTGCTTGTCAGAGCATCCTTAGATAGATGGGGCTTGCTGGGTATGTGTCACTTTTCTTTTGAAGACCAGATCTCTTCAAAATTCAGATAAAGCCACAAAATATTTATTTCCTTGAAGGTGAATGTCCATGAGTAATACTACATTGTAGCTAGTGCCTAGTTTTGCAGCATAGGTGAGATTTGAATGTTTAAGAACAAAAGATGCTATAGAATCAGTCTTGAGACAGACGCACCAGCTCTGTGGTTAAATAGAGCGTGTGTGTACATAGGTGTAGTTAATCATACTCTGACCTCTTGAGTGGCCACAGTGCAACCCACTTCGGCCCCACTAGTGTCCAGCGGCTCCTACTGGAAGGGTGGCACCTCACAGAGGAAAAGGACAGTGAGTTTTAGTGCCTCGGAGACGGCAGATGGTGGTACTTGGTGCAGATTGCTTGGGCTCTTCCATAGGAGTATAAATGAGAGGATGAAGATAGTGCTTAGGCTGCTGAGCATCTCAGCAATGGAGTAAGAGCATCCTGGCTACGTGGTACGTGTGTGTTTTCCATTCTTGTGGATTTTTCCTCTCTCTTTTCCTGTTTGTTTTCACTTGAGGAAAAGATTATTTGCTGAGGAGAGCATGATTAAGTAATATGGTATCAATAATAATTGCAGTAATACAAAACAAATAATATTTGTCTTACAAAAATTATGTGATTACACATCTGACTGTTGAGGATTGGTTTTCAACTTGTCTGTAATTAGAAACTATTTGGGTTTATGTATTAGTTGTCAGAATACGATGGTAGCGTTTTTTTTAGGGGTTCCTATTTTGGCTTTCATTGCCTTCCTGCTTGGGAAATGTAAGTTTGGTATTTCTTGCATTTCAACTTCTGTTGCTTTATTTTCATTTATAGTTGACAAGACAACAACCTCATAAGTATCCGGTCTTTACTGGTAAATTTTAATTTGAAATGCCATTCTTAGCCTATTTTGTATTTCTTAAGTGTTGAGGTTATTGCAATGTGTAAAATAACTAGGAATCCCAAAGAGTTATTTCAGTTTCTGTCAGAATCTGGATTTTAGTTACATTGTTTGGCGTTTTTTTACTATTTTTATTGTTTTGTAGTGTAGTATAGTATCAATAAAGATATTCAAAAATTGGCTCTGACTTGCAGCTATTTTTCAGGACATGGTTTTAGAGTGTAGTGAGATCTTGACATTTAGTCAAGCATTGACATTTTCTGTTAGACCAGATTAAACCCTTCTTCGTGAAGATGCATGTCAATAGACTAGAAAATGGCAGTCAGAGGGTCACCTTTCCTTCTGATGTCACATCTGACTTCTAGGCAACAAAATAACATCAGGACTGAACTCGATCTCTGTCTGGAGTTGCAGGATTGTGTCAAATGCTTTCATGGACTGAAACTCCAAAACACCCTTTTACTTTTTGGTTTTAGTGTAAAACTGAGTTCTAACTGTGTCAATTGAATTGAATAGAAACAGTAATTTAATTACTATGTGTCCCTAATGTTCCCATCAAAGCTATGGAGAGAGTTCCAGTGTAGATCCTGTTTCATTTTGTGTGGTTGAAATAACTCAAGAAAGAAGGCCTGTCCTGTTAGGAAGTACCCACTGCTTGGAACGTAGCTGGGAATTGGCTCTGGGCAAATCTAAAACTATGGATGGATGGCTTCTGGGGTTTGCAAGCCCTTCCGTTCTTGTATCCTATATATCTACGCATGGCTAGTAGCTTCCTTCCCAGGATCTACCTTTTTTTTATCCTAAGATTAGGAGAAAGGTTTGAATTAGGAGGCCTCTGAGTTACTTCTGTTTTTTAAAGGCTGTGTGTTAGAGGTTGTCCGCTGCTGCTGCAAGTGGACAACCAGCATAAAAAACATTCCTTGGGCATCTGAAAGGTAGTTTATCTGAGCATGTGAATCTCTCTCTGTGACTGGTGATTGTTTCTTGGCCTCCGTTGAAACCATCTCCATTTTTGACCAGGTTAGCTCAATCTCTGGTGTGTATAGATGTGGCATATTGATGTGAATTCAAACACAACAGCATACCTTGTTCGTCTGTATAGTTTCCTGGATTTGCTTTATCTTCTTGCATGTAGTTAGCTTCTGCTTGGGTGTGAAGAAACTTGAGTATTGTACCTCCTAAAACATAAGAAACATCAGACCAATGTCTGCTTTCTGTCAGTGCATCAAAAAGAAGAGTCTTCCCAATCATCATCTGCCTGGTACATCGTGGTGGGCATGTTGTATTCTGTCGCTGTCCTACAAGCACAATATTCATGTCAAATTGTTTCATCAAAGCTGTCAGAAAACTAGATGAGGCCTCCTGTCTTTGATTGTCTGCTTGGGAATTTCCATATGTCATCTCTGAGTGATTCTGGAAAACTCCCTTATGGTCACCTAGGCAGGACAGATGGGGGTTTCAAGTTAAAGAGTCTTTTTGCACGATAGAAAAAAACCCCAACCTGTATTAAAATGAAATTCCACACACTGTTTATGGATTAAGTTTTTGTTTAGGAAGCAGAGGAGGTGGGAGAAGCACTGACGAGCTTTTGATGCACTGTCTCTGGGAACCTGAGTGCAAGCTGACGTATAGAAAATATGTATTTAACTCTTCTGTCTCAATGTGTAGGATGTTCTTTTGTAGTGTATTTGCTGTACAGATAAGCATAACTGGATTCTGCTGTCTCGCTCCCATAAGGAATGGAAGGAGTTAAGCGTATCTGATGAGGATGTTTTCATTCCCTCTTTATCACAGAGAGGCTGGATCACAGATGCGTTTTTGTGCATAGAAAATCAAAAGGTCAGAGGAGGGCACGGTCTGTTTTTGCCAAAGGACTGCCTGTGATCTGCAAAACAAGATGGTTGTCTGCTCTTAGTGTGAACTGAAGTAACGAGTTGTGCTGTTAAGAAAGAGATGACTGTTTAATGTCCTGGTGTTTAACACTGAGGAGCTGGGATCTAAAAGAAGAAACAGGCGTGTTGTTGGGTGACACTTGCTGAGGCTCTTTGCCTTTTTCTTTGTTGCCTTCCCAGACAAGCTGAGGATTTGGCACGTTCAGGGGCTGAATTTTCCTGGAGCTCTGGATCGAACATCTTAATCCAGTTGTTTCTCAGATTCCCAGTGATAAAACTGGAGAAAGATGTCAAACTGCCTGCTAAGATGAAATTCATCCGTGTTGATGTTGAAATAGATCTATTCTGCATGGGAAGTCTGCTTTGTGGCCTGTGTGTATCACTGTCTTCCCTGGTTTCCTTCTGGGCATCCTCTACCCTGGGCGGCAGTCTGTATCAGTTGCAGAATAAAACATTTGCGTGGAGTTTTTGGATAAGCCAGTAATAAAATTAGGGCGAGCTCTTGCCATTTGCTCAGGTTTTATTTTGGTGACTGTTGAGGTAATGTTTTCCTCTGGAAATTGTGGAGTATATTCTTGCTGCTGATAAGCAATGATGCAAGAAATCTTTAAAAGACTGCTTGTGTTTGATGTAGGAAGCTCTGTCAAGGCATGGGTTTGAACTGCTGCTTGTTTCCTCTCATCTTTGCGCTGGGTTGCTCGTCGAGTCATTGCTGGGTCAGAAGATAAATGGCCATTAATGCTTAGGCTGTATCGTTGAACCTCCCTCTGTGGTTACCTCTTACAAAGCTGTTTGCAGGAACAGGCTCGCTTTAATACGACTTTGTCTTCTTTTGGCAAAGCAAGCTGCAAGGAGTGGATAGCTACGTTAGAGTTGTGTGTGGCTTACGAGCATGGAACTGGGAAACGAACTCATTAAGGAAAAGACAAGAACTCCAGAAACAGAGGAGGGGAAAAAGCATGGGCATGGGGTAGGTGTTGTGGGATGGGCTCAAACTAGGACAGGTGGGGAAGAGTTGAGGACAAAATAAGAGAAAAGGGTTAGAAAGGAAAAAAGAGTTGGAAGATTTAGAAGCCCTCGACTGGCATTTTTCTATTTGAAATGTTGTGAAAGATTGACCGAGGCTTGTCCTGCTTACCAATGCATTACATGAGGCGAGTTGAAGAGAAAGGAGGGCATAGGTCCCTGGGCTAACTATATACATTATCCTGAAATGAAAAAGACAGAGTCTAAATTATACTTTGGAATCATTGCAGATTTGCTGTGGTATCTAGGTCTGCATTCATTAGAATCTTTTTCGAAGCTTTGTCACTGTAATGTTTCCATAGGTGTGGGTCAGTCCATCCCAGTTAAGCCCGTGTCTTCGCTGCAGTAATAAATAGTAAACTTCCACTCAAAAATGCATCTTTGAGAAATGTGTGCTATGCATAATAAATGAACGAAGGTTGATGGGAAAGTGACCACAGCAAACACAGCTGCCATCAGCTATTAGAGCGCAAACCTATTCCCTGATGTTTTAGGACAAGCACTCTTCTATTCCTTCTGTGTGAGGGAAGGTCAAGAAAATGGCTCCCTGATTTCACAGATGTGACTCCTGGATTGATTGGCAGGGTTGAAAATCATCGTATGCTCTTCTGGGCAGTTACAGACGTCCATTAGGAGGCCCTGTGTGTAACGGTGCTGCGTATGAGTTCTATTGGTTTTTTTTTGTGGTGTCCCAGTGGTCGTTCTACATCTATACCTTTGAACTTGGTATATTTTCCAGAGATCCAGATATTGCAGTTAATTGCAAGTCTTCGCATCTGTTTGAAATAAGTCAGTATTTGCCGTTGTAGAGATCTAGTGTCTCTTCAGCCGCGAGTGGGATTTTTCAGTACAGCGTTTTGAGCCCTAGATGGTTTCCCATATTGTACTGCAGCTGTCAAAAGCCACGGTAATGAGTTGTAGCTAACTAAGGATCTGCTGACAGCAGGGGAAGAAAGGAGCTGCATAATTTCATTATCCTTTTGACTTGTAGAGAGTAAATGCTTTATAACCTCCTCTCTTCATTGATACTAATGCCTCTGGAATCCCTTTGTTTTATTAAACCTCAGCCAGTTGAGGATATCCCTCTGAGGCTCTAGTAGCTCAAATATGAGCCTGGCTATTATACATGATTTTAGGTGTCGTTATCCCAACATATCTCTGCTTTTCAATTTCTGTTCAGTTCTAGTCTTTAATTGAAAAGGAAACATTTTATCCCTAATTGCATGATTGATGCTATTTCTATCCTGTCCAAACAAAGTACAGTCCTTTCTTAGCAGTCTCAGCTTTTTGAATTAAAAAATACTTGGCTTCTCATTCCAGAAACTTAATGTTTAGTTATTTTGGAGTTGCTCTTTATGTTATAACTTCAGTTGCATAAGCCAAGAACATTGTTTTCTGGGAAGTCGTTAGCTTTCCATTCCTTACTTTACGCAATGTCACTCAGATTATTGCAAGGAATCTGATGAGATGGTGGCTTTCAGTGTCCTGTGGAGTCATTTCTGCAAACAATATGGGGTCTGGTCCCACTTCATTTAGGTTAGCAGTGAAATTCCTATCCGCTTCAACAGGGTCATCGTGGGTTTTTATTTGTGGGGGTTGTGGGTTTTGTTTATTTGTCTCTTTGTGTTTTTTTTGTAAGCTTTTTCCACTACTTTTTTGTCATCTAGCCAATTCTACAAGTGTCAATACAATATCTGCACTAAGGTCTACAAGTACATATTTCAAACACTTTGTATTTAATTTATTACCATGGTGAATGGTAAATGTGACGCCATTGTACTCAAACTGCTGTTCTGGCTGCCAGGCAATTGCTGTGTTGGAGTATAATGCCATCCTGGTGAGGTTAACTTGTTGGTAGCTGTACTTAGAGGGAATGTTTAGTTGCCACAACCCACCTTCTAACAGCCTACGTGCCCAAAGAGTGGACTTGGAGAGGGCGAGATTTTCCCAGCCAGCTTGATGTTGTGGCCACTGGATGTGCTGGTGGAGCTCTTGCTGGCCTTAAAAATGCAGGGGCGAATCACAGAGCGATAGGGCTTGAAAGGGACTTTTGGACACCATTTAGTCCACCCCCCCTGCCAAAGCAGGGTCACCTACAGCAGGTTGGACAGGAACGTATCCAGGCGAGTTTTGAATATTCCCAGAGAAGGAGACTCCACAGCCTCTCTGGGCAGCCTGTGCCAGGGCTCTGCTACCCTCAAAGTAAAGCAGTTTTTCTTTATGTTGAGATGGAATTTCCCGTGTTCCAGTTTGTGCCCGTTGCCCCTTGTCCTGTCACTGGGCACCACTGAGAAGAGTCTGGCCCCGTCCTCTTGATTCCCGCCCTTTAGATATTGATAAGCATTGATGAGATCCCTGTTGGAGAATGGCTCTGGGAACGGGGACATAAGTCCCTAGAAGAGCTGGTCGAAAGCATGTAGAACAGTCAGGCCTGGGTTAGCATAACTAGGCCTTTATCTTTGCTAAGATAGGTGAACTATGCAGGCAGCACTACTAATGTCACAGTGACCTCGAGTATGGAATAAACAACTTTCAGGGCTCGGAGCCAGCACAGAAGGAGGATGGTGTACGGACTGTGAGAACCGCAAGAAGGGGTGGTAGTATTAAAATGTAATCTCTAGAGTATAACCAATTATATCACTGTACGTGTGCATAATTAACGTAGAGACTATAAAAGTAGCTGNCCATTGACAGTCTTCTCTTCTCCAGGCTGAACAGCCCCAGGGCTCTCAGCCTTTCCTCATCAGAGAGGTGCTCCAGTCCCCTGAGCATCTCTGTAGTTCCCGGCTGGACTCTCTCCAGCAGTTTGTTGTCTTTCTTGAACTGGGGAGCCCGGAACTGGACACAGTGCTCCAGATGTGGCCTCACCAGGGCAGAGTAGAGGGGGAGGATGACCTCCCTCGACCTGCTGACCACGCTTCTTTTAATGCACCCCGGGGTACCATGGGCCTCCTTGGCCGCAAGGGCACATGGCTGGCTCATGGGCAACTGGTTGGCCACCAGGACTCCCAGGTCCTTCCCGCAGAGCTGCTTTCCAGCAGGTCAACCCCTAACCTGTGCTGGTGCATGCGTAACCCTACGCTTGCCCTTGTTGAACATCCTTCCCCCCACCCTGATAAGTGGAGAGATGAGCTTTTGTGGGACACCAGCCCCTTCCTCGACAGGCAGGCAGAGAGGGGGAGGCTGCAGAGAGAAGTGAGAGCCGAGCCAGAGAAGTATGACCCTCCAGCACAGAGTAATTCCTTCTCTGGACTGGAATTGGCCAGTGTAGCTATGTGCTGTCTCTTGCTAAGGGTGAATACTCCAAGAGCCAGCGCAGCTCACTGCTTTTACGGAACCAGTAAATAATGTGCGGTATACCATATGAAACAACCTGATGGTAAGAAGTGGTACCATCCAAGAACATTGAATCTTTCACTTTGTCTAATTATGAATAGGCAGAATTGTTGGATTTGAAGGGAAACTTTTATGAATGTATTTAATTGAAGATACCGGAGGCTTACAGAAGTACAGAACATTCGATATATGTTAATTTGTAATTAAAATTTATTATTAATGAAATACATATATTAAACCACATCTTTATTATTTTCTTTTTTTTTTAGAGGTTGTTATTAGACTTTATGAATGAATTTCTGAATAAACCTTTTGATTAGGAGCTTGCTTGCTTGCTTGCTTTATTATCTCTATTAAAGTTTCTTAAGGAAAGATCTGCTTATTAGGGTTATTCAAGGACAATGTAGACTTAATTTTTCTTGGTTTGTGGTTGGGAGCAGGAGATGGCTTAGTAATTTTTCAAGAGGAGCCCTGTGTATGTATAAATCCTGACCCTTTATGACACTGTCAGGCATTTGATAGAAGGATTAATTTACTCATAATATTTTGCACTATTAAGCATCCTGACACATTTTACAGACATTATCTTGGTTTTGTTCTGTGCTGTCTGCCTGCTAGGATCTCCAGTTAGGAGGTAAGAAGAGAAGGATGAGGAGATGAGTCTGTATAGAATGAGGTTATTAGGCAAAAATACAAGAGCTTTATCGTGTTGAATTGGTTTTATCGCAACAGTAATGCCAGTCTCTTTCTCTCTCTACACAGGCATACAAATCTAAAATTTAAGTATGTTTTTCCCCCTATTTCCTAAGTAACGCATGGCACAACATGACAAAGACTAAGTTGCAAATTATGGATTAGCACATCGTTTTGTCTGTGTTCTGAAGCATTTCACTGGTCAAGTTTTAGATCGGTGAGATCTACGCACAACAAAGAGGAATGTCCTAAATCCAGATGCTGTTTTCTGTCTGGATGCACGTAGGAGACCCCCTGAAGAGAAAGTTTTTCAAGGTGCTGGAATTCGTTGGTCCCGTTCCGTTTTGTCAGGCTGTACATAGATCTCTGAGAATTATTTGAAGATGTGACCATAAGGAGGATTTATTTTCCTTGAATGGTATTTTTGAAAGCTGTAAGAATATCTCAAATATATGAGAATGTTTCAGTTGTGTTCAGTATGTGCCAGGAAGAAAAACAGATGCTTTTTTTTCTGCGGCAGCTGAGCTGAAGTCAGTGCTGACGTTCTTGTTTACAGCATGTCATCCTAGAAACAGGCTATTCAGAAGATTTCTTATGTTCTTTAAAGTCTGATATTTGAAGTCCTTAATTGTCATGTTCTCCTGATTTTTCTAGCCTTGAGATAATGAAATGTAATACTGACATTGGGTGTTGGGGAGTATGACACAAAGATACTAATGAAGTCGCATACTGTAATTACTGGTTAGAAAATTATATGCTAAGTAGTAACTGACCAGAAAAGTCTGATGTATCGCTCGTTTGGAAAAGGCGTTATTTCTACTTTTTTTTTGGGNCAGTTTGAATGCAAGATGCCTGCTGTGGGAGGAGGTAATGGGAAGAGACAATGGCATCTGCGTTAGTTGCTAATTTTAACCTCTAGCTATCTTTTCTCTCAGGGTGCACAGTGCAGACAGAAAAGCTCGTGGGCGAATAGGGAACAAATCGTTTTCCCCCAAGTAAACTAATTACATGCCAGACAGAAATGATTCTGCCAAAATGACTGATCTTCCTTCAAAAAATCATTCCAGCAGTCTTTTCAGCTTCCAAAACAGAGTAGGAGTCTGGTAGGTAGACGCTCTGTTCATGTAAGCTATGGCTGAATCCAAATAAATATGACAGGTGGGTGTATGATATGTCAGACAGTGGCAGAGTCACTCTGAACACATCTTCTTATGGAAATCCGAAGTTCTTCATTCCTAGACACTCCGTGCTTTTTGGTACTCGTTTCACATACAGAGTTCCTAAATTAAATTTACGTTTTGGGATGAGTGGATAAAACGAGGAATCGGTACAAGAACTCACTGACGTCTCGTACCTCAGTTTCCAAGAACCCTGGTTATATGAGTGATTGTAGCCAAGGAAGACAATTTTCAGTTACAGTTGGCCTGATGAATTAGCCTTCTTTCTTGATTGCAGATTGTCTGCAAACAGATTGCAATTTTAACAAACATGTTTGCTATTTATAATAAGATTGTGCATAAATTTTTTTCTGAAAATTGCTGTTAGTAGCAAGATTTACTTTGTGATCCTGAGAGAATACTGAGAGCAAACCCTTCCCATAAAATGTCAATGATAAACAAATAGAAAAATGTGGGAACGCAGTTGGAGCAAAATCATACAGAAGTCACTGGGATGTTTGCATATCATTTTTCTCATTATTTGTTCAGCTGTAACAGTGAGTGAAAATTGACACCATCTGATAGCTATTCAGTAGTCCATGTAAAATGAGTCTGATGGGCTCTGGGGAGTTCCCGGCAGATGTATCCTCATCTCTTGGATCACCTCCACAGTTCGTATTAATTGACAACCTCATCGCTGCCAGCTGCAGAGAGACCCGGCAATGTGCGGCTCTGAAGTCGGAACAGTGTTTCCACGCAGGATTTGGTTCTTCTCACAACTCACTGGGGAAATGCCACCGAAACAGCACAGAAAGGTTTATGATAAGACTTTTCCTACTCTGCCTGCTATTATGTTCCTAAAAATGTTCTGGTCTTCATGAATATTAGTATGATATCTTTCATTCTTAGCCGTTCCTCCACATGCACTGTAATTTTATTTTGCTACATAGCTATTTTCTAGCCAGACCCAAGCCACTACCTTTTTTTCTGTTGGGTTGGTTTGGTGGGGCTGGGGAAGGAAATGCCTGTGATTAGGGTAAATCGAACAGCCATGAAGGTTTCTGTCCGCTAGGACAGCAGACGGCACTGGTACCAACTTCCTAGCTAGCTTTGACTTGGCAAAGCTATTAAAGAAGTGAAGAGGCTATTCAGGTGTCGTCTGATCTTGCTGCTAAGGTTTCTGACAAAGACTGTGTTTGTAGTTGTATTTCTTATGACAGTTACTTGTCTTGGAGTAATTGGAAAGAGATCACCAGCTTGTCACAGAATAATGACCCTGTTCCTGCATTGCTGAAGGAGCTTGGATCGAGCTGTCCTGTAGCCAGTTACCAATTTATTGAGCTATTGTACCTCTTATTAAAAAATATTTAAAACTTGTATGAGAGCTGGATCTCTCCAACTACGCTAGGAAGCATTTTATTTTACTTCATTCACAGTTTGGGTCACCATAATAGACAACGTGAAGCGTGGACTGGAAAGAGGCCAGGAGACCCATCTGCTAAAAAAAAAAAAAATCTCTTTCTAATTACAGTCTAGTAGGCAGAGCCTGGGGAGAATGACATACCTTTTCTCCTATGAATATTTTCATGAACTTTGCCTGTCTCGGGAGATTCCCTCGGTGCTATGCTAAATTGGATCAATTGTGTGTATACAAAAGAAAAGGACAAAAGATGAGTGTATATGTCAGCGTTACCGTAAAACTTTGTATCTTCTCAGCAATGAAGTAGTAAAAGGGTTCTGCTCCAATTTGTGGGCACAACAGTTGCTGAAGGACAGGGTGTTTTCTTGTTCTAGGTAGGTGTGTATTTTAATGCTCTGTAAATTGCATCTGAGAAAGGAAGTTTCTTGCTTTGGCTGATGTTTTAAAGTTTGCAGTAACAGTATACAGGATCAAAAAGTTTATTAAAACATTTTGTTGCGTCTATCCGCCTGTTTATACATTTCTAATGCGTCCAGCTCAATATGATCTCTTGCTCGTATTTTAGTTTTGATTTTTAGTTTCAAGGAGTTTCATGGTTACAAAAGACGTGTTTGAGCAGTGGAGTCTTCTGGCATGTTGGAAAACTACTCCCAATGGAGATATTTATTAAAAATAAACAAAAGCGTCTATTGCAGTGCATATATCCAGGTCACCTTCAAACAAATTCGCAACAATTCTTTTTTTATTCAGAAAAAGAAAAATATCTGTAAAGATGCGTGGTTGCAAGCATTCAGTAAAAACCAAACAAAAAGAAAAAACCCAACCGACGTAACCTTGCAATCCTACCCTCTGTGACCTCTGTTTGTTGTAATTCTGACTGCCCTGATTCCCAGTGCTCATAAATATTCTACTACATCAGTGGCACAAAAGAAATTCCCTTGTAGCATTCCACATAAAGACCCAGTTTCTTATTAATTTTGCATAAATATTCTTTCTCCTGATGATAGAAACTAAAGGCAATAACTCCTAAGCATTGTTGTTGACCGGCTTTGTTGGTTTCCTTACTTTGTAGCAGGACTAACGGGTGGGTTACCTACAGTGGTTCCTCCAGGTATCCCTGTATTAGTAGCAGCAGTTCTTAGTAAAATTTTGCGTTTTCACTTGCAGCTGATCGTGCAGGGATCAGTTAGGACTCAACCCAAAGTTTTAAAATAATAATTAAAAAAAAGGATAGAGCCACAGCTGTAGCAAAGCAGTTTCTAATCTTCATGTGCTAATGGATCAGATCTCTAGATATAGAACCAAAATAGCTAATCTGCCCTTGCAGCATGATATTTGCTGTTTCATGACTCTTATGTTCATATCTGGTCCTGCAAGATTAGTTACGAAAAGCATTTTGACAAGTTTCTGCTTTTTCACTCTTCATGTGGAAAACAATTAGAGTATAAATAAAATAAGTGATTAAAAACGCATTTCAGAGACCTACCCTGAACTCTCACTTTAACGTTGGATAGAATAATTGAAAGCATTTCCATTTCAACTCTAACCGTACGACTTTATTTTCTTCTTTGTTTTTCTGTGTCATAATGCTGTCAATTTAGGTTCTTTGGACTAATGTTTGCTTTGGCGTTTTATAATACAGGATTTTCTATTATTTTTGTCTCATTTCATCATGTTGCAGATCATTGTAGAAAAGAGCTGATCAATAAGAGGAGGTCTAAACTATTTCTAGCTATTGTGTTTTAAGGAAGTAACATTTATTGAAAACTTTATAGTTAACTTAAACATGTAACTGCATATAATACAGTTTCCACTTGCAGAAATAATTAAAGGTGTCTAAGTTACATGTAAGTGATTAAGGGTGGTGAGATACATAAATAACTGTCTGGGGTAATATAATATAATTAGCAGAAGGGCTGACCTGTGTGAGGCCAGTGGCCTAGAGGATTAGTTTGTGTTTATTAGCCAGTCATGTTCAATAGCTTTTACTCAAGTAGTTCTGTTGAAGCTTTTTTTTTTTCTTAAAAAAAAAAAACAAACAACCCCAGTATTCAGCATTAATAAGATGTGCAGCGTCAGACTCTTCATATTACAGAAGCTACAACCATTTATTATTTATAAAGAAAATGAAGTGATGATGAGTTTTGCACTGCTTGGTTCCTTTGCTGTCCTTATTGCAAAATGTTTTCTGACTGCTTCAATTTTCACTGCTAAAAGTAATGGTGAAGCCTTTGGGGCAGGAAGCACGCCTTTCTCTTTACCCTATAGCTAGCAGGGCTGTTGTAAGGAGATAGGGACGAGCAGGTAAAGACCTTTGTTAGGCACTTCTGTATAGAAGACAAATTAGCAGAAATGACAACTTTGGGTGCATCACCATTTTCCAACAGCTGCCGTGAGCAGAGCTTGAGCAAACTTTAAATGTGGTGTAGACTTGTTCCCATTCCTTAAGAGCACTCGGCTCCTTTTTTTCCCCATCTCCCCCGTGTTTCCTTCAAAAAAACCCACAAACAAAGCCCAACCAACCCACCAGCAAATCACCTGTGTCTATGAATGGTTTTGAGAGGCAGCACTGCCTGTCCTCACGTTCCCGTGGGTTGTTGACGGGGGGGGAAGACATCTGCACTGGCAGGCGGCCGAGCGCTTGTTCTGTGAGCTCTGCCGCTGGAGCAGAAATATCTCCTAAAGATGAGAGCGTGGCATGGCAACCGCTGCATCAGCATCGCTGTTGTTTCACAGGGAACCGTCTGAAGCATCGCAGCTCTGCCCAGTAATGGCCGTAATGAGCTGGGGCAGTTTGTGTCCCTCTCTCTAGGGTAGGTTCACTGTAGGCTTCCATCAATAGAAATGGGCAGTTATGTACTGCTGTCCTACTTCTTGAAACGCCCCCAAGAGCATGCCTCTGCTACTCATAACTATTGTTCTTACCAGTTTTTATATCTATTTCTTAGAATACCTGTCACTGGCCTCTTCAAAGAGGCCTGCTGTAGTTTCATGCTGCTGTTGCAGTAAGAGGACACTTGTCCTGGAATGAGATGAGTCCCTTTTCCTGTAAACCCTCAGTGTCACTGCAAGCCTATCTAGAGACTTTGTTGGAAGCCTTTTTTGTGTTATTTAGCCTTAGTTTAGATATCTGCTGAAATCAGGGTAAAGTAGAAGAGATCAAAACTGTGTGTGTTGTAATAGGTCAGTTGCTCGTTAGTAGCATGTAGTCTTAAAGAGACTTTCAATAAATCTTCATATATTTTTTTTCAAGTTAATCTTGCAAGTCTGTTACAATATTTTCGATGGTTGATTAATGCTTCTTTACTTGGCAATTGAATTGATGATCTGTGAGGCTTCAAATTGTTGGTGTACATAGATTAATCTAAGAAAAGAAAAAAAAAACCCTAGTATGGTAATGCTGCAGTTTAATGAGATTCTGTCTTGCGTTATAAATAGTAAAGTTGACAGCTGATTGTTCCAGTCCATAATTACAAAGGGAAGAGCTTGTGACCATGGGTTAGATCCATTTTGTGGTTTGCCAAGTTCAGTTTGGGGATGTGAGGAAGGCCGGGAGGGTTTGACTGTACGAGTTTGTCCCTTGTGAGAGAGTGCCTTTGTCAACCAACTTCTCAGCTCTGCGGGTCTGCAAAACATACACAGTCTGATTTTTTTTTGGTTTTTTTTTTTTTTGTTTGTTTGTTTTCTTAAAGGACTGGGAATCTGATGAAACAACTTATTTGGCATTTTCCGTAACCAGTACAGGAGGCCAGATATGTCAGTTGTGTAAAGCAGACCCACAACCCCACTCAACCCCCCTAGTAATTCTAATTCTGAGGAAAATGAGTTCTCATGGTTTGTGATTCTGAATTGCTGAAAAGTGACCTAAAGTATGAGTTACAATGCAGGTGGCATTGCATTGAATTCCCTGTTCTGTGACTTCAGCAGAGTTGTGGTTTTCTTTAATTGAGTTACACAGTAAGTAAGTGTATGTTTTGAAATGAAAATACAGAACAAACAATTGTACATACGGGAGAATCTGCTTATGACATTATGACTTCCCCTTCCTGCTATAAAAGCCCGCCTCTTGAGCTCTTCAGATGCTTAAAGAACAAAACAGTATGATACTTTTAAATGCTCGGTGTCAGTGGAAAAAAAATGAAGCTCTTAAACAATCTCTGTCAGCCCAACCACAATCAGTAGAAAGTGCTTAGCTTTGCTCAATTTAGCTAGATTTTAATGAGACTCTTCTTTTCACCGTACACTCAGCTGTGCCATGAGGTGACTAGAAGAAAGCAAATAAGAGGTCAGGGAGCTCTCCATTTGTTTTAATTTGGAACAGTAGCACAGTCTAATACGTGAAAATTAGCCTGAGTTCGACAGCCAAGGGAAAGAGATGTGTTAAAAGCAATATGGGAATAGCTAGATTGAACTATATCAATTCTGACTACTCCACAGCATACTGCTGCTTTGTGTTGAACCTTTTTTTTTTTGTTGTTTTAATTAATATGTGACATAAACTTTTAGTGTGGACTCCAATACTAAAGTATAAGGCAGACGTAAAACCGCTTTTTGGTATTCTTTATGCTTTTGTTAGATAAATGAAGAATTTGAGAAGAAAATTTAATAAATGTGCCTTTTTATTGGACTTTTCAGTGTATCATAAAGCATCTCACTGTGGCACTTGAGTCAGGTTTTTGAAGTTATTTAAGCTCCTAAATGCCATTCATTTCAACTGTCAATACGATATATGCACTGGCACGTATCCAGTAAGTAGAAAGACAAGGCATTGAATTACAACCCAGTAGTTTCTAATGATTTTATAGCTGAGTGCATCTACTCTGAGTGATTTATAACAATGTACCACCTTAAACATTAGGTCTGATGCACAGAGCACACTGAATATTAAGATTGCCTATGAATAATACAGCTATCTTTGAATTCAAATTGTGGCATATTGTTTGATTAACATGGTTCAATATTGTTAGTATTAATTAAAATGGCAGAAAAAGCATATTCTGTCACATCTCATCTCCTCATTTTCGGTTTTGCAAGGCCATCTTTCAACTCACAGAAAATCCGTTAGGAGTCTTCTTACAGGAAATAAAATTTTTCTGTTTATTCAGAAAATCTACTTGAAGCCTGAGGAGCCCTCTGCTGTGTTCTGTCATCTCACCAAACCACTTTGGGTCAGTCACTGTACAATGAAATGTGAAAAAGAATCATGCTATTGCTCGTTAACAGTCTTGCATCTCTAGGCATTACTTTTAATAGATTTGCAGGAACACTTATGTATTTCTGTAAAACACTTCCAAAGCATCACTGAGGACAGATGTCTGCGTACGTTAAGTAAAGCTTCGCGTACTGACTGCCTCAACCCACCAATGAAACCCATTTAAAAAACCCCACAAAAGTAAGATATGTTGTGGTATCCCAAACCAGGACGTGATAATACAGTGCAGGGTCAGTATAGACGTCGTTCCAGTGGGACTTCAGATATCTTAACCTGTGAGCTTTTTTGTTATAGGTGTGAGAGATTCAAGTCCAGGCTTCTAGCCTTAACCTTGTTGAATGACTCTCTTCTTAGACATAGTACATCTTGTTCCTGGATGGAAGAACAGCTGCTTTGTAAGTTTGGTTCCTCAAATCTTACCAGAGCTGGAGCGGTAGAGTTCATCTCTCCAGTTTGCTGTAACACATTTGGGCCTCGTAGAGCGCAGTGGTGCAGGTACCAGGAGGACTTTGATGATTTAGCCCCCACAGTAGCCTCTGTATCCTTTTCTTCTGCTTTGTTGATGGCATTGCTCATGATGCTTGGAAATGGGCAGACAGCAGCGTTGTTGTGCGATGGTATGCCCAGTCTTGGCAGCCCCACTGGTGAGTAGAGTTTCCTCCACTGACTGTGGATATCTCCTGCTCTCCTCTCTGAGCAGGCAGCAGGTCAGCATCTGTGCCACCCTTCAGCTGGTTCCTTGCAGAAGAAGAAAATTGTGCGTGTGAGAGAGTGAAGCAGAGAGCCAGAGGGAGCACGTGTGCTTTAGGGCCAGCTCTACAGCAGCGTGCAGGCGCCCTGAACAGGACCATAAAGGACTCTGGCTACCCTATGGGAAGGTTTCAAATACTCTGCGGTACTTCCCCCTAGTTGGCATCGAGTGGGCTCACGCTTTGCCGTGTGCCTTTTGGATTGCCTTTCTGATGTGCCTGGATGGGGCACGACTGCGTGCCGGTTGCTGTAGTGCTGAACACAGGCTCAGGGCTCACCCGGGCTCGCAGGACTGGTGCTCCCTCCTTGGAGCTGGCCCCGCAGCGGGCAGGCACTGCTACGTGCCCCGCCGTAATGGTGGGGAGGGAATGATGTTCATTTATAAAGATATTTCGCTACAGATACCTGTCCTGACACAGGTGTAATTACTATGATAAAATGCTTGATAGCTTAGCTTATATTTTCATGGGTCTGGCATAAATTTTACTAAAAAAATCAGTGGTATAAAGTGAATCTAGATTAGGAATGCTTATGGGTATAGAAACTAGATGATGTGTATTTAGGCTAGATCCTCAATAATAGTAATGATCAGTGGAGATTTTCTTACCTGATATTATCTGCCTCTATCAGTGGCAGTTATCTGGTTTAAAAAAAAAAGCCCAGCAGAAGGATTTAGTGCTTTGAAAAACCTGAAAGCTTCTAGTCGTATCTGTATCGCCTTTCTCGTATTCCTTCAGATACACTTACTGCTATTTATAGAGTGGAAGAAATAGGAGAGCCTAATAACATAATGATTTTTTTCCTACTGTGTACATACGTAACTGTTCCTGAAGATGGTATTACGCTTGCCTTTCTCACAACAGATAGTGGACACGATCAGATTTAAGATGGACTTGTCATACTACTGGATCTTTGTTGAGGTCCCGTTTGGAGGGAGTCATACCATTTTCCAAATCCAATATTATTTCTACTGCCATCTCAGTCTTCTGAATCTCCTGTCAAAATACAGACATGAGGACTCGCAGAACTCCAAAGACAAGTGATTTAATTACTTGCTTTCCTTGAGGCTTGCAGGAAAAGCAATGCGCTGCTTGGGGGGAGCGAGAGGGTAGGCTTGTGCCTCCTGCCAGTGAAGTTGTCCCACTTTGGGCTTTACATCTTACCGTGCTGCGTCTCTGGTGTTACGTGATGTTGATTCTGGCTGTGAAAAGGAGAAGGAACTTGCCAGGAGCTGTAGGTGCGAAGAGCTACCATGGTCTTCGAGCGGAACGCAGCAAAAAGATCACACAGGCAAGCCCTTAAAAGGTATATCTTTGTCTCCATAGATACCAGAAGACAGTACCAGGATTTGTCTTTTGAGCAGGAATTTAATTGAGCATCCAGAGAGCACAAAGATGTAGAAAAAAGTACAAAGCAAACAAAATGGGTATAAGTAAATAACGTGAGCTTCTT